>WEKY01015661.1:88961-198218 GCA_013390045.1 Picathartes gymnocephalus
TTTTTTAAGAACAGCTGCCCTTTGAAAAGCAGTGCAAGAAGCAGAATTCTCCTTACAGATTTATTCCACTATATTGCCAGGAAGTTGGGATAATTATTGTAAAAAACTGTGCTGACCAAGGAGACACAGGAATGCAGAGCAATTGAACACTTGCATTAAAACAATGAAACATGAACAATGAATGCACTATCCAAAACCTTCTTTTATTATATGGAATAAGCTTTGATGATCAATTTCTTGAATAAAAAGAACCCATTTAATATATGTGCTCTTGTTAAACCATTTCATAGGCTATCTAAGCTTTGTTCTCTGTCTCGTATTTTTTCCTCAGTTGACTCATTTTCGTGCTTACCCTTTGAACAGAGAATGAAACAAAGTGAGGGAAACAGGAAAATAACGGGCTGTGTTACACCATGTCCTTGCAGATTTCATTGCTTTCCTCAATGATAAAAGACACACTTTGAATCAAACTGCCTCTCATTTCTCTGTCTTACTGAGTTTCGAGCAGATTCACACAGATTTGATGTACTTGTTTAATCAAAAAATGGACAAAAGAAAAATGAGCAAACCAAAAATTTGACTGTAACTCCCCATCTCTCCTCCACTTCCTGCCTTTTTAACAGCTTTCTTACACACACCTAGCCAGGAAGAGGGAATGGGGGACACACAGCCTCCATGGATGGGAAGCATTGTACCTTCAGCTAGCTTGGTTTCTCCTTATGTAGGTGCTACTCCTATCCCTTCATAACTAGCACAAGCAACTTGTGTCCCCATGTCCACCTCCTCCACGGTCAGCCTCCCTAGGCTGTACATGCACCATCATATTGAACCCTTTTGGATGACAAGAAGAAGCATTTTATATGCTGTAGACCTAGACAGAGAAGTGAATTCTCTCATTTAATTTCAGTCACCCTTACTCTTTGTGTTGTCTGGTCACCTCCAGAGGACAGCCCAATCTCCTTATCTCAGACACATGAGATGTCCCCAGGAGATACTTGTCCCTCTCAGCAGACTACAGGGAAAGCCAACATGTCTAATTCAAACTAGACACTTTTTAGGTATTTTGATATTATTCCCACCTGTCATGTTTTGCATTCTTTGTAGTGGCTTCCAGCTTTCCTTCAGATTTCAAGCAGAAGTTCCTTTCCTTTGAACCTTACCCTAATGTAGTTCAGCTTCAGTACTTCCCCACGTACCTAATACATTGAAGCAGCACAGAGAGGGGGAGAGGGTCCTATTCCACAGGAAATGCAGTTGGTGTGATTCAGTTATGGGTAGCCCCAACTACAATTCCTATAAAATGCCCTTGTAACGTTTCTGAATGTAAACTTTTGGATCTCTGATAAAAGATTTAAGCATCTTTTTCACAATAATTTTTATTGAAAACCCAAAACTCTGTTTATTTAAAGCTCATTTTTCGAACTCACGAACTTTGAAACCTTCAGCTCAGCACCCCTCCTCTGTCAGAGAAATGTCAGCTCCAGAGAAGGTGCAATAAAAAGGAGCATATATCCAGTATATATCCAACATATATTCAACTCCATTTCACAGTTTTTTTAACTTAAATTATAACAAATGAATGAATTCTATTTCTATAGTGTGAAGTCCTTGAACAGAAGCATAGACACATGGGGTTTTTTCTCCTGCCCTTGTGCTGGAGTTGTTAAACTTCTGACATGAAGGTCCAGGAGCACCTGGATGAGAGGATCTGTCTGAAGCTATTGGCTTCTCTTGCCTTAGTGGGGGTTGGAGCCTTTATTTTTGAAGACTGAGAGAAGAATTGAGTCACTCTGCCCTATCAACCTTTGAACTCACTATAGTGATTAGGAAGTCAATTGATTTTAAATTAGCTAGGTAATTTTTGTGTCAACAAAAAGAGATTGAATGGAGATGATCAACTGATTTACAATACACCACATTACAGAAGAGGTGGTAATTTCCTTAAGTCAATAATCTTCTGGCCTGAATTCAAATTTTGTTGATCTATTTCATTCCAGTGTCCAGGATCCAAAGAGAAAGGCTAAAATTTTAATAATATTTTTTTAGCATTTTGTATTTTTTGTAATGAAGTAAATAGTTTTTAAATCAAATTATTTCATAAATTTGTCTTTTCTGGGTTTATGCATAATTTTGAGGTGAACATACATTGTTCTATATTATGGATCCACAGGAGTGTCTGTGCTAGCCTAGGAGGGACAATTCCATTGTCCTATACTGAAACGGTTACAATACTGGGCTGAAAATATTTGTATAGCATTATTATTGCAGGAATTGCCATGGCAACTCAAGTGACAGTATTAAAAATGACACCATAAGCCCAACACTGCCTCACTTAAAGTTGCTAAAGTATTCGAAGTCACATAAAAATAAATTCCTTAGATATTCATATTCAAAGCAGGGAAATGTTCTTATTATTCGAAGTCTAAATCAAAAAGCTGACCATAATAATGATAGTAATTTATTTTTCCTCAGATTTCCAGTGCATGGAACCACTAGGTATGGAGTCAGGAGAAATTCACTCTGATCAAATCACTGTGTCCTCCCAGTACAGTGCTATCTGGTCTTCAGAAAGGTCCCGGCTAAATTATCCTGAGAACGGATGGACCCCAGGGGAAGATTCTGTCAGAGAATGGATACAGGTAAAAAGATAACATTTTAAAGATGTTATTAATAATACTCTGTGGAGTTTATTGAATGTGGAGAATGCAAAAGAAAGAAAAAAAATAACACAGTAAAGTACTTCTACATAATTTAAGAATCATTGCAAGTGAATAGCTCATACTCCCCATTAGACAGACAAAAAAAGACTTACTCCCAAAGGCATAGAAAAAGAAAAGGTCAGGAAGATTAATTCTTCTACTTCCCACATCTATTGTTTTTGCAGTCTTCTGGGCACAAATAACAGAGATTTTGGTTTAGTGGAAAAGTCAATATTAGTTTAACATGCACTTAAAGTGGAATGTCCCAGTAAACTGAGCATGTGCTATGTCTCTAGCTGATTACAGTTAAGCATTAATACAATGTGGTGTTTTCATGCACTCAGATTTCACCTCAGAAGACCTATGTCCCTTCTAGAATGTGTTGCTCACAGAATGAGTTCAGTGGTCTCTGTCTGGTGGCTATTCTTCCACATCCTTAAACACAACATTCATTACCAAGATGGGCTCCCACGGCTTTGCTCTGTTAGTACAGGAGAAAATTGGTTGCCATGAAGAGGCTCCTTGAGTTCAGTCAGTCTCTTTGGGCTTGTTGTTTGTTATATACTATCAGGTCCATAGCTGAATGGTGCATAATTCCTGAACAGGTTCAGATTATTCATATCAATTACTGTGTACAAAAAAAAACTATACTGGCAGGCAGGTATTAATATCATTACATGAAAAAAACACTGATTGTCCTCAATTTTAAGTTGACTTACACTACTTAGCTGAAACCTAGATTATATTTCTGTTGGCAAAATCTAAGAGAAATGCTTAAGCATATTATACCTATATTACTAATATTGAAAACTTGTTCATAGATTTGAAACATTCCTCCTACTTCTGTTATTTTCTATAGGAAATTACTAGCTGACATATAAAAACAATGCCTTATTAGCCTTTCATACAAACGTTCACACTGGTGTTTCCTATGAGGTTTGATGTCTGCAAGAAAGCTCAAAAACATGTTGAGTAGTAGTTAGTAAAGGGAAGAAAGAGGGGGAAATCTTTCATTTCTGATCCCTGGCACACAACGGGACTCTCAGGTGTCCTGCTTGGGGGCCCCTGTGCATCCTGAGGTCTTGGCAATCGTGTACAATGGACCTAATCAGACTTAGAGTGGCAAAAAAAAAAAATCTGTTGATCCTTTTTCATTACTTAGGAATAAACATTAAAATCTCCTCAACCTTATCTGAGTGCAAGGCTTGTTATTAATCATTGCCACTTGCAATCCATGGAATGCACATGGAAAAAGGGTGGAATGCATCAGAATCAAATTCCATGTCTTTCATCTGGTCGGAGGGCCGCCACTTTTCCTTTGTTTCCTTCTTTTCTGCTGTCACTTGCACATTTATGACCAGATAATCAAAACAAGAGAGTTAGTCAAATCTCATTCATGTGTTCTGTGTGCTTATTAGCTTTATTAAGTTATGATAACTACATACCTATATATTACCTATATATATATATCTTAATCCTTTCACTTAGAACTAGATCTTTCTGAGAAAAAGTTTCAAAGGACTTCTTTTAACCATAAACTTCTTAAATAACAGACACATAACAGAATTCAAACTACTTCAGGTTTTATGCTTAAAACAGCTCAGGGTACCTTAGGCCCCCTACACATGAATTTCTCAGCCTCCTTTGCCTCCTGCCATAAACCAGGGTGCACAGGGGCTGAAACAACCACTGAGCATATTTTTTAGCAGCTTTTTGCTGTCTCCAGCTACCACATCAGCCAAGAAGTTGGTGGTTATTAGCATGCTGTGCTGCTCATGCCACGGCTCTCCTCTACTTCACCCAGCTCCTGGTCTGGAAAAAGCAGCACAAACTATTTCCCTGAGCAGTCCCTTGGACATCTCCTTTGTTGCCCAGGGCCCGAGTGGAGGGGCCAGCATCCCCAAAGCAGACTCCATCACAGAGCAATTAGGCTGTGGCTGTTTCCTGTTGGCAGGACTGAGCCTACAAAGTCTTGCTTGAAGAGTCATTGCATTGAGTAGGGATACTTTACACGAGCTGCAGAAGAGCTGCTAAGTAGCTTCAGTCACTCAGCCTGTGTAGCAGAACGATCTGAGCAAGTCCAGAGATCGAGTGTATCATTCCCTTTCACGAGGTACAACACCGTATCTTTGGCCCTCAGAATTCTTATGTTTATTTTATTGTGGTTTAATTCTGTACTGACATTGATAATTCAAATTTCCAACTGTGTTCTAAATGCTTTCCTGTTAATTGACAATCTTGAGATGGGTGCTAATGGCTTCAGACCATCAGAAACCTCAATAAGAGGGTCCTTGTGCATATGAACCTCCATCTTCTACAAAGTCTTGATGCCACTGGCAGTAAGTACATGTTGTGAATTTGTGTCTGGATAACATATTGAAGTCCCGTGTTTCCTCTGTACAAATATCCCTGGGAACAGATGTTCATATCCATAAGAGCTTACAGACAAACAACCAAGGACATGTAACTGATAAAGTACTCTGAAATTACCCATAGAAAAAAATTGTAATATTTTATAAAAAGGAGGAAGGCACTTGTATGTGAAGGACTGAGGTCACTTTGTTCTGCTTTGTTGTGCATGCTATTGTAAACTAGTCATTTATATGAAGTATTTGCTTTTGTGCAGTGCAGCATAAATGGATTTTTGCTGCACAGTGCAAGAATTCTAGAAGATATTCAACAGCAAAAAAACAAAGCTGAAGGATACAGCAATGCTAAACTTAGAAATTTCAAAGTGAACATTTCTGCCTATAGGCCCTTGTCAGAGAGACAGAAATTTTGTGTATATCAGTTAATCGTTAATTTTTTCATAATTGCAGGTTTCCATACCTGCACAAACACTGCAGCTGGTTCAACAGTGATATCTGCCTTTGAGCTCCTAATGTGCACATGCAACTAGGGCATATATATGAGCTATGTACAGTCGTACATGGGCAGAACAGCTTGAAAATTCAGCTCCAAATACTAATTTCCTCAGTGTGACGGGGATTTTTTGTATAGGGGAAATATTATAGTTCTCTTTTTTGGCTCTCCCTTCAAGGTTAAGACAAAAGAAATAGAAAACCTCATTGAGTATCAGCCAAAGGAGACTGATATCTATAGAGGATGTCTAGAGGGCATGAGATATTATTGTCTCCTTCGAGCTGTTGAAGCCTTCTGGACCATTTCGATGAAAAAAATTAGCAAAATAGTGTTGGCTTGTTATTAGTAGTGGATTTGCATGAGTTCCATCTTCAGGTCCAATGGGAGCTGAAACCCATTCATTTGTGGGAAAACTAGATTACTCCTTTGTGGCTGACAGATATGAACTCCAGAGTCCATCTGAGTTCCACCTGCTTACAGGGCTCTGTTAAGTGAAAGTTGCCTTTCGCTCCCTTTCCTTAGTTGTTTGAAAATAAATATCAAAGCTTAGATTCAAAATAACCATAGTACAGTCACACTGTAAGTCTGCACAGTACTTTCTCCATTTTATTTTTACCCTCAAACACACTTTGAAAATTGCTCAACTAACATGAGATTTGGAGTGATTCCTTAATCAGAAACAGAGTCACTCTAGATTGAATTTCTTCTTTAAAAACACATTAATAAGTCTGAATTTTCCAATATGAATGGAATAAAGATATGCATGAGGGAACAAGGGCTGCCAAGAATATACGTGAAGGTAGTTTATTGTTATATGGGATGTTATTAGCATCTCAACCTTAAGCTCAGCCTACTTGTTTATTGCACTTATGTTTCACACACTTGACTGCTCTTCAGTTTGAAACAGCATAATCTGAAATAAAAAATGAAAACAGCCCTTTAATTTAATCAAGAGCAGGGAACTGCCATTGCAATGTAAGTCATTGTCCTCATTAATGTATCCTTTCACAGGAAAAATGGTATAGTGTTTCCATTTCTGTAATCTGAACAACAAACATGTTAATAGGTATCAATTACCAGCCAGTTTCAGTACTTAGTACCAGTAAGAAGGCCCATGCAAGGGTTTCACATCTGGTTTTAGTGAAATTGTTCCTGTCTGTGGTATTTAAAATTTAAAGAACTCCTGTTATTGTGCAATTGGGAATCCTGGGGGAGTACAATGTTAATGAAATCCATAATGTGCAAGGATTTTATGATTGCATTTTCAAGGCATTCCTTCGAAAGGGACAACTGATGCCTGCCATGGCAGCAGTAATTGTGTTTTTACAGAGTAGATTTAGTGTTCATGTTTCAGAAAGCAGTTGCATTTACACTCATCTGAAAAAATAACATGCAAAATCTTTATACTTAGGGGTCTCTTTGCATCTTATTTCTCAGTCCTTTGAGAAGAAGCCGTGGGCCACTGTGCATGGCAAGACCTTGTGGCTCAGGGATGGGTTGTGGCCAGCAGCCCCAGGGCAGGGCAGGAGCAGGGGGAGCTCCAGAGGAGCACCCACAGCTAAAGACACTTGAAACCCACGTGTGTGGCTTTGAGGGGAGGCTGATTGCCTATTACCAGGGTCACTGGGAACCTCTGCTGCCATCAATCCTCATCATGGGCTGGGTTCTCAAACCCACAAGGAGCAACACCTTCTGGGTACTTTTACTGCAGGATCGGGATGTTTTCTATCAAAACGTTTCTTCTAATGCATATAACACAAATCTTTGCACTCCCACCACGCTGGATGACAGTTTCTGGGTGGCACGGTTTTTCTCTCATCCTGTAACAGTGAGTGAGACCTTCAGCTTGCCCAGAGACCAAAGTGCATTTGTTAATAACACAAAATGTTCAGTTCCTATTATGTCTGGGGTAGGACAAAACCATAAATCCAGCTTTAAGAATCCTAGGATCAGATCAAAACTTTTCAACCATAAACCAAAAAGCACTACTCTGGTATAAACACACTCTGACAGTTCAAATTTGTTCAAAAAGGTTGACGAGGTTAACATACTTAGACATTATGCTCTGGATTGAGCATTATCTGTCATTCTGCAGCTGTCATAGGGCCATACACTAAGATGAACTCCTTATTGTGTGTTCTGGCTAATATGACATAAATGGCTAGTCCAGCCCAGATTTATGTCTCTGGGTTTTTCAGCAGGACATAGGCCTGATACCACGTGTAAACCTCCAGACTCAGAGGTTGGCACAGGGAGCACAGGCTTGGTCTGCTCCCTCTGGCCTCTGCCTGCCAGTCTCTATCTCACTGCCTGCCCATCCCTTTGGCACCTACAACCCCTGCAGTAATTCCAGACCTCTAGACCAGTCAGCCCTAGGAATGTCAGCTGATCTGGTGCAAAATTCTCCCTCTGCATCTTGCAGCATCCAGGAGTCTGGAGACAGGCCAGAGAGGTAACAATAGGTCTCCTCAAAAAGCAACCTGGGAGATGCCCCTCTCCTTCACTGATTGAAATATCAGTTGTTTATTTAACACTAACTCTGCTGTGCAA
Source organism: Picathartes gymnocephalus (assembly GCA_013390045.1). Lineage (NCBI taxonomy): Eukaryota > Metazoa > Chordata > Aves > Passeriformes > Picathartidae > Picathartes > Picathartes gymnocephalus. The sequence continues at coordinate 97,073 of WEKY01015661.1, forward strand.
GGAAAATATACTCCCATTGATTTAAAGCATTTCTCTGTATACACTACTTCACCAGAATTGAGAGGGAACTCTGAGGTGGAATTTGCCTTCCACATTTGTCTTCATTCCTTTACTTTTTAACCTACATTCTTCATTATTTGCTCCTTTGTAAGCGAAACCCAAGAGCATACATTACTGATATGAACTGGTATATAGATTAATACTGATTTATTCCCATATCACTTCTGAAAATAATTGCAGTTCATCATTTGGTGTCTCGACCTTTCGTCTGTGTCATAGCTGATTTCCTTATCAGGTATTCACTTAAAAACATAGTCAGTATTTATATTTGGTGCTGCACAGCACATTTGTTTCATTAACAGGTTTACTCTTACATCTGGCAGCAGTTTAGGCTGACTTTATCCGGCAAGCTTATCTAAATGTTTCACATGAAAACTCAAAGAAGTGCTAGTCAACAATGACTGTTATTTTTATTATTATTTCTGTTCTTTTGGAGTTTGATACAGAAGTGAAGTGCAGCATATTACTGCCTAGAATAACATGAAAACTGGGAAATCTCAGCCTCCCAGTTCTCCTGGCCTTTGAAGGACTGCCTGAGAGCTGGGTTCAAGGCTTTGTGGTGGGGCTTGCCCATCATTAGGGAGCACATGAAAGCACAAAAACTGTCAGTCCTTTGTCTTCTCTACCACTTTAGATTACAAGTCATGTATTTGGTTCATCCCATTTTACAGTTCATAACTGTACTCCAGAAATCACAAAAAGCAGAGTTAGCTTTGTGTGGAAGAGTGTTACAGTTATCTTAGTGGTCTTAACATGCTTTGCACATGGGCAAAGAATGACAAAAGAATATTCCTTTCTGGAAATCACAGCCAGCGCAGACTGTGACACAGCGCAGAACCGGGGTTAATTGACCCAGCAGGATACACTCATACCTTTATTTACTGTGACATGGGAATAAATGGCAGAGTTTCACAAAGGCAAGTACTGAAATTAGACTAGAGGGAGAGGGAGAAATAAAAGGGCCCTACAAAGTATGAAGGTTTTTTGATTATTCAAAGTGCTTTAAGAGCTATTTTAGTACCAGAAAGATCCCAGCCATAGATTTATCACTCTGGGGAGGCTAAAGAGATGCTCAGAGAACTGTGCAAAACCATTGGCAGCCTTATTGCTCCAGAAGTGCAGGTGCAAAATGCAGTTTAGAAGAAAATCCTCTCTACCTCCCTCTGACATGTTTCAGCATCAGCCCTAATACAGAGGGGAGTCCTGTGTGGCTTCAAGCAAGCCTGCATGTAACATATGGAGGAGCAGCAGAAGCAGAGCCCCTCCGAGCCTCCACTGCCAGCCTGATCATTATAATAGTTTCAGTTTTTTCAGGGGATCCATTATGCAGAGATCTGAGTAGTTTGTATGTAGCTCTGTAATTACCTATACATCCACTTCCCAGTCCAGCCCTACATCCCCTCAATGGCTGCAAGACAGATGGCCCTTTAGAGCTGAGATAGTGAATTAAAAATGTGTCCACCAAAAGCACTAATTCAGCAACTACTGAAATAATTTTGTAAATTTATCTCACTTTCACTAGTTGGTTCCAGGAGGCAAAGAAATTAAAATCTTTGAATTGAAACTAAAACTAGTTTTAAACTAACCACCACAGGCTTGTTTCATTTTGGTGTTTTGTTTGTTTTGTTTTGTTTCTTTTTAATCACATCTTGTTCTTCTTTATTTCACAGGAATTAAATCCACTTACTCTGTACAAAGTTGTTCTTCTCTCTCTTTTTTCTTCTTTTTTTAATTTTTGCATTCGCCAGGTTCATGTTTGGCTTGACTCAAAACATTGTTATCGTTTGCTGGGTTTTAAGCTGCCATCACACCAAGAAATCAGTTTTTTGTACCATTCTGCTGGGTCAGGGAGCTCTCTCCCAGATGGTTTGCAGACCCTGTGGGGGCTGAGGCAGCCTTGCCCCCCCTGTACCAAGCAACACATCTTAAGCAACACCACAGCCAGGACCTTCTGCAGATGTGAAGGAAGGTATCTCAGAGGGAGATTTTTCTGAGTCTGGCAGAAATAAATTAATCTACAAGACTAGGCAGGTGTCAGACTGAGGGTGAGGTAAAGCTCAAGGCCAGAAGTTAAGTGACTACGGGCAGTGGCCAGAAGCAGAGCCTTGGGTAGGAAGGCACAGCTGAGGTGTGTTATAATAAGCAGAGTTATTACTGAGCTAAAGGTCTCTGTTCTCACGGGGCTGACCCTGGGCTGGAGATGAGAGCTGTGCTGCTGAGTGCTTTGCAGAGACAATTATGCATTTTTATTCACTCTTTCCACACCTGCACAGTAGTATGAAGCTGTAGAGTTCATGAGTCCTATGGGCCCTTCCCCATCCCAGCATCCATGCTCCAGATTTTCTGTTGCTGAGCTATTATTTACCTCCCCTGTCCTTGTGTCATCCTGCTTTTCTGTCCCAGTTCAATTCTGTTCTGCCCATTAGGTGACATTTTCACAGCAGTAGCAAAATAGGTAGAGTGGAAGGATAAATGAGATTTCTTCCAAGTGGTAAATACCTGCCCTTCAGAAAGCTATTTGTCTTCTTCCCCCCATTGGAAAAAAAAAAAGTCTATTTCAGAAAGGAAGCACTTAATTTCATTTTGTCTTTGCCTCTACTGTTTTCATTTAAGGTTTTTTAAAGTCTTTAAAAAGGCATCAGAATAACCTCCAAAGCTGACTGGTAAACAAAACCTGCTAGCTGAGAAAATACAGTTGACCAGACATTAAGCTGAGATTCAGTTCCTCTGTTTTCAGGCACAACTGGCTTCTCATCAGGGAAGTCCTGTTTACACTGTACCTGTGTGGTCTGGTCTTTCTGTTCATTGCAGCATTCTGTGTTGAACACTTCAGGCCAAACTCATTCCCGGTGTTGATCCTCTTGAAGCTGATAAAAGGATCAATCTGTCCTATCACATATCAAACCAGGGTATATTTTAACTGGTGGTATTTAGGTTATAGATTATTGTACTAGAAACTTAAGTGTCTTTCATCCATAGCAGACACAGGACCAGGTTCTTCCAATGCAAATACTATTAACTTCAGGCTATGGACTGAAGGGTTAACATAGCACAGAATAATTTTTAAATGTTCTTATCAGGCCTTAAAAATTAGCTGTCCATAGGAGGGTGCCCCCCTTTCATGATATGCTTAACTAAGAAAATACATCCTGTGTTTATTTTTCAAAGCCACAGCACTTAAAAATCAATAGCTTTTCTCTTTACATAACTGCAGGTAGGGTAACTTCTAGATAGATAGAGTGGGGGTACACAAACCAGGCATCATTATCTGGCTAAAGAAACCCTGCAAATCAAATACTAGTGCCTGAATTTTGAGCATGCTTTGCTGAAGGAATGGCAGAACTGGGGACAGCCGGTCTCCCTGGTTTACTTCAGCACTTGGGGGAAGTTGTCTTGGTAGTCAGTGACCTGTGCCATCCCTTCTGCTGCCCCATTTCCTCCTCCAGCACAGGACAAGAGCACCACCCTCAGCACCGGGTCTTCCAAATCACAGCCTCAGATGTATTTCATCTACATGTGTTCATTTCCTCAGAGTTGTGAGGGACGTGCCAGAAAGAGTGAAATAATCTTTGCATGTGTAGTCTGTGTCTGACTTTTCACCATACATTTACAGTACCCTCACCACACTGTCTCACTGTAGCTACCTGACATTTTTCTAGAAGGTAGCAGAAACTCATATTTTAAAAAAGCAGTGACTTGCTTGGTGACCCAGCAGTAAATTAAAATCATCATATACAATGTGTATGAAATAGAAAATCGAATTTTGGTGCAACAAAACTGACAGTTCCATTTAACGGAGAATAAATGAATGCAGACTCCTGTGGATGAATGACTGATTTAAAGAGACTGTGCCGATTTTCCGACATGAGAAAGCTGATCAAAAGAAAATACATGTATTTCTATGTGGCACAGGTTACACGCCTATTCCAGTGAAATTAGGCTTAAAAAGTATTATATCACAGACACTGGCACTTTTTCCTCATTTTGCTGTGATTTTTTACATAAAACCCGAAGCCTGAACTCTCAAAAATATCTGAGTGTAGTAAATTCCAGTTATTTCAGTGGAACTGATGCTGAACACAGTGATTGCACAGTCAGATCTATCTGTGCTATCAAGGTGTGCTGTCTGAGACAGGAGAGGTTTAATTTTGCACAGTATATCATCCCTTGCTTAGCAGCTTCATACCATTAGCATAGGTATGCTGTGAAACAGGAAAGAGAAGTTATTATTGTGTGTTTACACATGTAGTATTGTACTTATATGCAAAATAACACAATTATAAATCAAGCCCTTCTGCCTGTATCTCCAGATTTTGACAGGACAGCAGCTGACACAAAAAACCAAAAGAACTTAATAGGCAAAATTCAGTTTTTTCCACCCAAAGTCTGATTATTTGCATGTGAAGAAATCTGAGAGAGAAGCTTTGGATTACTTGTTTCCCATTTGTGCATTAGTCGCTCAGTACACTTAGGGGAAAGAAAGTCCTACAATTATGTCCTTCTCTCAGAAAAAAAAGAGTGGTTCTGCAAGTATTGCTATAGAGTTTCCCTTTTCTATAGTTTCTAACACAAACCAGGGAAGGTCACATTCAAACTGCACTAAATAGTTGTCTTCATTCCAGATCAGAGGATTAAGCTCAGGTTTAAAATTAAATGTAAATTACAAATAAGTATTCAGAAAACGTTAATTAAAAGTATTACGTTCCTGACTCATTTATTGCTCAGCAAGGGTTCCTAAGTATCTTAGCTGGAGAAAGGGGCCATTCACATTCCTCCTTTTTTTTGACCAAGTCATTGTACATGTCTTAGGTTATCCATTTGCAAGTTAATGTAGTGCTGAAGCAAAGGTTTTCATTTTAAAGATGTAATATTTCACAGCAAGATATGTTCCTGCAAGATGTAAAACAATCTTTTTCTAAAGCACTGGGAGTTAATCAGCCTTTCTCTCCATTGCTACAGAGAGGATTTGAATGGCATAAGATGCTGATTGCTTAGATCCCAGAGTCTATAGAAAACCCAATACGATTACATTTTCTTCCCTTTGTTATCAGAGTTTATTGTATCTTGGTGTTCAGGTTTTAAATAGTGTTCAAGTAAGAAAAATAAATTAGGAAAAAGGTATTTTCTGAGTCTCCTGAATAACGATGGCGTTGGATCAAAGCCCCACATGAATGCGTGAGATGGAGCTTGCAGATGAATGGCAGGGGACGGTTCCCCGTCCCTGCGTGTGCCTGGCTGCGTCTCCCCCGCAGGGCGAGCCCGTCTCGGGGAGCAGCGCGCTGCCCTCGCCTGCGAGCCGGGCTCCTGCCGGGACCCACACCCCGGCTGTCACACAGGGCTCCTGTCCCCTGGCAGAGCCCCTCCCGGCCCCCTCCCGGCATTTCTCTTTCACATTTGGTCTTTATAGTTTCCATACTGGAGCGATTTGGTTTGCTGAATTCTGGAAATGTCTCCAGTTAAAATGCTAGTGTATTAACCTGCTGTACTGAGTCTCTTTTGTTTCTCTTTACCAGAGTGCTGCTTGCCAATTTTTATGACTACAGCAGATTTTACTATTCAAACAGAACCAGATGGAACACCAGTTCAAAGAACATGTCAGAATTAAATATTTCTTTTTTAATTAGTTGCTTCTGATTTATGCAAAAAAAAAAAAAAATTAACATAAGAGTGGGAGAATGTGCCATGAATCCAGATGCAACACAGCCCACACAAGCATTATCTTTTCTCTGTCAGAGACACAGAAGCTTTTTCTTTTATTCTTTTCTTGTCTTTTCTTTTTCCCTTTATGTTTCTGGATTTCATTTTTCTTACACTTTCTGCATCTTTTCCTATTTGAACCAGCCTCATAATGATGACTGAGATTATCTTATGTTTATCAGTCATCATTTTTCACATTATCCTAAATTTTCTCTCGTAGAAACTGGCTGATCTGCTTCTGAGAAAAGTTACTGTACTCAGTACTGTAACCCCAGCATTAGTAGCTCAACTTGATAGCATTCTCTATTCTCTATTCTTTGTTTTCAGTTGGGGGAATCTTTACACTTACATTTTTTTCTTCTGCAGAAAGGGATTTGAGCAGAAGGTGAAGATTGTGAGGAATATGTATTTCAGCTGCTAAAGAAAGGTTCATTTCCCTTTTGCTGCCAAGAGTTCCTATTTCTTTTGCTTGAAGGTTTGCTCATCTCTTCTTCCATGCTTCCCCATTTTTTGCCAAGTCACATAAGCCTCAGTTTAGTAAAACATGTTGACTGGGGACAGTTGTTAGGCACAGACTACAAGTTGAGCATGTGATTAGCTGCTTTCCCTCTTGGGGCTTTCAGGATGTTGCTGTCAAGGTCAATGAGAAAGACTTCAGTGACTCAGGAGAGATCTTCATAAGAGCAATATTTTCTCCTCACTTTCTTTATGGAGCTGCCACAAGTATCACTGAGAGTTTTACACAAAGATTTGAGGTAGTTTACAGGCTTAACTATTTTCACTTAAATCCAGGATGAATATTTACAACCTGTCATTAATCAAGAAGTTGTGTTCTTTTAATGACTACTCATTTTGAGAATGAAGACTTTTAGAAGTAATTTTCCAACAAAATTAATTAGACTATTTTCAGAATTTCTACTGGAGCCTGTCCCATTTTTACTTAGCATTACAATCTAAGAAATTGAGGAATTAAGTCCTAGTTGTATATACCTCATGAGAAAGCAAGACTGGCCGAATCAACAGCAGTGCTAAGAAAATAGATCAACTCTTGTTTAATTAAATATTTGACAGAACAGTGAAACATCACAGCAGTTAATCTGACTCAGAGCACTGTATGCTATCTAGGGAAATGACACGGTTCTCTAAAAATATTTTCTTTGGTATGTTGTGTCAAGTGATGGATTGTACAGCTTTTCAAGCCACAAGAGATGCCCACAACAAAAAGCTTCCTGTTGTTAATCAAACTCCAGCACTCAGTACTTTATTTTCTCAGGCTGTTGAACAGACCTACAGTAGGAGTGTTAAAAGCTGGCAAAAACTGCTCCCTTGCTACAGCTCCCTCAATGACTGTATTTTATTTAACAAGGCAGATTTTCATTCTGAAGATAAGGTCTTCCATACTACAACCTAGTTACGTATGACGACGGGAAGCAGCAATATTCATTTCAAGCCGTGTATGTTGTGTGTCGTTCTTTATCCAGCAGTTTGCTCAGATTTGCTGTGTGATGCATTGTGCAGAGCTAAATGTTATTTTTTTCCTTCTCCTTAACTGATCTCAAATAAAATGGATATGCCACCCTTTGCATATCTTTGTCTTAAAAATGTGTAACCCACCAGCATTTTTTGGAGACAGTAAGACAGCAATAAGAATATTTCTCCTGGCTGCTAGGAGATACTGCAGAATAAATAGAGGAAGTAATTCATATGTAGAAACAGCTGGTGCCTTGCAATATGCTTCTGTAGGAAATAAATTGATTTTAGAAATAGGAACAACTGAGGCTTTTTTACGTGAACATTTCTCTCCTGGAAAAAAAAAAGCACACTTGAGATGCTCCTCATTTTTTGTAAGTTAGGGGCCCATTCCTATAGGCAAGTCTGCTTCCAGACTTGCACTTTCAAATAAAGACAGTCACATTGCAGCACAGGCAACTATCAAAGCCTGTGGTTTTGGATAAGGCCCTTAGGCATCATTTTCTGAGAGAGATATGCTTCTTAATCTGAGTTAAAGTAAAAATTTGAAAAAAACCCAAGAACTTGAAACATGCTGCTATTAGTCAAAGCTGAAACTCTGGTCATGGAAATGCAATGTGAAGATTTCAGGTTTGGAGACAGCTGCCTATTTCAGATCACAGCCATAAGGCTTGCAATAACTTACAAAATCACTTGCATTTTCTAAAATAAATACCAGATGTTTGTTTTTCATATATGCAGAACGTTAAATGTCAAATAATTGCAGGGAAATGCATTTGATGTTCATCTTCAAAAGTACTGTATTTCAACACCACATCTCTTCACAGTCACTCTAACATGAAACACAAGTTCTTGAAACAAAAAGGACAAGAAGGCCAAAACAAAAAGCTAGTTAATAAAGACTTATATTACAGTCATAGCTGGAGTAGCATGCATCTGAGAAAAATGGGTTACCTCTCGTTAACACTTGGAGACTCCTTTGGAGAGGACATACTGTGTTGACTGGAACTTACACAGAGAGGTAGACTCTATAGACATAAGCCTTCAAGATGCAGAAGAATTCCTATCTGTTTGGTGACACAGCTGTTCCAGAGCTATTACCCTCTGCACCGATACCTCTGGAAAAAATAGAGAAGAGCTGTGTTTCATCAGCTACACTTTGGAATCTTCAGGTTCCGGTTGTTACTAGCAATTGATGTGGTTGAACTTCAATCCTGCACAGTCCCAGTACCATTTAGAATCTGTGTTTTATGGACAACTTTTTGCACTTTATAGAAAGCAAAGTTTCAAGAAACATTGGAACAAAAACAAAATGCATCACAAAGTGATAAATGAGGGAGAGCTTAACAGCCCATTAAAATGTGTTATGCAGTTTCCAAGGTAGTCGTCTACATAATTCATTTCTATCACCTTACTTAGAGAAGATTGCTACATTTAGATCTTAATTTGCAAACATACTTAGGCACCACAGAGGGGTGCACAGTGTTGCAATCCTGTTTGCATGCACCTGGAGAGGAGCAGTTCCCCTCTGGAGGCCACTGCAAAGAACTGTCAAAGGGAAGTAAATGCCTGAAGCTCTACCTCTCTCTTGGACCTTTTCACTGACACGGAGTTAGTACTAAAAATTCCAAGAGACCCTTCTCTGCTGCTTAATCTCACCTTTCTTGTTTGCACTGCTTCTTTCTCACACAACACCAATGGAGAAATGTTATTCTTCTTTCCTCTATCAGCCTGTGAGCAAACAGCCCCTGGCATGCAGCAGGTCTGGGGTCACAACTTGCTTTTAGAAGGGTTTTAAAACTGTGCTGAACACTCGAGCTGTCAGACTCTAGGAGAGGGCTACTGTTGACACAGTTCCAGTTTTCAAGAGCACGTAAAGATTTGCTGACCTGGAGAGAGAGCAAATGAGATCTGAAGAGATGTGCTCCCTAACAAAGAGAGCCCTCCTTCCTCCCCTAATGTCTTACTCAGTTACTGGAGCCAGGAGTGCTAATGAGGTTGCCTTTCCCTCCTTACTTATAGACAATAAATTAGAAGTCCTCTCAGAGTCTCCCTCTCTCCCAGTGAGAGAGTTCTGCCAGGTTTTAGTCAGGAAGGTGCATGTCTATATCCATTGTGTGTTTAGGGCTCAATCCTGGGCAGTGAGATAGATGCTGTAGGACATTCAGTGCCCTGGAGTTAAGAAGGTGTATTGAATCCCAGAATTTGGGACCAAGCAAAATCTGGGGGTCTGAAGTTTTCTGACAGGACAAGCCTGAGGCCTGAATAGTCAGTGACTGGTAGCAGTGGTTAGGTCTGGCATCAAATAATCAAACCTTTCCCTGAGCCACCAATGTTAAATTTTAACTTGGCTTCAAATACCTAGAACTCTTGTAGTAGGCCATTGCTTGACTTTATTCACAGTGAAGTACTTACTGTATATTAAAAAGCCTCTACTAGAATAATTTCAAATCAGTTGGAATGGTACAGGCTTGGGACCCTAATCATTTCAAAACTGAAGAGCTGTTTTAAATTGTAAGAGAAGCAGATCATTTAAATAACTTAGCTCTGCGCTCCCTCAGACTTCCAGATTTTCAAGTGCACTTCAGCCTGGAAGTGAATGTGGTATTGGACATAACTCAGTGCAGCACACTTTACAATCAGCAGAGTACATCTTGGAGAGCATTTGAAGTTAAGCTGAGATTGCTCGGAGCAATGATGCCCAGATTCCCCCATTAACTTTCAGATTGCAACAATCTAACATCTGAGACTCTCCAGTTACTTTAAATCACTTGATTGTTTTTGTGAGCTGGTGCTGGGATTTTATTTTTTTTTAAAGATTGACTTTTTTTTTTTTATCACGCAAGAAAGAAATATTGCAGTATTTCACCCCTAAAGACAAGGGCTAAAATGTTACATATAGACTTTATGAGCCTTAAAAACTGGGGCAGGGGCTTTGCCCTGAAAGCCAGTTCTATCTGTCACACACAAGGCTGCTATTCTTGTGTTGGAGGACTCCAAAATGCCTTGCATATGACATGGGCATTGACAGAGCAGACTCTCTGTCCTCAATAGCACTTCCTCCAGCCTTTTGAGAGAGAATGCAGAACATGTTGATTTAACTGCTCCAGTGCCTTTGGATATATGACATACATCCAGGAAAAATGATGCCTGTGGGACACAGGACACATGTATTCTGCATCCTACGTACTTTGGAAATAATGAAAAAGCCTGGGACATTTTTGGGGCCATTCACTTGAGAAGGGTTGATTCAACCTATTATTATCCTACTAAACTCTGGACAAATGAAGTTTGGGGGAATAACTTACACTGATTAATATTTTGCGAATGAGAAGGTTCTAGCTGCATAGCAAGAGGGTGAAGAATTTTATTTTCATTGGTTTGTTGTTATGGCTAAAGAAAGGCTGAAGGGAAATGGCAGGTGTTTCAAAGCTGTAGTCACTAACCTGACTGTAAGAAAGTTTTGTGCCCAGTTTCAGCTATTTGGCTGCTGGACTTGTGCACTGCGATAAGGGTTTCTTTTGCCAGCAGAACTGAGCAGCCGGCTACTTGAGTAGCTGTATTCCTGCACCCCACATCATTCTCCCAAATGTGTTGATGCTTCTTTGATGCCATATAATGAACTAGATAAGGAAAAGACCTGGATAAAAAATAAATAACAGGGGAGAACAAGGTTAGCCTAAATCACTTGACCATTTGTAATGGACAAGGTACTTCCGTAAGAGAAAGAGCAAGAGAGAGGAGTGAAGAAGAGAGATGACCTCTAATGCACATTTATGTGTATTTCTCCAGAAAGTTCAAAATGACATTGTTTTCTAATGATAGAAGTTCATGGCATTTGACAGTTGAAACATAATTACTGCACTTGGGCTAATGCTTGTTTCTGTTTTCTTCAAATATATCCTACAGTACAAGCAACTAATTTGCCTGTTTCCTGACAAAATCACACAGTGATTTGTAATTATCTTGTGACCAGCTAATATACTTTGGGATTCTTTTCTTCTCTTCTGTTTGCAAGTGATGATCTTCTGGGTTTTAGTAGAATTCTTGTTATCATTCCCTAAGAGCACAACTTTGACATTATCCTAGTAAGTTCCATCCCATTTCTACTGCTGTAGTCCTCAGGGTCACTCAGTTCTCACTCCATGAGTCTCCTCTGTATTGGCAATGCCTTGCAGCTTTGTGTCCTTAGAGAATTTCATTAGCATCCATGCAAGTGCTTAATGAAAGGATTAAGTAAGGTTGTTCAGCAGACTGGTCCTTAAGGAACTTGTCTCGTAACTCCTCTGCAGTCTGGTGGTTCGCACTCGCACTGGTGGTGTCTCTGGCTCCTCCCTCACAGAGGAAAGAGAATTCTCTGGCATGTGAATAACATTCCTGGCTAATTAGGCAAATTTACCTGTCTTCTATGATGACACTGCTTACACGTCTATGTTATTGTCAACAATATTTTGCAGTTGGCTTTATATAAAATCCCTATTATTTTTGTAAATCAGGGTGAGCTAGAGGAGGTGCCACTGCTGCAATGTTGTTGTGCTCTGAACTGCTTGTCCTCACATTCCAAATTATTCTCTACCACAGGTAGACCTGGGCCTTCTCCGCTTTGTTTCTGGAATTGGGACCCAAGGAGCCATCTCAAAAGAAACAAAGAAAGAATATTATCTGAAAACATATCGTGTAGATGTCAGCTCCAACGGAGAGGACTGGATTACACTAAAGGAGGGAAACAAGCCTGTTGTAAGTATTTTTTTTAATCTCTCTTCAGCTGAGAAATAGTCTGTTGAACTGTTTAGTTGCCATCATCTGTTTAAAAAAGAGGAATAAGATTTAGTCAGGTTGATCAGCATAGCTATTTTCCAAATCCAAAAGCCAGCTTATGTCTCAGTAGTAATTGCCACAGAAATTGTTTATGCAAAGTCCAGAGCAGCTGAAAATGGTGCAAGGTGCTGCCCTATCTATTGAACTCACCATACTTTGAGTCATTTTGTATCTCTTTCCTGGAGTGTTTGGCTGTTTCCCGAGAGAGATTTTTTTCTATGTGACCTTGAGAAAAAACATTATGCAGAACTTTTCAAAAAATGTGTCTGTCCGTTATCTGCAGTGAAGCTCTGGATATGCAATGTGTCAGTGCCTCAGCTCTGCATGTCATGGATATGCAGGAGTGCTAGCAAGTGATTAGTGGTTTGTTAGACTTCCAAGTATCTCAGTGATGGGGGTCATGCAGACAGATGATTAGGCACATCTTTCCATCCTTATAGATTTTTATCACCTTTCCATTTATCAGCAAATTTGCTCTCTGTGACCTCCCAATGAAAGAGCTTTAGTCACTCATAAGAAAAATTGTCATTATCCGCTACCATGAGCATAAAGCTCATTACTGAGAAGTCAGTTCTGCTCCAGCTCTCACATGAATAGCCCCAGTGAGGCTGTGCTTCTCTTCCCACCTCATTCAGGATGTGCCTGGGAGCAGCATCCCCAGAGGCTGCCAGGGGCTGATGCAGCTGTAAAGGTTTTGTGGTACCTCCCTTCCAAACAGCTTTTTTGTGACCCTTCTGTAAAGACACAGAAGAGCTGTGCAGTATCAAACTATCAGTGTAACCCTATCTAGCTCTAAATATTTGGTTACTGGTTTGTCCCTGACTCATCTGTAAGTGCTATGCCAAGTCCACTGCATTTATCTAATCAACATGGTAGCAGTGTTTAACAAATACATCTTGCTTTTTTGAAGTACTTTGGAAAACAATAAAAAATGAATACTGAAAGCTTCTCTTTGACAGGTATTATCCTGGTTTTACTGGAAGTTCTGAAGGTCAAATGGCACAATGTGGGCACTGTACAGTGATATATATAAAGATACAATAACTGACTTGCCCAAAGTCACAGGAGGGGCCAGTGCAGTGGCTGGAATGAGACATGGGGTTTCCTGGCTCTGGATTCTGTAATCTGAACAAATGCTTCTTTCAAAATCAGACCATGCCTGATTTTCATTACCAGCTTCAATTTGTAAACTCTCCAAGAGTGTATTTTACATGACTTTCTCTTGCACATGCTGTCCTTAATTAGTGAGAACATTTCCTAAACCTGTGTCACTTGTACAAAGGGTTCATTAAAAAAATCAGGTTTCTATAATGGCAGTATTTTGCTGTTGATCAAGAAAAAAATTATGTACCAGTCTTTCTCCCAGATAATTCAAAGTTTGGAGCTGCAGATCTCAAGGCAGCCATATACTAGTGTTGCACTAACTACATATAAGAATCTGTGTACTTTTGAAAAAGACACATTTTCTCTGTCAGATGCAAACTTTGAGAAAACTACAGGAGGCCATCACAGAAAAAGAAAAAGTTGCTGGAAAGAAATGCAGCTCCATTGAAAATGTCTTACTAGATATGAAACTCTTATCTTAAATTACTTGAGATGTAACTGAGCCTTATGAGTTGACAGCTGTGTGCTGTTGGCCTCTGCTCCAAATTAGTGCAGTTACTGTAAGGAACAAACAGGAAAGTAGGACAGTGTGTGTAAGAAATGGGAGAATCTCCCATAAAAGGAGAAGGGTCTGCATCCATGGAAAACAACAGGAAATTGGTCCCCTCTACGTGAGGGAGAAGCAGGAAGCTGAATCACCTTCTTTGGACTGGAACATTGCAAGGTTTCAGCTGGGCTAGGAAGGAGTGTGTCTGCAGGGTCCTCAACATGAAAGCACAGCACAATCATGTGCTTCTGGTGGAAGTCTCATTGTTCATCTAATTTGACTGCCAGCCTCGGGCGATGCAGGGAAAATCTTAGAGCCTGCTATACAGATTTTAAATGGACTTCCATCTCAATATGCAAGGAGAAAGAAAGTCTGAGAACTTGTTGAAAAGGTTTTGAAAACAGGGCAAACAAAACAAGGTTTGCACAATACACCTTGAAAAATCTTAAGCCCAAAGTCAGTAAAATAATATATGTTTTTATCATAACTCCATATAGGATTTTTATGTGGCCTAATTGAAATCCAAACCTTTAATTTGAGCCTGAGATTTTGTAGCTTTCTGCGTCATTCTAGGAGTGTACAAGAAATAAAACTGCTCTAATGGGGCATTGGGGGATTCTTCCAGGACACAGAAGTCTTTGGGTGACAAAGAACAGTGTTTGTCATTCTTGCATATAAATCTGGGCATTAGGAACACCTTTTTTGTATCATTGAATGCCTTACATCATCTTTTTTCCTCCCCAAAGGAAGCAAACGTGTCTGCAAAAACTGTGTTAGGAGATTAATGAAATGGTTTCCCACGCAAGTCTTTTGTCTCAACCCCCACAATCAACCCTGGTTAGACCTCATATCTTAACTATCTGTAAAACAGAGAATGTAAACAACATTTAAGAGAAAGCCTAACAAATATATACTTTTTCTTTCCACACAAAGGTGTTTCAAGGGAATAGCAATCCCACTGATGTTGTTTACAGACCTTTTGCCAAACCAGTTTTAACACGGTTTGTGCGAATTAGACCTATGTCTTGGGAAAATGGAGTTTCACTGAGATTTGAAGTTTATGGCTGCAAGATAACAGGTAGGTCTTGGGAAGGATTATAAAATCAGGGGAATTTATTGTGCCTATGCTGTGAGATTTATTTTTATGAGTAAAATTCATGATCACGATTTCCACCATGATCTGAATGTAGAAATGTTAAAAAAAAGAAAACACCACAACTCAAACATCCAGTGTTATCTGAATATATTTTCTGACATTATATTTTAGTTTTAATTACTTTTATTGCAATTACTGTACAGCTTCATGCAAAATTCCTGACATACGTGGATATTTTGGAAATTCCCATCTTATTTTTCCCTTCTAACCCTCCAGTCCCTCTCTCTCATGTCTGCTATTCATAAGTAGTTCTCAGCAGGTTTCTCAAGGAACAAACATACATAACTAGGTTTAAAAGGCTTGCAAGGTACAAAGACTTAGATCTGAAGCCTGTGCAAGTAATGGTGTTCGTAGTCAAGTTCCCAGTCGCGATCAGCATTGCAATGTAATTCCTTTCTATCACACAGTTACGTGTCAAAAATTTTTTACTAATATCTTTTTTACAGTTTTAGGTTTTCTATAATTTCGACACAGTGGAAGTGCCTTTATGTGTAAAGTAAAAATACAATTTACAGTTGAAAGAAAATGTTAATGATTTATTAGACTTTACAAAGCTAATTTTTCTATCACATTTTTTAGTACTTAATACAGTTCAATGGCAGTAGTTTTTAATAGTTCTAGGGATATTTTCTTTTCACTTAAGGTGTTTCTTTAGTCTTGAAAATGTTTCTTAGAACTAGTTTCCATACAGCAGGAAAATAAGATTACTGATTACTTTGTTTGAGAATTCCAAGTCATTTTATGAAATCTTTTCAGATTAGATGTAAGTAATCCAAACTACTGTTACATTCTTTATTAGAATTCTTCATTCCTTATCAGGTACTTCTAATTTATTTTCATCTAGGATCATAAAAGAAGCAACTATTTAGCTTCTGTGTCACATGATAAAGTCTGAGAGATTAAAGAAATGCATTAGGAAAATCTCAAGTGCAACAATGAATTATATTTGAGTGTATGAAGATTTCCATTTCCAATGTCACTAAAATTAAGTAATCTACAACCAGGTTTTGGCTGGTTTTGGAAGTTTTCTCTGAGGAAATATTCACAAACTCAGATGGCTCTGCACTCTTTGCCTTAGCAAGAAGAATAGTAAACAATAAAAGAAGATTTTCTGAGCCTTTTGGTTCCCACCAAGCCAAAAATACTTGTGGTATTTTGGTACTTCCTGCTAAAACTAGGATGTGCAAGTTTGAACAAATGAAAATTATATACAAATCCAATAGATTATTTTGGATATAAGAAGCAAATAAGTAATTAGTTATGATAGTTGAATTGACTGACATGTCCTGTTTCTGTTTTGTTGCTTGTTCAGAATAACTCTTTAATTTATTTGGGTTTTTTTCTCTGTAGATTATCCTTGCTCTGGGATGCTGGGTATGGTGTCTGGCCTTATTCCTGACTCTCAGATTACTGCATCTACTCAAGTGGATCGAAACTGGATCCCAGAAAATGCTCGCCTCATAACGAGCCGTTCAGGTTGGGCACTGCCACCAACTACTCATCCATATACAAATGAATGGCTTCAAATAGACCTTGGGGAGGAGAAAATAGTGAGGGGCATAATTGTCCAAGGAGGCAAGCACCGAGAAAACAAAGTGTTCATGAAAAAATTCAAAATTGGCTACAGCAACAATGGATCAGATTGGAAAATGATCATGGATTCCAGCAAGAAAAAGATAAAGGTAAGGGCAAAAACTCTGCACTAAAGAAAAGTTGAGTTAAAAAAAAAGCTTGCCTTACATTTCTACACGTCTCTGTCTAACCTTAGAAAAGACACACAGCTAGGGTGAAGCCAAGCAGGAGGACTCCAAGGGCAGCAGCCCTGAAGGAATGCTCTGAGAGCTGTCCCATGCCTGAGGGCAAGAGCTGGCCTTAGGACATTTGCCTCTCTGGCTGCAAGTTTTGCTTATTCAACATCTCATTCAGGCTTGACTCCTGGCAATGTTAGTGTCTCTGTGGCCCCCAATTTACTGCAAAATCCCATGCAGTGGTATTTAAAAGTTTACTCTAAAAAGATAAACTCTAAATCTGACAGTGAACAAATTTATTTGAGACAAATTTATTTTAATTACTTGTCTCTTGCTTCTTTCCTTTCAGAGCTATAGAATGAGAGTGTTGTTATTCAGCTCAAGAGTACCTGTTGTATTTCTCAACTGCCTATACATTGCTTTGAGAATTTCATAGGCTCTCTGTAATGATCTGATCCAAGTCCCTCCAAAAGAAAGTGATGAAGTTTTTGTTATGTTGTCCCATCCCAAGTGAGAAGTACTATTGTACTGTGACAAGGGAAGCATCTTGGAGGTTGCTTGGGAAGCCATTTACAGAGGAGGGCCAAATGAATTACTGGGTTAGATTCCAATGAAAAGAAAATTATTATGGCCCAGAAGAGTTTCTGGGAATGTATCTGTTTCGATTTGTCTTTGGATGTATGCATTTCAGGACTTAAATTGCACTGAGGGTTTGGCTTATTTACACCAAATCCCACAGAAGTCTTCCATTCCATTTTGCTATCACTGCTCACAAAGTGCATTTGTGCCTAAAAAGACACAATTCTTTTTTCAGTCCTCCTACCCAGTTCCTTGAGGAAATGAGCCTGCAGTCCTGCTCACAAATTGCTGCTGTAGTACTGGGATGACCAGGGAACCATATACCAAAATGTGCCCTCAAAAGGCAAATCATTGTGTGCTTGGCAGATGGGAATCCTGAGAGTTGCTCCATATCTCATCTGTGTTAGTCTGAAAATTAGATGTAAAAGCTGTTTTGCAGTATAGACTCATCCATTGGAGGAACCTGTGTTTCCTTAAAGGAAAAGCTAAGTGGGCCCATGGATGTAGCTTTTCCAGGCACATTTGGTAAATATTGGACTTCATTCTCTCCTGTTTTAATCTCACTGAATATGTCTGCATTTTCTCACTTTTCATCATTTGTTTGGGGGATTAAAACTAAACGGATTCAGCCTTTGCAGTCATCTCCTTTCTCTTGTTACCATGAGTTTTGACTTCATCATAAAGTGTGAAGGGAGTGTAAATCAACAATGGGATCTTACCATTTTCTTTCCGAAATAGATGTTGTTTTGACATGTACTTCTACACTGTGGCTCAACGAGGGAAAAAAATAATGCCATATGCTTTCGAAGCAGCGCACCGTCTGCTGCATGGCTTTCTGTTTTCTAATACAGGCACTTGCCATCATTGTCAGAAGTTAGCAGTTTGACAGGAAAACTAGTGTGCTAACTAATGCACTGAGCCCATCCTCAGCTTTCATCACCACCAGAAATTAACTTTCAAGATTAATGGAATGGAGAGGGCTGGAATTCAAATCTCTTGTGGCATAATTACAATCCTTCAAAAAAATTCAATATATTTAATAAACTTTCTTCCAAAGCACAAGGCTTCTTTAAAGAGAATAGGATAAATCCCATGATTTTGGAGCCTGAGGAATTTAAAATGTTAATACTGGAATGTAGTGTTTTTAAATGTAAGTAGAACTGGATGGGACAGGATGCTATAATGAGTCACAGCAGGAACGTGGATTAGAAACAGCCCTGTTACATGAAATGAAACACATCGTTTCACTTGGTTAAAGTCGTGACTTTCAATAAACAAACAACTGTATTTCAGAGAAGAAAGAGCAGTGACAGGCTAAACATAACAACAGAATGTGTCCAAAGGGTGAAACATCACCTTGTTTCTTAACGTGATCTTGTCAGTCGTGCCTGCAGCTGCTTTCACAAAGACTACTGTAACTCCTTCCTCTTTGGCTGACCCAATTTCAGCTATTCTTGAGTGTGCAAAATGTTTCCCCCTGTAATCTAGCTCCAGCGCTCAAAGGAGTGAAAATCACAAATCATCAAATAACCATGCAGAACTCCATTTCAAGATTCAGTTTGTATTTCTTGTCCACAGGCTTGCTTACTCAAGCTTACTCCATAAAGTCATCTTTCTCTTTCATATTTCTTTCCTCCTTCCACTTTTTATGGGGGTGGGATGAGTTGCTTTGGGGGCGTTTTTTGCTGTTGTTTTTACAGTTCCCCTCATAATTTCTGGTACAAGAAACTTCAGAACATCCTGCCATTTGGAACATACTTTTAAAATTTTTCTGCAATGTTTATTTTGACTTTAAAATATGTTAGGCAGAATTTTTTCCTCTCACCAGCTTAGCTTCTCTTTTGTTTAACTATAATTTATTATAACTTACCTTTGTAGTGAAGGAAAGCAATTTGTGACATAGCTTGTATAAAGGACACTCACAAAGTGAAGTTTTGCTGTACACTCCTCTCTCCTTTCCCACAAAGAGTATCAGTATGTGTTTTAAATGAACAGTCAAAATTGAATCACAGGCAGCTCTGCTCTACAAAGGACAATGATTCAATGTAATTCTAGATGCCTATTGAATCCTAATGTCTATGTGTCAGTACTCCATAGTGATGTCTTTTATAAATCAGTTTTCATTATTATATGTTGCTATTAAGACTACTATTAAAAAAGGGAGCAAGGATTCCTCAGATACATGTGTCTGTCTACTTTTTACACATAAAATGGCATTCATTCTTTCTCATATAGTAGGTACCTTTTCTGATCATTTGCACTATATTGTTATTCAAATATAATAATATGTAATTCCATGTCAACTAGATCTGTCAGGCCCTCTACACATGAATTTGTGACAACTGTCTTCCAAGCATTGGCAATAATCTGGGTCAGCCAATGCCCCTTGAAGCCATCTTGGAGGTGCAATTTCCCTAGGAAGTAGGAGAAGCAGCATTGATGTTGAAATTATATTTTTAGTCTAGTTGTTCACAGTCTCCCATCACCACTGGCTTTTGCAACTGGCACTCTGCAACCAGTGGCCAGAGGGATTGTGGACTGTTGGATCATAATGCAGAGGTGTACAGTGAAAACAAGGAAGGCTTTTAGAATTAAGGCACGTAAAATACAAGAAGTTGTCAGGTTTATCTGTGCTGGTTTTCTGTCTTAGGAATTCAACCAGCTTTTCCCATGGCCTCTGTTTTCTCTGCCCCAGATGAGTAGAAGGAGTTCATTGCAGACTGGGCTTTGTTCTCATCCAAAATGAAGGGCATCTGGTGCTTTCTTCCTGAAGAATGCTTCCAGTTTCACAGCTACATCTTAGAAGTATCTTATGGTAGCACTTCTAATCCCAAATTTGAACTGCAGTTGAAAGAAGTTTTCTAGAGTTTTGCCATTTTACTAATTCACGGAAAACATGAAAATACTTTTTCTTCATTGTTATATACATTTTCATATTTTGTACTTTAGAGACTTCTGTATGTGATATTCTGAAGACATTTTTTGCTATAAAATAGGGTAAAAACTGCTTTTGCCTATCTTGGGCTATAAAGCTTTCATGCCAAGGACTGTTCCTTTGTTCAATTGATTCCTTCTAAGGACTGATCATCTACATGGAGGCACTTGAGGTGTTGCTATAAGTGCAAATTAGAATGCGTTCTATATGCAAAAGATCACTGAAAAGGAGAAATTGAAGGTATCAAACAAATGCCATTGAGAGTTGTATTACGTCTGAAGAACCCAAAGTGCAATTCAGAGAAGAGAATTTTGTCTGAAATGTACATATGCTGGCCTGCCTTGCCTATTGGGTTATACTGCAGTTTTTTCAGGAAGCAGCTTTCTTCTCTTTCTTCTAATTCTTCTTCAATAGCAGGCTCAGTGGAAGAACTCTTGCAGCTACTGCTCCTGAAGTTTAATTTATGCCTTTTGAAATAGCTACAACTTGTAAAGCTCTGTCACTGGGGGAAATCAGATTGAAATTTTCCCTTGAATAGTTGGATTATTATTGTAACCACTTAAAAGGTGACAGGATCTTCACCTCAGCCATTTTTTTCCCTGAGAAGTGTTAGAAATGTCACCCAGTTAAACCTCAGATCAGAGCGTCATTTAAAAACATGTCTCATTAAACACTCAGCTCTTGTTACAACCCTGATGGATTGGTTGCTACTGAGTTTATGAAAAATGAAATGCATTACTTTTCCGAGAAGCTTTAACAATGTATTTTCCATTCTCATTTAGGATAGGAATGCCTGACACTTATTAAACTGTTAGAATCTGGCCTACTGCTCACCTAATTCAAAGGCTGGAGAATGAAGGAAAAAAGATGAGTGTGAAAAATAGCCTTTTTTTTTTTTTCTTTTTTTTTTTTTAACAAGTAGCATTTGTCATGCTTTGCAGACTTTTGAAGGCAACACCAACTATGACACGCCTGAACTGCGGACTTTTGAACCGGTATCGACACGATTCATCCGTGTCTACCCTGAGAGAGCCACACATGGGGGACTGGGGCTGCGAATGGAGCTGCTGGGCTGTGAACTTGAAGGTAATTGCTCTGCTAGAAATGAATGCATTTTATTATTTTCATAAATACATTCTCTGCTTGGTCTGCTGCTGAAGACTGCTGTGTCTGCACAGGCAGCACATTGGACTCTCGCTTCCGTGACTGCCATTAATGCTGTTTCTTGGCCTATTCAGTTCCTCTCTGCAACATTTGAATATGCCCAAGGCACAATTATTATTCTTTTTCCTGTTCCTTTGTTGAATCACAGTGATATTCTCCACATGGTTTTCCATTCCCTTAAGCAGCCTTATGATTATACTTTCGAGAATCATAGAGCTATTAGGAGAGAATAAAGACAGGAACTTAAATTTTATGTTACCATGATACAACCCTGGAGGAGATGTTTTCCAAGAATGCGGAGGGAGCTTTGCACTAAATATAGTAATTATGTCCCTCAGTCCTTCAAAGGACCTGAAAGTCACACCACAAACTATGGTGAGCAAAGATCACTTGGCTGGACAGTGTCTGTGCTGTTACTTTTGGGGGGTAAAGGGGGCCCTTTGTTCTTTATTAAGCTTTAATTGTGCAAGAGTATGTAGGAGATGAAAGACCAGGAAAAGCAAAGTTTAGATATTTGTCCTTGGACTGTGACATGAAGTCAGCTTTGATTTTTGTTATATAAACATAATTATTTAACTTCATAGATAACTACAGATAACACTATGTGAATTTAACAATTTTATCTGGTGGATGATGGTACAATGGTGAAGCTTATAAACCACACAGCTTAAAAATACACAAAATAACAAACCATATTATTTGGGGTTTCATATGACACCTCTTATGGAAGCAGCTGAACAGGCTCCCAAGATGAATGGAAACAACTGCTCTACCTCCATTTCTTTCTCACCATTTCTCCCCCAAGAGGGAAGTGTGGGAGGCATTTGCTGTGAGAACTGATGAGTTCTGTGTTGTTTTTTTCAGTGAAGGCCAGATTGAGTAAGTATGATTTTACTTGGCCCGGAAAGTAGGGAGGTTGGAAATACCTCTTAGTTCCCGCAGGAAATCCTCATTTCCTGTGGGAATACTTAGTTCCTGCAGACTATTGTGCTACTTGCTCAGAAAAAAAGAAAACCCAGCACCTGCCTTACGTAAACTCACAACCTGTGGGCAAAGTCCTTCAGCCACCCAGCCATTCAGGAGTGAGTCTGTGGACCAACTTTCAGGAATATATTGCTCAGTGAGATGGAGGAGCCTTTGCTTTTAGGCAAACTGGAATAGCAAGTACATTTTTTTTTTTCCCTGGGAGACATCTTTTCACATTTTTCTTTCTGCTGTGGTGTGCTTTTGATGTATGCTCACCTGTAGGTCACCCATGGACAGGTGAGGTCAATTCCCATTTGCCTGTGGGAGAAGCGTAATAATGCTTAATATTGTATAATTGCATCTTAAGGAGGGAGTTGAATGAAGTCACTTGAGATTTACTGAGCAAGAAAAGAGTTGAGATGAGGAAAGAAGCATGGAGGTTGGCACAGAGAAGAGTAGAAATCAGCTCTCCAGCAGTAATGAGCAAGAGCAAGTTTTGTGTGCTTGAAGTATCCCAGGGGGGCATATGTGAAATTATGGCAGAGATGTAGGCAACCTTGAGGCTATACAGGGACACCAAGATGAAGGTAAGAAACTTAACTGGATGTAGAAAGCTAGAGGGATCCCCCAGAGGGGTTTTTATAGCAATGTGGGTAACAAATGTTCTGCATAATTCATAATAGGTACAGAACTGTTTCTTTAGCTAGGGATAGATTGAACCTCTAAA
Source organism: Picathartes gymnocephalus (assembly GCA_013390045.1). NCBI lineage: Eukaryota > Metazoa > Chordata > Aves > Passeriformes > Picathartidae > Picathartes > Picathartes gymnocephalus. Next base: position 120,044 of record WEKY01015661.1, read on the forward strand.
GCATAGTTCAGGGTACTAAAGAGGCAAATTTTATCCCATAATATAGCTACTTCAAAAACTACCACCTCTCCTGACATTTTCAAGCCAAGAAGTCGGTGTATGTGATCTTCTGTGGCCAGCGGACACTGAGGGCAGTAGAAGGAAAAAGAAGAATCTGCAAAAGACATACATTATTACATAGCCTATAATGAGTGAAAAAGATTGCTAATGAAAATAACAGTAGGTGAGAACAGACAAAAGCCTGGATCACATTCCAAGAGTGCTTATCTTAAGACAGGGAACTATACGTGCGGCATGAAACATAAACTGAAACATAGCACTAAGGCTGTGTGTTCTGGTTTTCCAGATGTGGTGTAGCAGATACTGGGCTATAGATGTGTTTTCTGGCATCTTACACAGATCTGAAGCTTTTAACTGTAATAACAAAGTTCAGACTTTTACTGGCTAGGCAGCAGCTACCAGAAAGTCATCACCAGTGAGAAGCAGGCAGGTGGCCGGGAGGGATGACTGACATCACTGATGTCTTACTTATTTATAACTTCAACAAAAAACAAAAGAAACGCCTTCCATGTGTCCTCATTGAGCACAAAGTGATTCCACATCACACTGCCTTCCTGCTGCTGTTACCAGAGCTGTGCTCAGACATTTCCTCTCTTGAATGTGCTCTGCAGAGAAGTTTCTTCAGCAATGCATTGGGTGCTACAGAATTACCACCTTGAGCATGCACCCCTCCTGCTCTTTTGCAAGGGCCCACTCACAGGGACTTTGGACAGCAATAAAATTATGGGGTTTCTACCCCACACACAACCTTCCAAGACTCTCATTCTGCCTTGCCAGGCTTTCACTATTCCTTGGTAGGAGTAGCAAACACCCATCAGCCCGTGAATAGACAGTCTGGGGTCTTGCCACCCAGCTCTGCTCAGCCCTTAAGCTCAGATATGCCTCAGTGCAGGAGGCAAAACAGATACTTCCCATTCCAAAGTACTAAGCAACCTGCAGAGTAGAGTTGCTTCAATCCTCAGACACAACACGTGCTCATCACGATGTTACTTCCAGGTGCGTGCTGGTTCTCCAGCACGTGTTCTAACTGAACAACTGGGTTTTGTTTCAGCTCCGACCGCTGTCCCTACCGTTTCCGAAGGCAAGCCCGTGGATGAGTGTGATGACGACCAGGCAAACTGTCACAGTGGCACAGGTGATGACTACCAACCGACAGGTGCAGAAACCATCCTCATTCCATTGCAGCTTCATTGTAGCTCATACCCATCACCAGCTTAATGTTTGCACTGATTTAACCACTCAATATTAATGGACATTAGTATGCAGTTTGTATCGTTAGTGCTGTCAAAACATGGGCATCTGCCTTTTACATATGACAATACTTCTGATTGTTTTCTCAGCTATGTAATTTTTGAAGCAAATAATAGTGACTAGATGGAAGAGAGGGCAATTTTTTGAGCGGTAATTGTGTCTAATCAAATCTTCTAATCAAACTTTCTCTTACTAAGAAGAAAAGCTGAAGAATACTCTTTGAGATTTATTATCTGAGATTGAAGAACTCGAAATATAGCTTGGCTTACATATAGGCTTCCTACCTAAAAATTAGTATAGGACTCAAATCTCATCCCTAAACCTGTCCCAGAGAGAAAAAAACCAGATTTGCTTTATCAAAGCATACTGCCACATACTCACACTGCCAGAAATATTTGTGAGCTTCCCCACCTACACTGCAGTACAGCCACCAAGGGGCTGATGTTCTCCAAGCTGCCTTTGCCAGCAGAAAAATAGGAGGGGGAGATGTAACATAGGCTGCGTCTGCAACAGAGAAGGCTTGCTAGGTTTCATATCCTCACACTTCTGCACAGAATCATTAGTCCTTCTGAGACAGCTGACACTGCACCTCTATGTTTTTGATCTCTTCTTGGAGGTCACTTGCTCCACAAATCTCCGTGTCTGTTTGATTAGATCTATACACCTGCAGTAATTGAGCTTGTCTTTAGATGCAGCGACACAAGTTATTTCATCACTGCTCCCTGATGTGCTTATCTAATAAATGTTTATTGCTTCTTATATCCGTAACATAAAATAGCATTAAAATCTGGCAATAGCTGTCCCAGAGGACATTGGGAGAGCTTAGGTAAGAGATGGGCTTTTTGGAATGAGCCAGGTAGAACATCAGGCAGCAGATACAAATGAAAGTGAAATTTCTACATCAAACCCTTTCTTTGCCATTGTCTTCTGTAATTGCATGTTGCAAATCATAAATTGAAAAAACAGTTCTTGAGTGGAAAAGACTGTGCATGGTCACTGTCACTGGTTTTTAAATCAGTGTCCCAGATGGACCTTATTCTTTTTGAAAACAGCCATGCAGGCAGTCTGATAAAATAATCTGTATTGTGTTAAGGTAGCTCAGAAAGCTTTCAGTGATACTAAACATTGCAATTTATTTATTTATTATTCAGAAAAGAGGCAGGTCAGGAAACACTAGGGCTTCCTGCAAAGCCCTACGTTGTCTTGCAAAGCCCAATAGGTAGAGACATATTGGACATAGAGGAGGCTCTGTCAGGGGAAGCAGACAGATCTATGCAAGCGCCTTCCATGTTCATAGTCGGCACTTCAAGGAGCTCAGGACTTCATCCCACATGTCCCTTAGGGAAAGTTCGTTGAGCAGAAGAAAAACCCTCTGGCCATTTCTGCGGGTTGTGCTTAGGGAGGAATTTATAATCTCTAAAACAAGGGACCAGCCACCAGCCTTCCTGAGCACCATCTCTTCTAGGGAACTAAAAGTTTTTCAGTATTAATATTGAAAATTATACTACATTAACCTCCTACAAAAGCACAGACATTTAAGTATAATTTAGTATTACAACAGCTAGAAACCCTAGGCAGTGCATGCCCAGTTGTTCTGGACACTGGAGAAATGCTGCATTGTACGTATGGTGTTACTTATAAGCAGTAAAATGCACAGAACTGATTTTACCAATAAATTAATTGTAAACATTCGTTTCTTCCTCCAAAATGCATGGAAGGCAAGTGTGCAAGTCTTGTGGCCCATGAAAGATAGCAGGGCAGTGCAGAGGGGATTTCGTGAGTGCCTTACCCTCTCTTACCAGTTCCCAGTGCCAGCATGGCGCGTGCGCTCTCATGAGTGCGGCTGTACAGTCACTTCCCTGACAGCACTTGCACATATGTGAGTACCACAGTGAAGCCTCCCTTGCAATTAACTCTAATTGTGCTGTAGGCCAAATTCCTTCCTGCTCTGTTTGGACCCCATACAGAGCTACTCTATCTGCGTGGTTTATAGCATTTCCCATCAGATTATTCTCACAAACATAAAGCTGATACAGCGTGGGCATTCATTCTCATTGGAATTCATCATAGGCATCCTTTCTATAATGCTTTAAGCACTTGTTTGCTGGAGAAAAGAAAGAGGAGCTGTTGACTGGTAATCAGCACCCCACCTTGCATTTATAATTGTACTAATTTCCTTTTTGTTTCCTTATGAATATGAGGCTTGCTTTTAAAAGTCAAGTATTTTAAAAGTATCTATTAGTAAGCTTAGGAGAGGGCCATGACCCCACATTCACGTCTTGTTTATCTGCTTGAAGAAAATGACAAAGAGGAAGTCCTTAATTCTTCCTTCACTTTGAGACAGAAGTGAAACCTACCTTAGACTAGATCCTAAAGTCTGGCAATTCCCATGCACCTCTCCTGTGAGCTGGTTTCACAACACGGATACAAAACAATGTACCGGGAAGCCCCAGTTTTACCTCACATCCCTGATATACGAAATAACAGGTCATGGGTAAATGAACAAAATAGTGCCATAAAGACCAGTTACTCACTTCCCATGTGATTTGGAGCAAATCAGTGTCTATAAACCAAGGACAGCCACAGGAACATGGTGAGGATGATTTAGTTGGTGTTTGCAAGGACTCCAGAGATACACAACTTTATTTAATGAAGAGTTCTTGTGTTCTTTTTTGATGAAGGAAGCCAGACTTTTATTGTCATATTTTTGTTCTTAAGCTCACATACTCAGTTACTTACATGTCTAATAAAGACAGTAATATTTCAGGTTTATTTATAGGTTATTCCTAATGACTGCTGTGTCCTTTGTTATGTCACATGTATCATGATACGCATAATTTCTTTTCCAGGTGGGACTACAGTGCTGAATACAGAAAAGCCAACAGTAATTGACAATACATTACAACCAGGTAAAAAAAAAATTCTTATTAAAAACATAATAAATTCCATACCCAAATTTCGTGCCAGAGACAAAATAATGAATTGCAGCACTTCCTGACTTACCATTCCTTAAAGTCTCTGAAGTAAAGAAGCATCTGGTCTCTTAGCTCTGTACAGTAAATATTTTATTCCTTTCATCCACATGTAGATACAGCAGAGAACAAGATTTCCTTCTGCATCAGCAAATGCCAAGTGCTGACAAAATTAAACTAACTTAATCACAGAGTGCACTTTTTAAATGTGGCATGTCAGTGACACAAAGTGTGTTTGCAAACTCTGGGAAAACAAAAACTGCCACACAGGCCCACTCACTATTTATATCCATGGTTTTACAAAACTAAGACAAGTAAAGTTTACCGGTTTTCTCCACCAGGGATCTGGCAGTTTTACAATAGTGTTTTCTAGCAAGTTTTCTTGAAATGGGGTTACATAAACTGCTACCATGAACTTGAAAAGGGAAAACCAAGTTTTCACTGGCAGCAGGTCCTTGTTACTTAATACAAGAGCTAACAGCTTTTAAATTCCTTAGTTTGCTGCTTCCTCAGCTTTCATACTATTTTTTTAATATCCTGTACAATTTACTGGGAGTGGGGGAGAGGATGGATTTGGGCAGAAAACCTAAACTCCAAAAACTATAAGCACCGGTTAAAAATTCTTTGCATCAACAATTGTGGAGCGGTAAAAAGGTCAGTTTTCAGTTACTCCCATTTCCTCCATTAAAACACAGTCAGGCACAGTCTTGCAAGTGATTTATTAACAGGGTGGGTAAGTGTTTATCATTGTTTCTCAACCATGTGACACAATCCACTCTTGCTTCAAGCAAAAGAAAAGGACTAATAATGCAAAAAATTTCCTAAAGAACACTGATGGTGTTGATCTGATTAAGAGATAGAGCTGACTTAGCTCAGATGTTATTCCCACTTTCAGCCTCTGCATTCAGATATTGCAAAGGCCAATGCTTTTACTCTCCTCAAAATTTGTCTCCAGGGTCACCCAAATGGCTAAGTCAGCATACACTATTTTTACCTCTGCCCTGCTTTATGAGCAGAGGCGGATCGTGGAGCACCAGTGCAATGAGAAACACAACAGCAAGCCAGTCCCTCCTCTCGGGACACCTCTCCCCACTCCTCTCCACAGTCAGCACTGCCGAAGGGCTGGACGGCTGCTGCTGATCTCACAGTTCTGGAAAGGGGTTGGGGATGCAGAGGAAGAAAAGATTCTGTGCAGTGGATTTAGACCAAAGCATTTTAATTTTTATGTCTGAAATTATCTGTTAGGTTTCTATTTTCTATGAGATTAAGGATTTTTTGCAGTTTCTGAAACGATCTTCTTGCATTTAAACGAAATTGCAAATTTAGAAAGTGTGTTTGTGCGGTGCAGTTTCACTCCCTCCCGAGCAGTGCCAGCTGCTTTGCAGGTTGTGTTCAATCCCCTTGGCTTGGGTGGGACTCTGCAGTAACAGATTGACTGTTAGTACCAGAGACTGATATCCTCATTTTCTCTTCTTCCCTCCTGCACCACCTTTGCTTACTCAGTGATGTGCCAAGTTTTTTCTCTATTAAAAGAGTTTCTGTGGCTCTGTTCAGAGCATGCCAATGTTACTTCCCTGCATTGTGCTGGTAGGAACCATTTCCTTCCGGGGAATAAGGGACGAGTTCACATCCCAAACTCCAGGCTCCCACATGGCAGCACATTACAAAGATCATAGATAGAGATCAGCCAGACACTAATAAATAAGAATAAGCTTTCCAGAATTTCCAGTTTAAGACGTAAAGGTTTCCAGCTGCCTCATAATCCCTCACTGAAAACCAGCCAAAAACTCCCAAATAGGGGCAGACAGAAATTTCCCTGAGCATGGGGAAACCCCTCCTGGCATGGAGGTGGTATAAATGTTTCCCTCTGCTGAAGGGGCTTGGCTGGACCGGAGTGCCACAGTGAAGCACACGGAGCAGGGGCTGCGCAGCCAGGACTGAGTCTGCTCTGTCAGCTGCAAATAACATCGTTTAAACTGCCCTTGAAGTTCCAGGACTGCCTGTGGGCCCCTGGCCCTCAGCTGCCTGAGGAAAAGTGCACTCTTTCAGATCTTCTCAAGCTGAACAAGGTATGAATTTAACACATGAAGGACTGAGCCTTCAGCTTTGGCCTTAATTCCCTTTAAGGCCTGGTTTACCCTAAGATTCTAATGCACTGTGAGGTAAATTATGAGCTCCAAGCCAAGGAGCTATTCCAGATCAGTTGCTGTTTGCAGGCTGCAGCAGGTAACCCTGCATGGGCTGCATGGTGCCAGTGGTAGCCACAGCAGCTTGTGCCACGGTGACTGGGGACAGAGATTGACCAGCCCTCTCAGCAGCAGCGCCTGCCATGGCACAGGTACCCTGCAATAGGTGCCAGCACCATGTCCTGCCGTCCTACTGCCTGTATTCCAGCCTGCAAATATCCCTAATCTTGTTATCCCAGAATAACATGCTTGTGTGTGTCAAAGCCTGAGATTATCCTATTCCAACCAGCTTTCACACACTATGGAAACAGTTAAGAGCAAATAGCTGGAAAGCCTCAGTGTATAAACAAGCTGTTCCATCAAGGAGTCTTTTACAGTCCATTTCAAGGGGACTGAATTGAAAGAAAATAAAAAAGGATCATGATTTCAAACTGCTAAAAATGTTTAAGGTTTGGATTTATATATTTTTTTTTTTAATTTTTTTTTTTTTTTTAAGAGAGGATCTACTTTCCTCCTCAAACTTAAAAAGTTGCCTTTTACAAATCCATCTGTTGAGGTAAATACCTCAGTCCTCAGCCCCAAGACTTTCTAACATCTAGTCTTTCTGAACACATCTTTTTCAATTCTAAAGGACTATTTGAAATGCTTGTCTCTTAGCTATTTACATATAGAGCAAGCTGTTCATTTACATTACGTGCTCTCAGTGTGTAATCTGAGTCCTTTGTAAACCTTTGTTCTGAGAAGTATCTTGTTTTTCGCATATGTAGTAGCTATTTCAGAAAAATATAACTAAGAAATCCTGAAGTTAAAATCTCTGCTAAGAAATAATTTAGAGGTAGAATAGGTCTGATTCTCATTTATGCTGGAGCAACTTTGTATCAGTAAAGAGATATTAAGGCAGTTAAATTATCATTTACTACCATTTAAGGTAATTCTGTGCTGCCAGCATAAATGCTATAGAAAGGTGAAATGCAAATATGAATCAGACCAAATATACTACTTTGAAGTGGTCCAAATTATGTTTGTAATTTCCTATTTTAATGTTGATTTACCCTTTGACAAGAGCATCTTAGAGAGCACTTTTGTAGCATCTTTAATGCCATCATGCTTGCCTCTTTTTGGAGGAGTTATAAAAATATGTCAAAGTCTGTGGGCCACAAAAGATTAATGGACTTGCAAGAAACTCACTCAACTGGATTTTCAAATTACTTTCTTGCTCATGTGCAGTAATGGTCCCAGCTGTGAGCAAGATGTGGTCAAAAAGTACAGCTGTTGGTTATTCTTTGAGAGGATAAATCTGTTTTAATTCAGTATCACGTACCCTACATTTTGAAAAAGGCATATGGGATTTCGTCACACCTCCCTCTCAGATTCTCATCTGAGCTGCTATTTGATTACATAATAGCTGGTTTTCTTTGTCCTCTCAATACACACAAGCCCAGAGATCAATCACCTATTGGCAGGAGAATTATCCTAGCATGGGAATGGGCCAGCACTGCAGAGGGAGCCCAACAATTGCTACTCGTCCCTAGTTTCCTTCCTTCCACTAGAGCTGCCAAGCTATAGTTCAAGGACAAAGAAGAGGACAGATTGCCTGTAGCTTGCTGTGAGCTACTGTATCAGCCCCCTGGGACCTTTAATAGAAGGGCTGAACTAGTCTGTCTTTTCTGGGGCAGATCCATTGTCCATACTGAACCATAATGAACCTATCCTGATGCTACAAGTGTCCATTATTAATTGGCTAGCAGGCCTATTTTTCCTTTTTTATGAGTCCCTGGGAGAAGCATTGGAAGAGACATAAGAATAGGCAATAAGAGATGGCATATTTAAAAAGCTCATAAAATAAGAGCACTCTGAAATACCTTGCCTTTGACCTTCAATCCCATTGCTGTGGTTGTCTAAGGAATATAGTAACACAATAACTTTTGAGAAAACAATAGGAACCTAGCAAGAAACAGCTAACTGTGTGCAGGTTACTGGTCAAATTCTCCTCACTTTCAGTGGATTCTACTTCTGCATGGAAAACAAGTTGATTTTTATGCTACACCATGCCATCTCTGAGTCTGAAGCCAAGGAAGGCAGGCATGGCCAAAGCATATCAGACTTAGGTTCTTTGCCAATTTCCTGGACCATATATTTCAAATGAAAGTGTAAGAAAGTATTTATTAGATGGAGCTGTGAAATTTGGCTCTGTTTTGAAACTCTCCTTCTGATCCCAGTGTTCAGAACTGTCATCAGAGCATGAAGTAAAAGGCTTTTGTCACTTCCTGCACTTTGGAATTAACAATTAAATTCTGGATATTTTCTTTATCCATGTCAGTGCCCAGTTCTCTTTGAATTGTGTTCAATCTTAGCAGCATTCAAGGGAGCAAGTACCACTCACATCATATGAGAAACTTTTTCTTTTGATCCACATTGAATCACTGAATATCTCACGTTACTTAGTCTGTGAAATGGAGAAAACACAATATTGTTCTGTTCTGAGTCTCTGGATTCATTACTCATTTACATACTTCTCCTATGTGTTCTGCTATTTATTTTTATTCAGAGTTGAACAATATCAGTCCTGTCGATGTCTTTGTGCTACATGCTCATTTATGCCGTGTGGTACCTTCAGATGGATGTGATCTATCTACCACTGTTCTCTGTTCTTGTGGTTTGAATACCACACAGGCTATCACTACTTTGCATGATATAATTGTTTGGGATTAATAAGATTAATTTTGTTCTACATTTTCTAAAACCTTTTCTAAAGTTCTGTCTCATGGCTCTGATGTCAAAGCCATGCAATATAGATCTCCCTAGGCCTCCTTGACAATGAAAGGCTATTTTTCACAATCTTAAAGCTCTTTAATTCATTGCAATGTCACTTTGTTTCTTTAAAAAGCCCCCTTGATTTTCAGATGTCCCCTTTTGGGCAAGATGTCTTTGATCATGGCCCCATTGTCTAGAAAAAATACCCCATATACTGAAGAAAGGGGTGTAATGGATTGCCTTTCTGCACTCATGTGTGCATAGACTGAGCTCTGCTTCTTTAACATTTTGAGCCCAAAGAGAGATTATTCACCACAATCTGCTTTTTTCCTGGAAAGGGCTGGGGTGCTCCAGGAAACATCTTTCCCCCACACTGAATTCCTGTGCCAGACGTTATCTGTTGAATTCATTTGTTCCCAGCTAGGATGCTGCATTCGTGACAATGTGGAGTAGACCCCTCTGGAGACCAGCAGGAGAGAGGGGGGAGGCAGACGGGATGGGGAGGATGAAAGAAAGAAGTGAAGAATGAGGGCTCAGTGCAGAGAGACACCACAGCACAGCCGAGGCAGGAGCAGAGGGGCAGGAGGTGCCATAGGCTCAGATGTCTCTGCTGACAGAAAGAAATTTTTTAGGGGCCAGAGGGGAGAGGGTACAGTGGCCACAATGCAGGAATCCTGTGAGTTGAGAAAGAACTGTGTCTGGGAGCAAGGGCCTGCCAAACAAGGACACAGCAGGCAAGGAGAGAATGATAGATGAACCCTTTTTATATCCATTCTGTCTCAACCTACTCACCTGAGGTTTTGTGTTGTTAAAATTATTATTCTAGTTTACCTTCCATTACAGTCTGGGTTGAGTGAGTTCAAAAGCCTTACCAATCTTCCCTGGCAGCTCAGTACGTGAAGGAGGTCTTTGCCTCTTCAGACTGGAAGAGCTCCACCTCAAAGGTCTGGCCAACAGCAGGTCTCAACACACTTCCCATATTTCTTGTTATTTTCCCACAATAAATAACCACATTCTAAGGGTTGCATTATCTTTCCTGGCATTTTTTATTAATAATGGGCAAGAAACACAATTCTTCCCCCAGAGCTGATATTGATGGGAGCAGAGAGTCCTTTGTTCTTAGTTCATACTTGCACAAAGCGTCTCATTAAAGTAAACCTAAGTTATTCCTTTAATAAGGCGTGAGTCATGCCTGAGAAAATATTCCAAGATTTGGTCACATTGCTGTTGGGAGGGTATTGCTCTACTAGGAGTTGTCATTGCTCAAGGTGAGATAAAAGTTCATACCAATGGGGTAGGAATCAAATGCTCAAAAGATTTCAAACTGCTTCTGAAAATAAGAAATGCAAAGGATTTATATGCTATCTTTGTATAATCTTGCCATTGAAATTCCAAGTTCTATTGAAGAAAATAAGCTACTATGTATTAAACCTTTGGGCAGAATTGAAAAGAAGCTGAAAACAAGATATGATCTCATCCTGACCATAATACCAGACTTCCCTTATTTTATGCAGAGCTTGTTTTGAAGCTTATTTTGAGTTCATTTGGCAATCAGCCACATTTGTCCCTTTTCCCTCTCAATTTGTCCATTTCAATGCTGCCATCTTGTGGGCCTACTTAACTGTCTGGAAGATGCTGAAAAAAGTTCCTTATTGAAGGCAGTAACTTGATTTCACCAGAAATCCTTTCCTGCCAAGGACATTCCATTAATGCTTCTGGTTGTTCTTATTTTTGTCCAAATCTCATTGTGAGTTGCAAATTGTGGTACCATTATGGTGCAAAGAGGTATTGACAACCAGAAAATATATCTGATAAGTAAGCCAGAGGTTTCTTTATGAGTCTTACATGTTGCAACATGGTTATCAGATAATCCAGGCAAATCAGAACAATTAATCTAACCACAGAAAAAGAAATTTCTTCCTATGGGTAATAAAGAGACAAGAAACAACCACATCATTTACAAAAAATACTGATTTTTCATCTGTTTCCCAGGAGTGCTGCTCTTGCTATGGCTTCTCGGAGTTTCAGGAAAGAATGGTTCTGCAAATGGTCAAATGTATGCATTTGTTTTGAAGTACAAAATCTGAATTATACAACTAATAATCCCATTTTGTCCCCCCTTTTCCCTTGTTCTTTGCAGAGCTGCCACTATACAATTTCAACTGTGCCTTTGGCTGGGGATCCCAAAAGACTTTGTGCCATTGGGAGCATGACAACCAGGTGGATTTGAGGTGGGCAATCCTGACCAGCAAAACCGGGCCAATTCAAGACCACACAGGTAATCATGAGTTCATGATGTAGTCATTTTACATGGGATGAGATTGTTCTGTCTAATGCCAACATCTTCCAAAATCACAGGAGAGTGAATTATACCTAAAATACATGAAGTCAAAAAGATGGTTCTCTAGTAAACCTGACCCATTATAGGTAATCACAACTGACTCTAACTGTACTTTCTGTTGGGGAATAGAGGTTGTTCCTTGTCAGGAACTGAAGATATTCCCTTCCCCTGACTTGCCTCTGCATAATCATCACCTGGGGTAGAAAAATATTTGAATGACCAAATATTTTGCAAATACCACTGACCAACTAATACAGTTGGTCAGTTAATGAACAAACCTCACATTATTCCTGTTTGTAGTTACAGGGAGTACCCACCACAGAAGAGTGTTGTATGTAAGTGAAACTTCCCAGATAGGTGTGTTACCATGCCCTGCTCCTTTCCAGCAGGAGTTGGAGGTTATAGCCATCCTCTGCTCACAAACAGTTTTTCAAAGAATATCACCCTGGGGAATTGATTGGTTTGTTTTGTAGCAACTAACTCATAGCTCAGCATAATTAGGCAATAAATTTGCTGCAGGCTAGTGGAGAAGGGAGGGCACTGTGTGACCTGCACAGCCTCTCGCTTTAGTGTTCTGGCTTGCATACGTGCAGATTAATCAAATGGGTTGAAATTAATCCCCCTTCCCACTTCTGCTACCCTTTGCTTAATGAGAATGACAAGGAAATTAGACAAAATTGGACTTTTTAAATTCTGAGACACTTTCAATTGAATCTTAAGACAAGTACAGTAGTTTCAGGGGAAAAAAAACTTGTAATACTTTGACTATAAATGGCATTGTACAAATAAATGGCATCAAATTAACTAAATGCAGTTAGCTGAAGTGAAGGCTGTAATGGTGGAAAAATTGATGTAGAGTAAAGTGAAATGGCTCAGTAGGATCTGACATTGAAAGGAGGTTAAAAGCTATGTTAGCCAGAGACTGACAAAATCTAAAAGGCATGCATAAGTAAAGCTCTAATTAAGAAAATGAAGACAGAGTTCCTGACCTGGCACTGCAATAATATTCTGAAAATGAGAGCTATCTGCACTTTGCCATCAAGGATTATAGAGAGAGAAACTGTCTTCATTCAGGAGATGAAGAAATTACATTCCTCAAATGAGATTTTGTTGTTTCCACTGGGCCCTGCTACAGAAAACTTATTTGTTCCATGAGCTGTGGCTTTAGTAAATCTTACAGGCAGCGCCTTTTTCTCCTACTGCATTTTCAATATTTTCCAAAATTTTCCTTGAACTCTAAGAGCACCTTCACCTGCCAGGTTTGCCATTCACCTGCCAGCAGGCTCAGAGTGAGTGGGGTGGGTGTGAACGCAGACCATAAGCATTCTGAATGGCACTGATGTCCCAAACAAATCCTCAGCTGCACAACAAGGCCACCCTGTGTATTGGGAGAACCACAGTGAGCAACTCCCAGGCATATCTTTCTCTCAGACACATGTGTAAAGCTGAAAAAAATACACAGAAGTAATCTTCAACTGCAATTGCTTGAAGACAGCAGGATACACTGGATGTCACTTCAAATTATATATCTTGTGATGAAATCTGGCCAGTGTTAGATCTTCCAACTCAGACAGCCATCCTAATGCTGTGATTATTTTCCTTTTTTCCTCCCTCTGGATTTCCCTGTTACCATTCTTTGATGAGATTTGCACATGTTATGCTGCTCTGCACAGAAGCAAAGTTGGAAAGAATGTATAGACATAAGCATTCCTGCTTAAGAAGCTGGACAAGACATTACTGCAGAAAAACAGAAAAAAAGAAAAAAAAAGCCTAAATTTTTTTTTTACAATTTAACATCATCTTTTCCTATAAATTCTTTGACATGCATATTGGGCAGGATACATCTAACTGCTCACAGAATGATCTGGATAAAAGAAAACTCCCTTTTCTCATATTAGAAGAAATACTTTCCTTTCTTATTTATTAGGTCTAGCCACTGGGTTTAACCTGCTCCTCTTTGTTCCTGGTTCCCCTCTCACTACTCTGTCCTTCTTATGCTTACCAGAGAGCAATGCTCATCTTCCTGTCTTTATGGGTGCAGGACTATACCATTGCAATGCAGTGAGTCTCAATTATACACTATTTCACATGACATTCAAGAATGTTATGTATAGGCAAAGACCAATGCTGATAAAACACCACCCTTCCAAAACATCTTCTTTTGCCTATTTTTACTTTTCTTTCTTTTAAGTGTTGGTATAAACAGCAATATGTATAGTTACTTCAACAGTACTTGAGAAATAGTATTTCTTCTTATTACTTTTATCCTTCCTGCTCTCAATAGGATGATGCCAATAAATGCTGGCTCCATCCTTTTGTACAAGTGCATTGCACATGTAATCTATTCTTACACCCACCAGGATGAACTTCATGCTTTTCCACCATGACTCCCTGCAAAGACACTGTTCAAAAGCTGACTGGAATGGATATGTGGCTGATGTAAATCAGAAGCATTTCTGTATCATCAGTATCTTACTTATCAATTTTCTGTTACCAAACTAACCACGCTCTCACATGCTTGTCTCTCAGCATGATTAAGAAAGTATGTTTCCAAATTAAGGGTATTAGTTGTTCAGATTTCAACGTGTATAAACGTGCCCTTGAGAAAGCACCAGATATCATCTTACTCTTTCAGGAAAGGGGTCACAAATATATAGAGCCCCATATATTGTTAAAAAATCAAGAGCAGAACTCTGATACCATCTGTGACAGTGCTCAGCCTCTATTTGGGAGCACTCTTTAGATCTCAGTTCTTGATCTCTGACCATGGCTGTTCAAAGCCATTTCACCCTTCAGTGTTCTTCCCATTCTAATCATGCCCCTTGAGCACAGATTAATTCAAACGGAGATTTTTTAAAATTTTTTTCTTAATAGCTCTTTGCACAACTAACATAGACTAGGCCCCAGGAATTTTCTTTAGTCTGCTGAACCAGGGCTGGCTATTTTCAGAAGGTGCACACTGACTAATGGAGCACATGCTGTCTCACCAAACATGCTTGTGCCTCCTTCCCTTAGTAAAAGCAAATGCCTTGTGTGTTTCATGTGGTGAGCATGTTGTTGTTCACTCTTGGCACAAAACATCCCAGTGAACAGCAGAGGAGATGGCCAGAAGAAAGTGTAGAATCACAGAATTGCTTGGGTTGGACAGCACCTTTAAAGGTCATCTAGTCCAACCTTCCCGCAGTGACCAGGGACATCTTCAAACCTGACCTTGAATGTTACTGGAGATGGGGTGTCTACTTCCTCTCTGGACAACCTGTGTCAATGTTTCACCACCCACCAAATTTCTCCCTTATATTGATGCTTGGAATGGCTACCTAGAATAGAGGCTAGATAGAGTTATAAGATAAAGTGTAGGTATTTATTGAAAGGCCTTCACAGGGTACACCTTGGGTAGTGCAGGAGTCTTGCAGAGACTACACCCAAGATGAATGAAGGGTCACGAGTTTTCACACTTTTATAGGTTTGGTTCATTTGCATATTGGGTTAATTGTCCAATTACAGCTTCAGGTAATGAAATCACAATCTCCCAGTTTCACTCTCCCCAACTTGTTTTTGTTTATATTTTTTGGGGCCTGAAGCTGCAATGGTGACCTTGGTTCTCAGGCTGGAAGAGGATTGTTTTGTCTAACTAAACTGTGAAGAGAACTTGCTAACACTCTATATGAATTCAGAGTTATATACTAATGCAGTACAGAATCTGAAAAATATGAAAGCTAAAACTTAAGGCATCAATATCTAGTCTGAATCTATTCCCTTTTAGTTTAAAACAATTACCCTTTAGGCTGTCACTGCAGACCCTATTAAAAAGTTTGTCCTCATCTTTGTTTTAAGTCCCCTGTAGTGGCTGAAAGGCTGCAGTAAGGTCTCCCCAGAGCCTTCTCTTCTCCGGGCTGAATAACCCCAACTCTCTGTCCTCACAGAGAGGTGCCCCAGCCCTCTGATCAGCTTTGTGGCCCTCTTCTTAAAGCATAACAGCTTTCCTAGAGCTCCCAAAACTACGTCCTCTGACTCTCTTGTTTGTGAGGCTTGACCCACCAGCATGGAAAGAAAGCAAAAGATCAGGGGTGGTCAGGAATTCTTATGTTAACAAAGGAAATTAAAGCTGGTGGCCATTCCTAACACAGTCCTTCTGTCACAGTAGGAGATGGCAATTTCATTTACTCACAAGCTGATGAAAGCCAGAAAGGCAAAGTGGCCCGGCTGCTGAGCCCCGTGATTTACTCACAGAACTCTGCCCACTGCATGACGTTCTGGTACCACATGTCCGGCGCGCACGTCGGCACCCTGAAGATCAAACTGCGCTACCAGAAGCCGGATGAGTATGACCAGGTGCTGTGGAGCCTGAGCGGGCACCAGGCAAACTACTGGAAGGAAGGACGTGTTCTTCTTCACAAGTCTGTGAAACACTACCAGGTGAGCTTGGCTATTCCTCACTGACCTACCCTGGCCAAGGCCAGCAACATCTTGCTGGTCATGTTTTATGCACTGCAGTAAAACATGCCACTGAAGGATTTATGCAGACACTATTACACCTACAGATGAGGCACGCTTGCTGTGACTAATAATAGTGAAATACTTCATGGTATCTCAGATTACTGTGATACAAGCACTTTCTTATCAGAGGCCAAATAAATACTTTATAAATAATTTATCATCAGTCACAAAACTGCCGCTTTGCCACAGTTTTGCTGATGTAAAAGTCTTTAATAAAGTCATGGTGGTACATAATTTACATTTGCCTGTATAGGTTCATAATGCAGATTTTCAGGCCACAATCGAAGCACATGTAAGTGTGACATCATGGCAAGTGAAAATGTGTGTTAACAACTAATTAAGAAATGCTCACTGCTGCAGTTGTGTACTAACATGAAAACAATGTGGCCACTATCTTGTTTCTCCAGGTGGTTATTGAGGGAGAAATCGGAAAAGGAACTGGAGGAATTGCTGTGGATGATATTAAAATTGACAATCACGTAGCACAAGAGGATTGCCGAAGTAAGTGTGAAAAGCAAGAACATAGAAAATTTGCAACGAAAACATTGTTTATTTTGTTTTGATAGCTGGTTTTATCTGTGAGAAAAGAATAGATAATTATTAGCTATGTTTCCACTGAAAATATCCTGATTCAGCCCATAGCTTTATTCATAGTAAGTGCCACTGATGTCACCTTGGTATGGCAGCAGTTTGGATCAGAATTGGCATCCTACTGACATGGGTCACAGCATATTCACGTTCTCACATCTCTCCCTGTATTTCATATTGCTGCCTTCTTTACATTTGTCTGCTTTTCCTGTTGCAGGACCATGTTTTAACTAATGCACAAAATCCGATTTTATTTCTTCACCCTTTTTAGATCACTTACTACGAAGCCTTCTTAAATTCTTTTTTGAAGGACCATATCAAACCCTTACAGGATAAGCAGAGAGGGTGCAAAGGCCCCTGCTCTGTCCTCTGCTGCCCTGTCATTCTGAGTTTGCTGTGGCTCATTTGCTGTAGTCGTCAGCTCCCAGACATTTGAGACATACAGTAAATTTAGGACATGGCTTTTCCCATATCTGAGCCAGGCTATTCCTGAAATGCTCTTTGACCCCATTTATTCCTGGCTAGTCTTGAGTTATTCCAGTCACTGCTGATCATATGCACATTGCATACTGCACAAAATTTGGCAACAGCACCCCCAGATAAACACAGGCAACTGAACACAGTCCTTCATAGTGGAGATGAAGCAATTACTTTTATATAAAAGAGGGAATAGAAATGAGAACTCTTAGCATTAAGAAGATGAATTTATGCTGTGTGAGTTGGCAATACAACTAAGAGCAATAATAGAGGGTGTTCCTCACCTTTTGTAGCTAATGTTCTTTTGAGGGTAACATGACAGTCTTCAGCTACGTGGTAATTTTACTGCAGGATGAGGAAACTACAATTTCTTTTTATCACATGGTCCAACCCCTGGAGCTCATCATATGCCACCAGAGTGGCAGTTAGCAAGAAAGGGAAGCAGGACACACAGCTTAGCCCTCCTGCAGTGTCCTCAGGGCCAAGAAAGGTGCTGGGACCACAGCGACTATATGAAATTGACTCCAGCATGAGAAAGGAATATAACTTCTTTCCTACCTCCATGTTTTGGTTGTTCAAACCAAATGTTGAACAAAGATTTCTGCCTGAGGGAACTAAATCCAAAAGCTCACTCTGAAGTCCAAACACAAGTGGTCTCGCTGCAGCAAGTGAAACTATTCTTGTGATTAACTATGCCTATGCTGATGAAGTGTTATGGAATTGGGCTCCAAAATTGTAAATACAGTGAATGAGATGCTAATTCATCACACTGATTTATCTTTCCCAGGCATGGAAAACCCCTGCTGATAACTAAAACTGTGCCAAGACTGGGTGGAGAGGAGTTTTTTAATCTTTCTTTTTTTCTCCATTAATTTTCAGAGCCCATTATAATAAACAGCTCTGTCAGGCCGCCATAATGATGCTCTGACACAGGAAAATCTGCTATACCATTATTGCCAGCATGATAGTCAATCAGAGTTTGTAACCCTAATAATCAATGTCAATTCTTTTGCTTCATTAGAATCAACTGATGTGGAGAATGAAATATATGAAGAAGAAGACCCAGAAAGTAATCAAACAGGTAAAAATTGTGTTATCTTTTTAAAGGGGAATGAATTTTAATGTGTATTTTAATGTGAATTTTTGCATTCTGTTTATTTATTTATAGATTTGCTCTCTAACTGCATATTGTATTAAGGTGTTTTGATTTATCTGGATGAGATGATAAGAAGACTTACATTTGTTTGAAGGTTGTAATAGTTTTATTCTTCCATGCCATATGGACTTACGGACTTTTTATTATTTGTACCTATCTCGAACATTTCAAATTTCATATATCTAATTAGATACATTATATTCATATATATGCAAGCATATTGTAACCCCTCAATATTTTGTTCTCTAGAAGGCTTGTCCACTGCTGAAGAAAGCACTACTATTATATTTTACAATTTATGACTAGCACTGTGCCTCAGTAATTAGGCCCAGAACTCTTCAGGTTAAATGTTTCACAGACCTGGCTGAAAATGCCATTTTATGACCAGTTTAGCTAAGCATTATCATTTCCAATGATGATAACTGTAAATGGATCATTAAGTGGGTCATAATTGTCATATTGTCCCAATCATAAAATATACTTGCATTTTTCAGGCAATGAGCCTAATTTTTTTCTGTTACAGTCAACAGGCTTGCTATAATTGATTTCAGTGAAAGAGAGTTTGTCCTAAAAGACTTTTTGGCTTTTCCAGCAACAATTACAGGGTTTGCTGCTTTTGGATCATTTTCATAAACTAAAAAGGTTGAGGGAAAACATTACGATACTCAGTGAATATTTTACACAAGAGGGCAGAGTGCTCTTCTGTGTCAGTTCTGTCACTATTTGCCCTTCAAGATCCAATCCTAAAGTCATTGAAGTAGAAACAAAATGGCTAGATATTCCCAACCAATGTCTTAGGCTCTAACTTCTCACACTGAGCTGAGTAGGATTTGATCAACATTTTTGAGCTAAATACTGCAACATGGCAAAATACAATCAAAAGGCCTCATTATTCACTCCCAAGACTCCCACTTAATCCAAGGCAGAACCAGAGCTCTACTAACAGGCAGCAGATTCAAAGACTGGAGAACAGTCTGGAAAAAATCCACAGCTATTCGGGCCACATTGCAGTTTTCAGCTATTTATGACCACCTGGAAGAAGCGAGGTTTTAAAATTATGTTAAAAACTTACGTCAAAAAAATTGATGGTATCCTCAAAATTTCCAATTCATTAAACAAAGTTAAAACTAGGATCAGTTCTGAACATATTGCAATTCTTTACTCAATTTCAGGGTTTACACCTCCATATCGTACAGGTGAGGATTATGATGACAACATCTCCAGGAAGCCAGGCAATGTCCTGAAGACCCTAGATCCAATCCTCATTACCATCATAGCCATGAGTGCACTCGGGGTGCTTTTAGGAGCCATCTGTGGAGTTGTCCTGTACTGTGCTTGTTGGCACAATGGGATGTCGGAGAGGAACTTGTCTGCACTGGAGAATTATAACTTTGAACTGGTCGATGGTGTAAAACTGAAAAAAGATAAACTAAACACACAGAATTCATACTCGGAAGCATGAAGGCGTAAAGCAACATGAGAAGTCAGAGAAACGGGATGGAAGGACATAGCTCGGTCGTGCTGGGGAACTGTTGATCTTTTACTGTACAGGCTGAAAAGTGCATTGATGACACTGAGCCAAGCTTTTCTCAGGAGCTTCAATGAGTGTGTAACCGATGAACATGGACAACAATCTGTGTTAACAACCTGAATCATGTACAGTCTGCTTTTTCTGTTGGTTTTATTTGAAATAATCGAATGCTGGTGTTGAGACCAAGTATGATTGACTTATAGTTCTTTTTGTCTTTCTTTCTCTCCCTCTCTTGTTTTCCGTTAATGGATAATTTTGTTTTTACTGTGCAAAATCCAAGATGCTGTCACAAAATGTATTCAGTGGGGTCCTTTGGATGGACATGCTGTCTGTAGCTCAGTGCCCAGAAAATATTGGAGTAACAGCGATTTAGTGGACTTCTGCACCTGTACTTGTGTATAATTGCTCGTGTTGTGCATAGGCAAAGAAGGGTTAGGATGTTTTTGAAGGTACTGCTGCATCAGTACCAATATAGCGTGTCAGCTCTGTTTACGAAGCAATACAGTCAAATTTTATTGATGTTTTTCAGTGTTGTACTAAATTTTGTGCTTGTGAACTCCATAAAAGAGTATGTGCCATCATCAGACACAACTGGTAACCAAGTGTACTGCCTAAAAACTAAACAAAAAAAGTCCTTGGCACTGGCTAGTGTATGTCCTCTCAAGTGCCTTTTTGTTTGTACTGCTTCTCATTGTGTTAACATTAACTACAGCTTCTCTGCAGTTACGCCCTTGTCTTTAATCATATTCTGATGGCTCATTGACTAAAAGAAAAGTATATTTTAGTGTAAGAAAATAGCCTCAGCCAAGGCAAGGGCTAATCAGATTTGACAACCTGGCTTGATTGTTCTGCTTTCTGTATTTCAACTTCACGTCTCTTGACCCTTTTGTATAAAGCTGCAATATCCCCTTTTATTGTTCTTTCATATAGAATGTATTTTCAAATGTAGAATCTCTCTCCCTTTCTCTTCTCTTTCTCTTTGTCTCTCTGAGTAGGTTGCATAAGCATTTGCCATTGCCGAGGAAAGAAAACTTCAGCTTTAACTTGCTGGTAATGGCAAAGGATTTTATTAGAGTTTGTGTTAAAAAATAAGGGAAAATTCTTAACTTTATCCTCCAAAGTCGAACTTTGGGTTTCTTCTTAACAGCATAAAGTGACAGTATCTTTTTTCCTGATGTCATGAAAAATGTCTCTTATCCTGAACAGCTTGCCTGTTAATTACACTGGGGAAAATGCTTCCCTTACTGAAAAGATTGCCTTTAAAACGAGAAACTTTCCTCCTCTTGCCCCTACCTGAACTCGGAGTTCTGTTGTCTCAGTAACCATGCATTTTCATGCTAATCAATGCTAATTGGGCTTACACGTGGGTACTGAGGGCAGAATGAAATCCCACAGTGTATGTAGGGTATGTTCTTACCATCATGTTATATCCAACTGGCATTTCATACCAGGAGGTTTCTGTTTGACCACAAGTGCAGACAGTGACCTGTGCAGTGAACTGAGTACTCTAAGCTGGCAGAAAAATGTGTTTGACAATGATGGGGCAAATTTTCTAATATTTTAGGGCAAATACTATTGGTCAAATAATACTCAACAGCCTATGCAGCTGGTCCAACAGGGTAAAAAAGAAACAAGAATACGTCTCCCACAGGGGTCCATGCAAGGCAGCGAGGGAGCAGAGGGGTCACTCCCCTCCTGCAGGTGCAAGAGGAGCCCTGGGTTTCTGCAGTGACCTGCACACAGCACAGCCATAACTGGGGGCAGCTTCAACTTGCCCCGCGTATCTACCAACCAGCAGATAAAACCAGTGCAAACATGGGGAAAGGAACATCCTACCAAGTGCTGAACTCACGTTTTTTCTCATTGAATTTCCTGAGTAGAGTCAGGGAAGTGATTGGGACTTTCTGAGTTAGTCTTGTCCAAAATTGCTTTTGTAGAAGAGCAATGAAATATCCTGTCCAGGATTAAAGAAGGGCTAATTCAGCCTTGAATTACTAGAAGCAACAGAATCCACCCCTATTTATCAACCAAATGTTTTGAAATGTATAATTTTACCAGTAATGACCATAAAATAGGAAAATATGTAGAAAATCAGCTAGTAACCCAGAAATTGAAGAAAAAGGAGAGAGACAGTAGGTAAAAAATGAGGTTTGAAGTTGAAAATATTTTAACAGAAGACCCAATAGAAAAAATACATGGACAGTTGCTACTTCAGAGGGGTCCTAAAGGCAATGACTATCAGGAAAACCCAAACACCCACCTCAGGTCATCAAACCTTAGATTGATAGAAGAGCTACCTCCCCAGCCTCTCAACCTTGGGTCCTCCAAAAGGTGAGACAGTGCAAGGCTTGAAAGTTTTGCCTAAAAGCTAGTCCATGAGTCCCAAGGGACAGACTCACTTTGTCAGAGGTAGAATTTTCATTGGTTTCTAACACTGTAATTTGGCCATAATGGTATTGCAGCAGCTAGTTAATTAACCCAAAGAAGAAAAGGATTTTTCAAAACTATTTTCAGCACACCACCACTGTGTAAATCAGGAACTGAGGGTCTGTTCTCCTTAGCTGAAAAAGATTCTAGTCCACTAACTTGGCTAAGAGTTACATGCTTATATTGCCTTGAAGAGAAAATCCCACTGGGGAGCCCAAGCCCAAAACCTTTTGAAATATTCTCACTGATTTCAATAGATTCTGGACCAGCTCTGGGTCTTGATCTATTTGAACAGAAAAGCTGGTAGTTGGTGGTTTTTTTCCTTCTTTTAACATACTGAGAATAGTGAACATAAAAAAGAATTTATCTCCTTTGTGGTCTTCGGATATTACTATGATAATGAGGATCTAGCACTGAAGATTTTATTTCTCGGAAGGTAATAGAATTAAAGTTGCCCTTCAATAAAGGAAAAATGATACTGCAACTTTACATTGAAAAGTATCTTGCACTGATAAATATATTTAAAAAAATTATATGTTTATAAAGTTATTAATTTGTAAAGGCAGTGTTACAAAATGTTCAGTTTATATTGTTTTAGATTGTTTCATAATTTTTAAAGTGTAAAATAACATATTTTTTTCTTTATTGAGAAACTATAAAATTCTTCTGTAGTAAAATGATTTCATTTTACTGGTATATTATTGCTTCATGTTTTGTACCATCGTAAAACTTTGTGCAAATTTTTTTTACAGAAATTTTTATTTTCTATGACAATATGACACTTGTAAATTGTTGTTTCAAAATGAACAGCGAAGCCTTAACTTTAAATGACATTTGTATTCTCAGACACTGAGTAGTATAAAAAAACCACATAGAACTGAACTGTAACTTAAATTTCCAAACTATGACTACTACATTCCAAAGAAACAGTTGAATTAAACATTTTCATAAAATATCCCATAGCTGATGTATTTTATTATACTAAAATGGATTGGTATTATTAAATGGATGGTTTTGTTTCGCATCTTGCAAACAAGCACAGTGTTTTAATCACAATGATATTTGTTAGTAGGCAACTCCAACAAACAGATACCTTGGTGGGTTTGTTCGTTGTTTAGGACAGAGGCATTCACCTTTGCCTGACCTGTTTTCTTTCCTTGCTGGAATACACTCCCACAACCTGCTTTTTAGCCAGAGAGCTGGGATTTAAGAGGACAAATCTGCCCCCACTGCCCCTTGCCATGGGCCACCCAATGTAGCACCCTGTGCAGGAGTTACACCCTCCTTAGGGCTTGCTCTTGGGCAGGGGTGAGATTTACTGCCAAGTATTGCCCATTTTTGATGTGTTACTCCATTAAGTCTCTGCTCCTGCAATAAGGTTTGCACCAATAAGGTCCCTGCAAATTTCCAGGGGAGTCATCAGGACTTACCTGTGGCCAAATTTCCCAAGGCAGAGCACAAGTTGATAATTGGAGCAAATGCAGCCAGGGCAGCCCATTGGGCCTGATTGGCGTCAGTTGGGTGCCAAACTCACCTGTGGAACACATGGTCGTGTGCAGGGAGACCTTGACGAAGCTTGCACCCAGATCAGAAGCTTTAGATTTAACATTTCCTGCTTTATGCAATACTTACCTATTTTGTTTCCTTTTAATACTCAGCACTCTGCACATTCAAGTTTGACAAATCTTTTCTTTACATTGCATGCCTGAACAAAGCACAGACTGTCAGTATGTCATTATGTGGAGTATAAACATTTTACTTCAGCTACTTTGCTACTCATGGGAAAAATACTGTACTTATTACCATATACTTGCTCATTGTTAACGCTTGAAAAGAACATATTGAATCTTGTCTCCTCAAGAGTGCAGCGTTGAGTGTACCTGTTTAAAATATAGGATGGAACTGCAGCAAGAACCTGAGCACAATCCCTACTCAGAGTAGGGACTGCTTGCAAAAGGCAGTTGTGAAAGTTGCTGTCCATAGAACCACTACACCCAAATTCCTTAGAGATGTACTTCATTGCACTCTGTTTGCTTCTGTGATAACCAGCCACAGGGCTCTTCGAGGGAAAATAAATGGCAATGGAATTGATTAGTGAAAAAATTCTATAAAAAGAATCTATTGAGGATGAAGTTCAGGAAAGAGAGACAAGTATTTAAAGTTAAGAAAATTCTCTTTCTTTCATTCAGGGAAGATTAATTTGCCTAGAAGCTAACAAGCATTTGTTTGGCACTAAACTTCCAGTTTTCCACACTAAATAGGCTGCATAAAGCAAGGAAAAAAATGGTGCAATGGGATCTGAATTACTTTTCAGAACATAACATGTAAACTTGAAGAAAAAGAAAAGCAGATGGAAATAACAGATGGGTCAGCTACAGACAAACTGCCAGAAGTGCACAGCTATGAGGGTCATGGTCTGTAAGAGGGGTCTTTGGCAGGTAGTGAAAGCAAAGCCCTTTATATTTCAGCAATCAAATGTACCATCCCAGATCCCGCAGCCACATAGCCAGACCCATTTCTTTTCTTCTTGGCAGGACACAAAATACAATTGCGCAGCAAAAGGCAGACGCAGAGGAGCAGGGCGGGCAGCACTGCTGGTGTAAGGCCCATGAGCACCATGGAAAGGACAGCAGTGCCCACCTGTGCCAACCTGCCCTCTGGAGCAAAGCTGCCAGTCCGGATGGAGATGAAGTTCCTCCAGCTTCAGAACCTACCTTTTATGATGCATATGCAGCCCTGACAGGTGCAAGCTAATACAGCCATAGTTTTGACCCTCTCAAGTCTTTTCTTACCTACAATTGGTCCATTCCCAAGTCAATTCTTCTAAGCGGCTCTTCCAAAGACAAATGTCAAAGTTGGGTTGGATTTTCAGATTGTGGCATCTGGACATTACATCCCAGAAGTAATTCCCTTCCCATTCCTTAATTGTTCTGTCCTTTGCAATACATTATGCCTAACAGCATATTGGTTCAAGCAACATTAATTTATTAGAGCTTTAATTTCTTATTTTATATCATTTTATGCCTCAAGTCACCCATAACCACAATTTTATCTGCAAGTGTCTGTTAAATTATAACAGAGTGTGTCTGATTTGGTTTTTTTTTGCCATGGGATATGTTGTATAGCTGTTTTATTTGCTGATTAGTCCCCCTGTAGTCCCTAATTGCTTTTCCACAGTAGGTCAGTTCTCTATATACATTTCCATTCTCATAGCTACACACAATCAAGCTCTAATCTTATCACCTCAGGACTGATGGTGTCTCAATGTTTATAACTGAAAATCTCATTAAAAAATCTTCTGGCATTTTTCACAGATGGATGGAGTCTTATCATGTGTCCAAACCTAATTCCATCTTCAATAATCATATTCTCCTATTTAAATTTACATTGTTTTTACTCATCTCTCAGACATTTGATTCATGTCCCTGTCATTGTACTGCATCACTGTGCACCATGCACTGTATTTTATTACAGACAGTTGTATTTCCATAATGGGTGAGGTGGGTCTGAATTCAAAAAGGAATTGCAGTCTTACTAGAGCACCATTGGTACCAGAGAGAGAGGTCAGGTGTTTCTCTCAAGGGTGGAAGGTAAGGAGAAGGTTTGGCAGGGCTTGGCAGGTGGTGCCATGACAGACTGAGGGATTTGATGTTGAGAGTCTGGAGGATAAAGGGCTTGCCTGAGGAAACAGGTACTTCTGGTGACAGGAGCTGCTAAGAGAATTACCAGGAAACTACTTTCATTTCAATTCCTTCATTTTTCCCTAACTGGAAAAAAAAAAAAAAAAACCCTCACAATTCTAAAAAAAGTCTGCAATATAAAAATGTCTCTGGCATCTGCCATGCACTTTTAAATCCACAGGCATGGAAGAAGAGAGTGGGGATACCAACCCATCTGTTAGCTGAACCTAAATGGTAGATTACTAAATCAGAGAGGAAAATGGTGTGGATGCAGCTTTGAAGATCCAGGCAGCATCTCAGGCTGTAAGACTGGTATCGTTCATGCATCATTTTCATCTTGAAATATTGTCACCTTTATTCCCTTTCCTCTGCAACATGTTGGTTTACGCCATTTGTTATAAAGTGACTTGCCTGGGCTGAACTACTGGTTTGTATGGTTTTCTACTATTAATACATTTTTCTGTAGTGCAATTTATGCTGCCTTCACTGCTCAAATAATTTTGTAACCTTTCCCTATGCATTACTAAGGCATGAATAGCATGAAATAAGCCACCTGATGCCATACATACCATGTGTCAGAAGAGAGAAGAGCCCACTTTGTCCCCCACCTCCACTTCCACATCCCTACCAGGGATGTGTACTCCATGTCAGAGACCCAGACACTACATCTTTAATAAATAATCTACCTTTCAGGGAGCCTCAATGCTTTCTACATCATGGCTGATATCTTTGCATTAATGAAATATTGATATCAATATTCTTACTAAATATTTACTTGCCAGCTTCATCACTGTGAGCATACCAGAGGGGGTCAGTGGGTCACTCTCATTTTGCCTTTTGAGACTACTAAGTAGACCACAGTATTTCATCTTTCTCTGCTCTTAACCTGCTAATCAATGTTTCTGATAGTTCTATCATCAAGAAAAACAAAACAAACAGCATCAAAAAAAAGATAGCTCTATCCAATTTCTATTTACATGACTGAAAAAACCCATTGAATATGGGAAATAAAAAATTCTTTTTTATTTTGAAATATGTTTTTGTGGAGTGACGAGGAAAGTCACCAGACTGGTTGAAGGTAGTATTTGAGATGTCTGTGAAGCAGTAAGGATACAGCCACTGGAACTTTCTGAAAATTAACCCCTAACATCTGGAAAGGGTTCACAAGTCTGCAAAGTGATGAGAACACAGGAATATCAGAGTAGGTAAGTATTGGTTTTACCTGAAGCATGACTGACGAAATGGAAGAAAAGCAGGAAAATACTTAGTATTAAGAGTAAATCAGAAAGGACCTTCTTATTTTTGGTTCTATTAGTTTCTCTTTTAATCAGTCCTCAGAAGATGAGAGGCAAAACAAGGAATGAAGTGGGCTAAACTCAGTCCCACCTACAGCTCATGTGGACTAATCCATGCTCTGGAGTTACCATGCATCTCTGAGACTGAGGCAAGGAGAAGTTGGTGCCATGACCCTTCATGTGAAAGATCACTGGCCTTCAACATCAAGCCCTTTGTGTGTTCTCGAAACAGTTCCATGCAGGAAGCAATACCACTTTGTAGCCATAACCTGCATTTCAAATGCATTTTTCATGCCCTACACCACATTATCTTCCTTTTGCATTTCTTTGGCCTTTGTGCTTCTTATGTTGAGGGCTGCCAATTAAGCCACATTTCCTGAGGCTCTGTCTTGTATGGTGCAGGGCACCCCAGCTCCCATTTACCAGCTTGGGAAGCCCAGCATGGGGCCAGATTGCCCATTCTCTCAGCTGATGCTCTCCACCGCCCCAGCCTCTCCTACCTTGATGGTTGCTTTGCATCACTATCTTGTTTGCAAGAGGAGGTCACTGAAAGTTCACCTGAAATCTAGACTCTCATTTCACTGCCGTAGTCTCTAGGTGACTAAGGATCATCTTTGCTACTTTTAACAAGCCTTTTCACAATCTATACCCTTTTCTTCATGCGTACTGAGGTCTTAAAGTGGTCAACCTAAAGCCATATATCTTGATAAAGTGGCTGAATTACTGCTGCTGAATGGGAGGCCATTATCTACAATTAGTTTATAGCTCTTAATAGCCATTATTGCAAAAGATGGATTTCTTGATAGGGTAAGTGTCTTACCAAATATCCTATTAGTAGTCCTGCTTATGAAAACTTAAATCGTAGCTGCTTTCTGGAAAAGATCAGGTTGCTCTCCAAGTGAAATAAACCATTACCAGCTTATTACTATGGGTAATAAATAGGTTATATGCATTATAATAATTAATATGAGGACTATTTTGTTCTTCTGTGCTGTGAACTGTATGCAAATATGTTCAGCACGAGATAGACAGGCTGAAAAAATGCTCTGAGGATGTCACCATATGGCTTAAGAGAAAAATACCAAACACCTCACAACTAGAGGATGTAGTAACCTGCCTCAGAGTAGCAGGTTTTCTTTCTCTGTTTACAGAAGTGTGGTGGTTAGAAGAGTTAGAATGTGTGTCTGCCAATTCATTGGAGAAAACTGTGGATTTCTGAATCTCCTTGAGGAAGTGCCTCCTGATGAAGGACACGAAGGAGCTGAGAGTAGAGGCAGAGTAGATGGGGTCATGAACTTCATTTCACTTCTCATCATGAGTAATAGTGCTAAACTGATAGTCAGTCAGATCTCTCATTTTCTTTAATTTAACGCTATACTTCTTGCTCCTTGCATTACTGACCCCACATTATAACTGAACCATGCATTTTATTACAATGCTAAGCGCAGCTTTAAATGCACAAGAAGATTTCACTGCCATTTACACTGAACAGTTATGTGTGGTGAGTTCTGTTCTTTTCACATGAAGAACTGATTCAGAGCTAACAACTTGTATAATTTTAATCAAGTCTCATTTCACACAGGCTGTGAACTTTAATATAGCTTGCTGTTTCTTCCGGCATTCAAATACAGTGTACAGCTCAACAGAAGTCTGACCTTTGTGGTTTCATATGGGCACATGCTTGCTAAAGGCACTTCATTAGACATCAGTGGCTATAGAGCTCTCAGCCTTGTTGCCAACTTTCTTCAGAGCTGCTGCTGATCAACAATATGTACATTTTAACCAACGTCACATTGTCCATGTATTAAATTAAGCAAACACATGTATGTACATATCTGCTGAGATACATCAGAAAGTGAAGGAGCGCTAGGAGCGCTAGAAGCACTAGAAGAGAATGTTTGCCTAAAAGAAAGGTGTGTGCTATTATTAAATATCTGAAGGTCTTAGTCAGGCTTGTGGATTGCTTGTGATGGTGTAATGCATTTAGAAATGCAAAGAAGTATTTTCAGGCTGTTCTCTCTGCTCTCTTAACTCACTTCCTACCTCAGATTTGAGAAAGTCTTTAATTTGTCAAATATTTTGCTCTACTATTTTATGCATATATTATTCTTTGAGATTTTGAGATAAATGAATTTGTATTTAATGTTTATATTGTGATAGTCCCTATAGGATTACAGTTCATTGTCCTGTAAAGCTAAGCAACATTAAAAGATACCGAAAATGTACTTTCCAACCTCACAGACAGGAGCTGTAATGTGGCTGCTGTGACCACAGGTGGTTCTGAATCCAGTGTCTTTGTCAAGTACCTTTATTGCCAGCTCTGTCTTGTATTTTCCAGAACAGTTGCTGGATTTTAGGATCAATATATCAAAAGCATGGGATGGTAAGAAAAATGTGGTTAATTAGTCTTCAAGAGTAGCATCCAGCTTGTCTATCACTGGCTAAACTGAGGATCATCTCCAAAGTGTGAGCTACATTCACTGTTTCAAACACCTACCTGACGGGGTGAATTTTTCTTTTACAGTATCGGTTTCTCTTGTCTGCACAGTAGCTTAAATTAATAGTTTGGATTTAAGGGCCTATATTTTAGATGGATAAAATGAAATGAAAAAAACCGCCTAATTATTTCTAATTACCTGCAAACTAGTTGTGGTTTTGTTTGGTTTTACCAAGGACAAGGCTCTTAACTGCTTTGACTGATTTTTACCGTGGTTCGTTTTGACCTCTGGAAGCACTGGTCCTCCTGCTAGTCAGCAAGCAGAAGTAAAACTCCACCACTTAGGCTATAGCAGGACTCTCAAAACTCACTGGCTCAGGTTCAGTAGTGGAGGCAAACATGTAGTTTGAAGTAGGTAGAACTCTGGATCCTTCATCACTGTGTCATCCACTGCTACCTCCAGATTTATGATATGCCTTGAAGAAGCTTTATCCTACCCTCATACTTGGGTAGCCTTGGGTCTAGTCATGTCTCTATTCAGAGCCTAGACCTAAGAATTCAACCTGATTTTTTTATAGGCCTGCTAAATTTGCTTCTTAAATTGGTTTTGCTCTGGCTCTACAAGGTAATTATAGTGTTTCCTACAGTGCTGCAGTTCAGACCTACAGTCACCTACCTCACAATCATCTATTCATTTTCTCACTTCTTTTTGTGTTTTGGTTTTGTTCTGATCTATGTGTGCAACTTCACATAAAACTGAGGGTTTTCTTCTTAGAGATTTGCTCTACCTACAGTTTTATTATCTCGTGACTCTGTGAATAAAAAGCATCTATTTCAGAAGTGCAGCTCTTAATTCTCTCTAGGAAGACTCAAACTTCTGAAACTTACAGCTTTATTTTATAACTTCACACGCATTTCTAACCACTACTTTAGATGGTTTGTTAAGTATTTTTCTCAGCAACAGGCATATTTATGTCCATGACAGGCAGCATGAAGGATGACCCAAAATCATAGTCTTCTTTTAATACAGAGGAAGACTTAGTGAGTATATTAATGAAACCTGACAGAACCCCGAAATGAGCTGGAAGAAACTATCATCAGAAGTGTTAGTAAGAATTATTACAGTTATTATCATTGACACCACTGTGCTTGCAGTGAACCTCAAGTTCTTTTCTGACTGTTTCTTATTAGAAGAAATCATATTTCTTATCTGAATATACATTTTAACAAAAGGGCCATGACATGTCTACTTTCTTTTTGCATTTATATGTGCAAACAGGACAGATCTCAGTAAATGACATATAAATGACCATATTGAAGAAGCTTGTTCTGATTTTTAGTTGCTTGCTGCACTAAAAAAACCAGAGGCATTCATATTATCTTCATGTTACTCTTCAATATACTTGCAAATCTCTATGATTCAGATTATTGTCTCTTCCAAGCACAGTTTCTGTTTCTCCATCTTCACTGTGCAGAATGAAGATAAAGATTTTCTGAGTTTCTCTTCAATCATTCTAAAAAACCCAGCTTTTTTCTATTATGATTATTGTCTCAGGTCAGTGCATGTTCTAAAACAAATATGAGTGTGTACAGGAGACATCTGTGGTCCCTTAGGTGCATGTGTTTTCAAATGTCTGGAAGGTATTGTGCAAGAAAAATATGCAGATGATAGAGAAATGGAAAATGGTTCGTCATTTCCAAGCCCTTTAAATTGAGGTAATCAGACATCCCCAAATCTGCTGAGCTGTGTTGAAGCTGGAGAAAGTACAGAGCAATCACTACCCTGTCACTGCTCTTCCTGCTAATGGTGCTGCCCAACCCAGTTCAATGGGCCTTACTCAAGTAAAACAGCACAGAAAGTCAGATGGAGTTTTTTTTTGAGAAATGCTCAGGGCTCCGGTTCACTTTTGACTGCTGAAAAACCACGTCAGTGTCTTAGAGGACCTTTAGCAGAAAAGTAGTAAGTGCCATAGTAAAAGAGGACTGTAGAAGAAATTGAAAATGCAAAGTTAATGTTAATCAACTGAAGAAGCAGAGAAGACTGGTCATTAGCAATTCACACAGGCTTTCAAATATGAAATAATCATTATAACTGTTTGCACAGATCAAAATTTTAGCCTTTTATCGTAACAGCTTAGCTACGGCTCCCAGCACTGAAACTATTTTTGCATTCACTGCAGTATATTTATTGGCTTTACTGTATGAGAACCAGGATCTGTAAGTTAGTAACACACACTCAGAATGTAAGCCCCCATATGGGAAGTTTCAAACAACTCCTGATGCTAAAAAATATACAAACCCACTTTTTACATCATTTTCTAAGGGTAGTAGCTCCTCATTCCTCAAGAAGTTGAAATAACTTCTGTTCCCTAGACATGATATTTGGTGCACGACTGCAGCAGATAAGGGTTCACTTCAGGCACGTAACTCACAGAATTCATTAAACATCCAATTTAGCTGTCCTGAATTACAGTTTCTGAGAGCTTATTTCTCTCAATACAAAAGAAATTTTAGAAGACTGGTCTTGTCTTCTCCTCTCTCTCGAATCAGTTCCAGTGCTCAACTCCTGCTGTAAATTACTATTCAGTGCAAGCCAAAGTCTCGAGAACTTGCTGGCGTGTTTGCTATTGGCAAGCACATCACAGTCATTCAGCAGTTTTTCAGGTTTTTTTAATCTCTTCTGTTCTTTATTTCACTGGAAAGGAAAAAAACAGAGGAGGTTGATTAACATGAACCTAGGATCTATCCAAGATTTTTGACCCAAGAATCTGGTGACAATCATATGCATCAGCAAGAATACTTGAACATATATCTGTAAGGCTTGGCATCATCTCAGTATTCCACACACAATGAAACTGTATGAGTGTAATATCTATTTGATGGCCATTGGTAGTGACAGGATTTGTCTTTTTAAATTCCATCTCCTCTCTAGAGTAATTGAACTCTATTTGCACCATAGTTCAGGTCTTAGAAGCTTGAGTTACACCTTCCAATAAATCAATATAATTTGACTGCAAAGACTTCACTCTTTTCCAAACACTGAAGAGCAATGCAGGTCCAACTCAGAGAATTAATATTCCAAAGATCATGGATATTTTTAGACCTTTAAAACAAACTACCCCCATGGAGTGAATAAAAACATACCTTGTCAGCCAATCAAGTTGAAATGATCCCCTGAAGCAGGGATTTGGCACTGTGAGGACATTTTTAAAACTTGCTTTGAAACCTGCTTGAACACAAGCTCAAGTGTATTGAAAAAGTAACTGAGGAGTAGTTAAAATACTATATATTTTATGTATGACCCTAGATTTAACATGGATAGAATAATTAAAAATAAGTGAAGAGAAATAGTTCATTAAGCAATGAGTGTAACTACAGTTTCCTAACATATGTCTTCATCTCTGTACAGACAATGGTTTCTATTGTTCTCTTTAGCTTGTGAAATTGAACCAGCTGTCACCAACATTGTTGCCTTTTCAGAAAACAGATCATTTGGCTGTGGCAAATTGTCCAGTTTCTCTGACTATTCAACATACAGGTTCATCTGTCTCTTTTCCGAAGATTTTTCACTGAACGGCTAACAAGAAGATACAGAGCTTAGTCATATTACTGCCTTCAGCACTTAATTAAAGAGGGTGCTACTAGAAGAGTGGATTTAATCCCAGTGTTTTAATTGAGTTCTAGCTTGGCACAAGTCCACCTGTCTGGATTGAATTGGATATAGTTCTTTCCTTCTTGTTCCAGACATTACCTTTGCCTTCTCCCATTGAACTGCTGCAGTGATTCTCCCCTTGCATCTGAGCACATACAAAGGCGGTCCTAGAATACAGAAAGTCTCCTGCATAAAAGGGATGTAACATCAAAGCTACTATTTAAAACTAAAGCATTACACCCTTTACACGTTCAGTTTTCTGAGGGAGGCAGTTATGTTCACACTCTGACCTCATTTGAATGTGATGGTGTAGCCACAACATGGAGCTCAGCACAGACAACTAAAATTATTTCAGAAAGGCATCATCTGTACTGCTAGCAAAACCCAAATTATCACTTCAAAATCATACTGGACAAGTTTATACAAGGTGCAGTGACTTCATAATGAATTACAAAGGGGACAGAGATTTCCCTCAGAGTCACAGAGTGGGTGAAGCCAAAACCCTGAGTATGTTGAGGATGAGCACTGTTTTGCAGTTTCATTTTACTCATCTTTGAAAATCCTAACTATTTAAACACAAAGACTTTCAGAGGAGTAGATTTCTTGGAGGCAGGGTTATAACAGGGAAGTTACAAAACTTCTGCTATGAAAACTCTTATGCTAGTTGCCCATAGGTGGTAAATTTCCTAGAAGTGGAGAGGAACCCAGTGCAACCTCTGAATCAAGGCTTCTTGGTTCATCAAGTGTTGAAACATCAATATATGCATTGCTCACCATTCCCAGAGCCTTGATCCTCTCTTACATCTAACTTCTACAGCTCATCCTTTTAGTCCCTCCTTCAGACACAGGAAGCAACTCTTGAAAGATACTTGAACTTTTAGAGTCAATACAGCCCTGGGCATGAAATTCGTTATATTTTAGAACTACTAAAAAACAGACTAGTCTCAGCACAGACACCAGTACACCTGGTCTGTACCAGTATGATGCTTCTGTTTCCCCTGAGGTGGCATATGTGAAATATCAAGACTACACCCCCTCCCCACATGAAAGCAAATACTAAGAATTGCACATGTTTACCAGCCTGAAAGCCCTGCCACATAATACAATTACAACCTGTCAAGCACTTGCCAGTTTCACTCTCTGAAAAGACCATTTGCCCATCCATTCTGCTGCTAAAAAAAAGACTTTTTGCCAAATAACATTAGTGATAAAGAAGGAGATATTAAAAGGCGGGGGGGGGAGGGGAGAGAGATACATTTCTTACTGAAAATAACTGCATAATTAAATATCACAGTGTGCATTGTTAGGCCCGTTGAACTTACTTGGCTGCAACATATTATGAAACTAAATTCATTCACTTAACTGGCAGGAGGCAAATGTCTAACTCAAAGTTACATATCCCCAGATTCATCTTTATAAAGAATTATAAGATAACCAGAGGCATGTTTTGTTCTGTTGTTTTAATTTAGGATAGACCCACAAGGCTTCATACTGAGCAGATTCTGGAGATTAAAAAGTGCCTTCTAAACTCATCTAAACCTCAAGTGCCCAACATCCCCATGATTTTAAGAATCACCCCAGCCTCATCACTCAAACAGATGGTCCAGGAACAGCTCACTCTCTCCTCTCCTCTGAGCTACTTTTTCCTAAAGGTGAAACCATGATTCATATCTGCAGATTTGGTATACTTCTCTCTTTCATGACTCCTACTTTTAAGAAAGACCAATGCCACTGGCAGGGAATTTTCCTCCATGAGGCTCTTCTCTCCTCTCTGTCTAATGTTGTAGATATCTTGTTATTTTGTGAGTTATTTTATTGTTGTGATGAATCTTCATCTTCTTTAAAGGCTGGAATAGGGGCTGACTGCCCTTAGAAAGCAGTGATATACACAGGTTTTTATTCTCTAAGCTCTCCTACATCAGTTAGGCTATTACTTGGGCTGGTTTTTATTTTACAGTGATGGAGGTGTTACAGAGAAGGAAATTATAGCCCTATTCAAATGAGAACCTAAGTCTCAGTGTTGTTTCACCAACTGAGACAAGTTACAGGCACTAAACACAAGTCCTATCAAACTTTCATCAGTCATCTTCCCCTTCCTCTTGGAATCACTATGCAGTTTTTCCTCCCCCCCACCTACCAGTCTGCAGGAGACTCATATTTGGTCTCACACCTTCTGTGGCAGTACTAAGGCTGCAAGAGGATCTGGGAATAAGAGAAGCTGCAGGCAGCCAAATTCCTTGCCTGTGCCTAACACAGGGATCATGTCAGCTGGGCATGCAGCTGAAAGCATTTCTCAAAGTGCAAATAGCTCCTCACTTTCAGAGGTAACCTCCCACGGTGACACCTTTAATTTACAGTCCCAGCACCTGGTAACCACAATGTAGGGTGTGTGATTCACACACAGTTTGCCATTACTCCCAGCACACTCTCATTTTCTTACACCAGATGTACCAGACCTGGGGAGAATGGCAGGTCAAGCTAGAGGGTGGGAGATGTGCGTGGCTGGTAAGGATGTCACTTTGTTCAGGGAGTCCTGCTGGAGCCAGGAAGGATGATTCACAGGTGCTTGTCTCTCTCCAGCTTGGGAAGCTCCATGATGTGCAAGGAGCCAGCAGATTGCAGAACGTGCCTGCACCATGTGGCGCTTGGAGGGAGCAGTTTGTGGCATTGCAGCTGCTGGAGGTGCTGCTGCTGCTGCCTAGTAGTGCCTGCCATCTGTTAGTGCTGCTGCTGGACCAAGCAGGGACCAGCAGGGACACGCAGCTGAGATGGTGGGCTAGCAGCAGCAAGGTGTGGTGGCCCAGGCTGTTTGGAGATGTGGGAGTTTGGAGGAGGCAGTGAAGGATTCAAGTTGTTTGGGGGGGTTGAGGGAAGCAGAGGGGGACTGTGTCAGTGTCTGGGGGTACACCTGAGTTGGGACTCACAGGATGGCTGAGGGAGGGAAAGGCTCTCAGCCAGATGAACATGTTGGATTGTTGCTTGTAGGACCTGGCAATCTGGGCACCCTTGTCATGAGCATTTAGAGGCACTTTGGGTTCTGTGTTTCCCAAATGAGTACTTGTAAGCCGCCTTGATGTTAATGAGAATTACATGCATGCATCAGGGAAAGAATAGTCCCTCTACAATGGGCATGTGACGGCTAAAGTGCATCAGTCAGGAGGGAAACAAAAGAGGTCATAATTTATGTAAAAGGTTCATTTTTAATGTAAATTCTGCCCCCAAATGTTCTGCTTACCAGCCTGAATATGTGGTATTTGGCAGTGGAAAATGAAAGGGGTGAAAAACTCACTGCTGGCAGGTAACTGCATAATGTGATAGATTGATTTAAAATCCTTGTCATCTTTCTTTTTCACCTGCATACATAACGATCCTCTGTTAGTCATTAGGGCTCCTTGTACCTTCAGCACTCTAAAAAAATATTGGCTTTGAAATGATACTTCATTGTTAAGGAATTTTTGTCAGCTAGCTCCATTTATCGATGTATCAAAGCCGTTTTACAAGAGATAGGCTCCACTTTGGCACGGATAGCGCATACATTACACGCCTTGCGAGGACTCATCTCATTCCAGCACTGAGTGGAAGTGCCAATTGCCACTGTGGTACATAATGAGCCATGTCACCCGGCACTGGGGACAGCAAGGAGACGTGCATGGATCAGCCCCCAGCGTTTCCTCACGGCCAGAGATGAGAGGAGCGGGGACATGAGGGTCACAGCAGACACAAGCTTAGGGTACTCCTCTGCCCCGAGGAGCAGGGGACTCTGCTGTCAGGGCTCCCAGGTGAGGGGGAACATATGCCACCAAGCTGCAGTTTTCTGTTGTTCTATTTACACCTCCTCCCCCGACAGCAAGAACCAAGCCAGGAAATACTCTTTTCTGCAGCCATATGTGTCTGCAAAAAGGTTTTTTTTAGTGTATCCGTGATAACTGAGGGTGTCACACTGCTTTGTGAGCAAAATTTTGTAGCCTAAGCCAAACAACAGAAAGACTACTACCAGCAACTACCTCCAAATCTGTTCAGGCTGCCTTGGAAATTAAATAATTTTTCTTTGTCCTTTTGTTTAGATCTTTACCTTATGTTGCCAAGCAACTGCACATGAAAAGTTAATGGCAAAGCTCTTCTTTTGGACCAGTCACGTAGGAGGTCTTTCAACTGAGTCAATCTGGTATGGAAAAGACAGGGGAGAGAGGAGAAAAGCTCATGGTCGTTTGTATCTTCTTGTATTTTCCATGCATCCTAGAAACACAGGATACTGCAGCAGAGATGGCCAAAGACAGGGCTTTCCTGTGCATGTGTTATTACTGTGTGAGTTCAAGGACACTGAACCCATGTGCAGGCTTGTCAAAAAGAAAATACCATCGCACCGCTGATGTCCACTCTGAATTATCCTACCAAGAGGTTTCTCCCTCAAAAGGAAAATCTCAATTCACTGCCACTCAAGCAGTCATAGTCTGAGCCTCTGCAGCCCAAGAAGGAATCTCTCTCTCCATTAAATCACAGTGAAGGTATTAACGATGTCACAGCTTCCTGCCAGTCATACCTATTTCACCTTCCAGGTGAAAAACTCAAAGCCCACAGATTTCCTGTGGATTGGGACATGTATTTTTTTAGGCTGAAGGTTCATTGCCTAAATAGTAAAGGAGGGGCCCAAGACTGTCCCATACTGTCTACCACACTCAATTTGCACAACTCACTGATCACAGTCACAGGAGTCGAGGAGTCCTCACCATTAGGCAATTCCATGCCTAACCATAAGACTGCTGGGCCTGGTCTTTTCCATTCACTGCCTTGGTTTTTCTTTTAGGAATATTATTATTATTAATGATCCCAATCCCGTTTTCTAGTTACACCACATAACATCCATGTGTCCCAAGGCCAGGATTTCAAATGACTCGCATTATTTCTAATTACATCCTTCATTTTGTAAACTCCTGGGTTTAGAAGGTATTAATTAGATTGGCCTAGTTAGTACTATTTTCAATTCATGATTTTTTCTGTGCCTCATATATTTGGCATTACTCCCAGGAGCTCTGCTGCTGGCCTCAGGACACTGCATGGGGACACTTTCAGCTCTCTTTGCAGAGAAGAAACCCAATGAAAGTCAAAGCTTTTGCACCAAAAGGCTCAGAAGAGCACCAATAAAAGTGTTAGTTAAAAACATGCCTCTGGAGTTTTTAAACCAATCAAGCCTGTACCATGACATTAGGGGTTCTGATTTTAATATCAGTATTACTAAGTTGAACCAGTGCGAGCTCAACTATTTAAACTCTGGTCCAACATAGCCAGGATAAAGGAATTCACCTCCAAAAGCTATACTGAGGAGGCCAATGAGCCTGCCCCGATGGCTGAGCCCTGGAGGGGTGCCATCTGGAGAATATTATTGCCCGTTGATTTATCCATGCCCGACATGATAAATTTTGCCGACATGGTGAGAGGGACAGCCGTCCTAACCTCCTCACCCCTGTGTTTCCCTATATGGGTCTGTTTGGAGTTCTGTTACCCCATTGGTGTTTGGCTCGTTGGCCACTCCTTCCCCTGTTCCCCTTGCAAGGACACTTTCCAGTTGCTTCTCTGCCCCCTGTACCCCAGTTGGTTTGTTCCCCTGCCTGTATTCCTGGGCTACACCCTCTTTCCTGCCTACCCTTTGCACCCGTTGGCTCATGCCCCTCAACTCCTCCCCCTCAGCCCCTGCATAAAAACCCTGTGCAGCCCTCAGATCTCGGTTCTTCATCCCTGCTCCTTCCAGTGTGTGGGTAATAAACCCAGCTGGGAAGCCATACGAAGAATCTCTCCCGCCTCTGCCTTGTCGTTCAGCTGACACCCTGCTGCGTGTGTCCCGAGCCCGTGCCCGCTCGCCCGCCAAGCGGAGCTCTGCCCTGCTCGGAGAGCTCACAGGAAGGTCACGGTGGCAGCCAGCCCGAGCCACGCTGCGACACTCTATGTGCTATATTTGTGCCTCATTTAATCTCCAAAGGCCAATAAATACATCAATAGGATCATGAATGAGCTGTGCATGGAAGCCAGAGACTCAGCAAAAGGATGGTTTGGTTTCTGCTGGTTTTCTATGGGAACCAGAGGGGACATGAAAAAAGACGTGAGAAAGGCAGAGAACTGCTATGGGCTCATGGGATGACTTCAGTTGAACCAAATGGAGCACAACTTCTCTGTCTGTCCCTCTCACTGGACAAACCTATTTAGAAATGAACATTATTCTATGTTCATCATTCACACTGGAAAAAAAGTTACTATTGCAGATGAAAAACTATGCCATGATAAAAAGAATCTGCAATCAAGCCTAATTTTTGTCACACAGTATCATAGGTGCAGTCACAAGAGTTGTGCTGAGGCTTGGCTAAAAATAGTCCTATGGTATGTTGCAAAGTTTGTAGGCTGAGCTGACCTGGCAGTTTCTGTGTTTCTATCCAGTCTAGCATCCTGTCTCAGAGAAACACTTACACCAGCAGCTGCAAACAACAAGAAATGAAACCTCTCACAGCAAACAATTGATTACTGAAGACAAGCTAGCTTTGTAACAAATGCCCCATATGCAATAACAGCATAGTAGTTACAGCTCATATATGTTAAAAATCCAGAAGTCTTTGCTTTATCACTAACAGCATCATGGGCCTTTAGCAGCCATAGAACTGTACCCAGAGACATCTTACCCACAAGCTGCCAGCTCTCTCTCACTACTTTTTCTGAACACAGTAAAGGTTAGGTTATTTAACCTAGCAAGGTAAATTCAGTTGTGAGCTACAAGAAAGACTACTCCTGTATGGTTAAAATTGAGGAGATATAAATTTAAGATCTCAGCTAAAACTATAGAAATCCATCAATGTGCCAACATTATAATGTAATTGAACACAGCCCAACTCACAGTACTAATATGGTTTAATATTTCCTGCGAACTTTGTCTGAAATTAACAAACATTTTGTTCTAGTTTGATAATGTTTTATTTCTTTTAATTCAAAGTATTTGTGTTCATATATATGACTGATAACCTCTTGGTTCTCTTCTAAACAGGAAATTACACTGTAGAATTCTCTTCTAAGATCTCTGGTAAGTTTCACACGCATGTGTATATATTCATACCTGATTAGGGCTGGGATGGAGTTAATTTTCTTCTTATTAGTTGGTACAGTGTGCTGTGTTTTAAATTTAGTAGGAGAATAAAGTCAATAACACACTGATGATTTAGTTGTTGCTTGTAGTACTCGCTCTAAATCCAGGACTTTTCAATTTTCCATGCTGTGCCAGCCAGCAAGTGTGCAAGAAGCCTGGAAAGAGCACAGCCAGGACACCTGATCTAAACTGGCCACAGAGAAGTTTCATGCCATAGAACATCATGCTCAGTATATAAACTTGAGGGAGTTGTCCAGGAAGCACAGGTTGCTGCTCAGGGACAGGCTGGGCATTTGTCAGTGGGTGGTGAGGAATTGCACTGTGCATCATGTGTCTCTCTTAAGTTTTGTTCCTCTCCCTCCTTCTTTTCCATTACAATTATTGTTGTTGTTGTTTTTTCATTTGTGTTATTAGTAGCATTATGTTTTACTTTGTTTCAATTATTAAACTGTTCTCATCTCAACTCACGAGTTTTAATTTTTTTTCCAATTCTCTCTACCCAGGGGCAGAGATGTGTGAGTGAGGGGCTGTGTGGTGCTTAGTTGCTAGGTGGGGTTAAACCACAACAAAATATTTGTTGTTAACTTGTATTTCTGCATGACAATATGTGTTCACACCTGAAAAATCACTTTATCAAGAAAGACAATAATAAATTTCTCTTTGCAAGCGTTCTGTGTCTCCAGAATTCCCTAAATATTAAAGCCTTCCTGGTTCTTTGCAACCCATGTTAATTAATATTAATTATATATTAATAAGAATACTCTGTGGCAGACAGCAATTCTAGACAGACCATAGACAGATCAAATCGTACCTTTAATTGTTTTTTAAAACATGCAAAGTATAAATTCTATATAATGCTATTGAAGCTAAGAGGACTAGGAGGATGTTGTGGTGGTCTCTGTTCTCCCTAAGAGATATGAGAGAACTCACTGACAGGAAACCACCAGGTAAATACATGCCCAGAGCTCAAGAAAAGTGTCTTATGAGTTCCATGTTAATTACCCTCCCTCCTCACACATACACTGGCTCTTAATGGACAAAGAGACCAGAGTGGCTGAGCACATTTCAGGTACACACAGGTTGTTTGCCTAGAAGCACCAAACTCTGGAGACATCAGACACAGCCTGAGAGAGGCTTCTGCACCTGGGACTGCTGCCACCAGAGAGAAGACCACCTCCAAAGAGACTTGAGGAATAAAACAGCAAGAAGTCCTTGTACAGGCTGGTAGGCAGAACTTGCAGCCTGTGTTGCTGGAAGTCTGAGCTGCAGAGCCTTCTGGTGCCCAGGAGATAAGGACAGTACGGAGCCTGCCAGAAAAAACAGGATGCAGGATCTAAGGGTTTGTACTGAGCAATCATGTACACACATCCACAACTGAATTACACTGCCTGTGGCCAAGCAATTGCCAGACACTGCCTGAAACCCACGGTCTCCTCTGATGGATGAGATAACCTTTTTCCGATCGTATTCAGACACAAGGATTCAGGGTGTGAGGAGTTATTGAGAACACGGATGAGCTATGGAAGGGAGCCTGTAGCTACTGAGGCATCTTTGTGGCTCTGCAAAGAAGGGTTTTATCCCCATTCAAGAAACGCCGTGCAAAGAGCTGAGCACTTTTTCCCACTGGCTTCTCATGCTAATAATTTTAAATTTAGCAGAGTACACTGCTTTTGTTATTTTAACCTTCCAGTTTTCTGTGTCTTTTTTTTTTCCCAAGAGAAATACTAGGTTAATGCAAAATGCTGTAGTCAGGAAATCAAGAGCTTTTTCTGCCCCCAGTTCTGGCACTGCCTTTCTCCATGCCATCAGCATTGTCTCAGGGCTCTCACCCTCCCAGTGACCACAAAAGATTGCAATGCTTCCACAATTGGAGGAACTTGCTGGTTACATTTGACCAGCCCTATATAAATAGCAGGAATTTTAAGAGAAAGAAACTCTCTATAAGCCATATGGCATTGATATTAATATATCAATAAATTCCTCCCTAATTGCAACAGATGCTCAAGTCGGTAGTTTCACCATACAATACAATGTACTGTTATGTCCTTTTCTGTGAGCAAGAATAAGCCAGATGCTTTTCCACAACATACTGGCAGAAATATGGTGCTATACAGCCAGAAAAAACAAATTTTACCTCAGCTACAGATGAATGTCT
This sequence comes from Picathartes gymnocephalus, assembly GCA_013390045.1. NCBI lineage: Eukaryota > Metazoa > Chordata > Aves > Passeriformes > Picathartidae > Picathartes > Picathartes gymnocephalus. Next base: position 162,626 of record WEKY01015661.1, read on the forward strand.
ACAGAAGAACAGCTTTTTAAATCTTGCTTCCTTAAGACTGATTAATTTTGACAGAGGATTTACCTACTGATATCTATCCAGATGATCAAATACTGTTGGAGCTGAGATGGGTTCATCATTAAGAAATGTGAAATTCCCCTAATGTCACAATTATATTTTTCTTATTTCTTTCTACAATACCATTAGACAAAGGAAAAATTAGTGATTTTCATTTTTCCTCCTGTAACTACTTTTTTTCATATTTATCTTCTCTATTCACTCTCATTTATCTTCCTTCTCACTTCCTCAGAGAGCAAACAGTGCTAACCTGCTTTCCTACTTCTCTCATTAAATATAATTTTAATTATTTTTACTTCACCCATACCTATTAGTTCTCTAAAGTTCTCTTCCAGCTGCATAAATTAGCACCTCACTATTCTAATCATTCTCCATTGCAAATAGCACCACCTAATTTTGGCATTCGGATCTTTGCTCTTTGATCCTTTAATTGGCATCTACTGCTGAATTCCTGTGGGGCTACAGACCTCCCAGTAATTCACATTACCAACTCCTAAGCCTCCCTATCTGACTATACATCACAAATTGTTTAAGCCACATGAAGACTGCATGAGCACCAACCAAGTGTTATTCTTCCATCCCAGGATTCCTGGGTGCATGTTCCCATCCCGTTGCTGGCGCTTGCATTGCCACTTGTGCAACCACACAGTCAACCAGACCACAGCTGCTCTTTCAGCTCTTTGTGCCTTTTTTGGAAGGTAAATTTTCTGCCAGATCCTGCTCAAGGGGGGCCAGAAAGGAGATGAGCAGAGAGGGAGAAAGGCAGGACTGCCTTTATTGCCCACAGGGCACACAGGAGCATTCACAGCAAGTATGAAACTGCCATCTGGTAAGTGCAAAAACCACACAGTGACAGGAGGAAATGTGCATTTAGATTCTTTCCAGCTACCACTTTTCTGTTTTAATCACAATCACAGTTTCATGTGGGCATTGCCCCTGTGGGGAGGGGGTTGCTCTTTGCTTCACTGAATGGTTGAACTTTGCCAGGCCTTCAGATCAGCCAAGAGCAGAACGCACGACAAGAAACCGGGCAGGTTTTGCAATCCTTAGTCACCAGCTTCAACAGGAGTTTGTCTGGAGGCGAGAAAGGAAAACCGTTAACGAATAGGCCTAAAAATAAGTGCAGGGGTTTCCTGACATTGTTTTCTGGTCCTCTGTATTCCCCCAATGAAGGAGAAAGAACAGAGGGATTCAAACTGCATTTTAGTTTGTCGTTAAAATTCAGATCCCAAGAAAATATATAACTGGACTCGGAAACAAAAGCAGGTCTTGGCAGTGGCCATGATGACCTTCAATTCTGTGGTCCCTGGGGTTGTGAAAGAGAAAGGAAATCACCCATCATTACCAGCACCCCTTCAGATTATTAGTAAAAAGCTTAGGTATCCAAAGACTTTACACTTAGAGGATCTTCTTTTCTCCAAAAGCTAGACCACTATTATAAATGAAACCAGTACATGACATTTATAGGTAACATCTTAAACTTTTCCATGTCAGAGAATATAATGAAAGCTCTAATTGTTTTTTTCAGTATCTTTAGGGAACCTGTTAGAAATTTTCCCACATCTGCAGTAGCCAAATATACAACTTTTCTAGCTATGTATCTATCTCTGTCACAGGAGAGGCTTAAAAAAGAAGCAGCAATATTGATCTTTCAGAAATCTATACAAAAACTATTTAGGTTCATCTGTCTTGGATACCATAATTATAGAGCACAGCTCTGGCTGGCTGTAAGGTTCCTCAAAACAAGCTGAAAAGTAGTAATTTGAGTATTTATTTTCTCTTTTGGAGTACCTCATTGCAAATTGCCCTAAAGATAAAAAAATCCACAAGTTTTCCTAATGGTTTAAAAAAGCAAAAAAGCCCATTTTTCATGGGAGGGCTGTACAAGGTGTACATAACAGGCAAACTCCACTGGGGTCTGGATGTATCTGGGGTCTGTCGTGCTGATGTAGCAGTTTATGAGTTTTCTCTGTTCCTCTTCTGATGCCCTCACACAGCTGCTGTGGAGGAGTGAGCCATGGCCTGTTTGGAGATGAGCTACCTACCAAGGTTGACCTAAAACAACTTATTCCAAATATTTTTCTGTCCTAGTCAGTCTTAACTTCATGTTACAGAGCTTAAGAACCCAAATTATTATTGGTTGACCTTATAAGACCTTCACTACACAGAAATAAAGTATAACTCACTCACAAAGTTAGCAGAAATATATTTGCTTGACTAAAGATTTCCAGTGTGAGGAACAAGAGCCAGTTTAACTGCTGTAATTTGCTGCAGGGATGGCTCCTCACCTGGCTTGATGCTTGCCAGATGCTTGTCCTGGTCCCCTGCTCGTGCAACACCAACAGCTGCTTCAGCTGTTTCCCCCAGTGCTCTCAGGCATTTTGCTAACCTGTGCACATCTGCTGGCATCCTGAATCCTTTTGACCTGGGTAAGCAAGTATCCATCACCACCCTGACTTCTGCTAGACAAGAATTACAGATGCCCAGAGCCACCTGCTACTCTTCCATCCTTTATTTCCTACCCATCGAGTCACACTGCTCTTGTTTGTTAGGGGCCAGAGTGCTTTGAACGCAAGACAAAGATGTTATCAGCATTATTTCTGTGTACATATCCTGTTTCAGTCCTTTTTTCTTTTAGGCCCTGCCCTCCTTGTGACTTCTCCATGACCTTACCACTTGCTCTGTGAGAATGCCTCTGGTTATTGTGCTTCTAAGGTTAGATGCCTTCCTGTTATTGCTTTACCTTGATCTGCTGCGTGCACTCCAAGCAGACAAACAAGTGGAAAAAGGCTGAAGCTGTAGTCAAAATGCATCAATTTGGAAGTATAGCATATCTATCTGAGGGACAGGGGAATGAAAAAGATCTCAAAACCAAAAAAGTGTATTAGACATAAGAAAGTATGTCCACAGACTCCCATTTTTCTTCTGATGCAGTTTAACATGACAGTTCAGCTCACAGAGATGATCTGGATGCTGTCCTTCACCATTCTGACCAGTGAGCACTAGCTCAGGCAAGTGGCTAAATATTACATAAACTATTATCAGAGACAGCTTCGTAAAATACACACCTACAGACCTAGGGCTGCCCCTATTTGTTTGAAATTTCACTCTGCATCTGACAGCTCAAAGCCTGTGTTCTGCTGAGGGCAGTGTTCCTGGCTGGCTGGTGAAGCTGGAGCATCATCAGTGGAGGCAGAACACAGCGAGGAGCCAGCCAGGCTGGGAGGCACTTGGCACCATCTGCATTGATGAAGAGAGCAGCCAGCAGCTCAAATCCCTTCTCCAGCTCCTGCTCATCTCCTGATAATATAATTACTTGATCAAGCCCCAGTTTCATCAAAGACAAACTTGGTCTTTGAATCATGACATGATCTTGGGACAATGGAATTTTTACAGTCGGGATGAAATGCACAACAGGAGCTTTTACAGACAGGATGGAGCTGGGAACAGAACATTTTTGGATCCTGAGAACTGACGTTCTTATTCTGAAAAAAGACAAGCCTCAAGTCTGATTCATAGCATAAAAATAAACATTATACATGAATATAAAATTGGTGACCATTTTCTATAAAGCTATGAATATAATTTAAAACTGAAATGGACCACCATGATCATTTGTTTTGATCTCCTACAAGGTATTAACTATATGAATTCCCTGAATTCTTGATTTAAAAAAACAGTTTGACAATATCTATTATAAGTCTATTACTAATTATCCTCCTTACTAATAAACTGTACTTCTATCAGTGAAAATTGAAACAAGATATTGTCGTTCTACAGTGAATGTAGTGTGATAGTACATTGGTTCCTTTTCTTAAAAAATGTTGAATTTACAGGTTAAAATTCATAGCAAATTGCAAATATGTAAATAGAGATTTTCACTGTTTTGGCAGCCTTTAGAAATAACCAAATACATATGCTGTTGGCATCATTAAAAACCTGTATAGAAACCTGGTTTGTATCCCAAACCAGTTAATCTCTTTCCAAAATGCATTCTAAATAAGAATTGATTTGGTAACATTTTAAAATTGTATTATCAAGAAACCCAGGTCTAAACGTACCATTTTAACTTGATTTGCCATTTCTCATTATCATTTTACTACTTATTTTGTCCCATTTTTCAATTGAATGACTTAAGTATTGCCCTTGAGATGCTCCTATTTATAGCATATCTTAGAATTTATTAGGTTCACAAAAATTCAGTCAATGATGTTGACCTTTACAAGAAAGAATCACTCAGACTCCTTAATTCCATTTCGCTGCATTGCAGTGGTAGCTATCTTTCTCCATTTTATCTAAATTTTACCTATTTATTTCACTATCCTAAGGTTCCCTCAAGCAGGAGGACATTTTCAAGCTTCAATTTTTCATAGCCTCTTTATTAAATGCAAATTTCCTCTTTTTGTAGTTTTGCTTTTCACTGAAAACCTAGGACAACAGACAAAGGACCCCTAAGATCTAAGAAAAAAATGTTAGTTAGTGAGGTATTGTAAGGAATGTTCTGCAAAGACAGAGAAGCCTTTCCTTCCACAAAAGCATGGACAAGTCCAGACCAGGGCTAGGAATCAAACTGAAAGAGTCACCATCCAGGTCACCTTACAGTAATGTGGCTTTTCTTCTTCAAAATTAATAGCAAGACCACTAAGCCTAGGAATACCAGCACACAAGGAAAAAAAAAAAAAAAACCACACACCAAAAAAAACAAAACAAAACAAAACAAAACAAAAAAACCACAAAAAAACCCCCACAAACAAACAAACAAACACACCAAAAAAAACCCACCAAAACAACTCATGCATAACTGAATTAACTTAGTAGATTACCAAGAGGTTAAATAAAATGTCTGCACAGGGAAGAACATACATCACTGAAAAGCTTCAGCATACCAAGTAGATAATGTGACTGTGGATTCACAGAAAAGAAGGTGATGGCAGGTTAATTAACCACATCTCATGTAGCCCTTGAAAGATCACAAAAGGGGCAGAGTCTCAGAAATGGTAGCAAAGGCTGCTATATTGTACTTTTCAAAGTTGGAACTGGCATGGATTTTGTTTGTAGTTGCTGTCACCAACTGCTGACTGTTTCATTCTGGTGTGCAGGAGTATGTGCCCAGTGAGAAAGGCCTCAGCACAGAGGATCTTTCAGAAACTCAAGAGAAGCTAGAAGGATTGCAAGCCCAGACAGAATGATGACATTTACTCAGCCAGAGCCAAAAGCAAAAGCACTAGCTCCAATGCAGTGACATAACAAACAGAGGAGGCAGGTATTTATCAGGTCCATAAAGTGATTTTGTCACACCTAAGGGTCAGGAAAGTTCATACTTCCAAACTTTCTTCTCACTTTCTTGTGATTATGAAAAAAAAGTGGCAAAGCAGCTTCCTCCTTGCAAATATAACACCCTTTCTACCTCACAAGCCATCTCTGCCACCCAAAGTCACCCCATAATCTTGGCTGCTGGGAGAGCCAGCAGAGCAGGTAAGGATCCCAGCCCCCCTGAGGCATCACAAGGCAAATGAAGCCATGTCCAGATTAAGCCTCTGGAAAACCCTCCTCCTCTTCATATTGGATAGTCAAACTTACCAGTTTACAGCATGCATTTGCAGACAAATTGGTGCTCCCTAACAGACTGTGCAGGGACTTGTAACCACACACTGTGTGGTGCTCCAGGAGAAAACCCGCAGCTCCAGTGACTGCAACTACAGTACCCAGTGTCTGGCTGGCAATGGCAGCTCAGTTCTATCCCTACAAGATGGGGATAAAAGATAAGGACCATTTTATTTTGTAATACACAGATTAAAAGAGAGATCTGCAATAATAAAATTGTGACAGAAAACTACAAGGCAGGGTTTTTCCAGTAAGGCCAGCACCTTCTCAGCTGTCTGTCCCTGTCTATCACCTTTGCCATGCTTGAAAAACCTCCTTCTTTTCTGTCAGGATTTTCCAGTGATGGTATTCTCTGTGACAAGTCACATGGCAATGTGAAAAACTAGATTATCCTTTCCATTCTTCCTTCATGTTTCCATGAATCATATATTCATTGGATCCCTCTGCTACTTTTCCCAGGAGGAATATTTTAGTGTGGGGAGAGTGAAAATAAAAGGAGGGTAAGATTTGTCACCACACAGACAAAAAACTCTGGAGTGTGCTATTTATGGGACACATCTACCTTCTCACTGACCTTGCTTCCTTTGCACATTTATATATCCATTAGAATTTATTAACTATGAATACATTAGGCTCCAGGTGCATAACACAGTGTCTAGAAAATGTATTTTAATAAAATATCCCAACAGCATGTCCAGATAATGCCTGCAATGTCCCCATATGTCTCACTACACAAATCACACAACTTAGTATGTCCTGGTAATATATGACCTGCAATAGGTATCATCAGGTACACTCATTACCATTTAAGATAGGACAAAAAGGCAAGCTCCTATTAAGTGTTTTTGGGTTTCTAACTGTTCTATTTGATACTTAAGAGCATAATATTTTAATTAAGTGGGTTGTTTTCCCATTATGGAAATAATTTTGAAACAACTTTCCTCCTGGTTGCTTAAGCAGGTTCATTACAATGCAATGCAATTTACCCAGCTGGACAGGTCTGCAGGTGGCCAGAAACCCATTAGAGAGGTATCTACCTACTACAGGGGAAACTAATATTCAGGAGACAGGAAATCTCACAGGGACTTCGATTTTGCCAGGCATTAACACAGTTGACTGGGTAGCAGGTGGCTGGAAGCATAAATTTCCCTGTAACTTATTTATTAGGTCTCCCTTGACTCCCTTCTTCTAGAATTATAACATGCTCTTGGCATTGATAAACCCCAGCAAGGGCACACTGTAAAGACACAAGTAGCAAAGTCTTGATAAATATTTTTTATCTATTTGACCTGAGGTATTTGAGCCAAACTGGAGTCTTTTTCTTTTCTTTTCTGAGGAGAGAATAAAATATTCCTATGATGCAAACCTCCCCATTTAGAAATAATTTATAACTGCCTGTCTTCCTGAATAGAATAAGAGTCAAAGAGGAATTAGATTCTTCTGTCACAGCTCCAAACCTCCTTTCAGCCAACTCTCTGCCTGGAAAGCTTTCCATCAGCATTTTTTCCCTACATTTTCATCTGGTTTTCCTCTCTCTTTTTTTCACCTCTCCATATTTCCATGACGTTTTCTCTTCCTCTAAAGTCTTAGTCTCTAGGCTCATTCCTGTGGAAATTATTTGAGCTCCAAAGTTTGATTTTCACTCATCACATGCCTGTGTACTTGTTGGGGGTTGGGTTGTCTTTCCTTTTGTTTCCTTTTAACAGTATAGAATTTTTTTCCATTCAGTTGCTAAATAGCCTTAATTACTGAGTACTTAAGAAAAACAAAGGCTATACCTAGGCCTAAAGAAAAGGCCCATCTATGTTTACTGTTCTGTCGGGGAGTTTTTCTCTCGAAGGGGGCGGGGAGTGGAGGAATATCTCGAGAATTGGGGACTGGTAAAAGGAGAGGGCAGGGGTGGAGCGGGACTGGCTTTCGGAGGAGGACACGGGAAGAGACAGCTCTGCGAGAGAGAAGTTTTTTTTTCGCTGCTGCTGCTGGAGCCCTGGCTTGGAGCTTTTTTCTTCTGCCTCTTGGGTGAGCCTCTGCTTGTGAGAGCAGCCACTGAACCTGTTGCCATCTGCTCGGGTGCCCAGAATCCCTGAGCTCGCCTCTCCTCGCTGGGCTAGGAGCCGGGCGGCTGCTGCCCCCCGCCCCCACCGCTCCCTCGGCACTGCTCTGGGTTTCACTGCGCTGCAGCCCCGCTCCCCCGCCTGCCGAGACGTCCTGCCGTCCCAGTTTGCTGCTTTCCAAGAATCCTGCTGGGGCACTGGAATCGACTGCTCCAAGGAGGTTTGTGAAGCAAAACCTCTCTTCCGTTTTGTTTTCCCCTGCTGACTGAACCACCATAGCACGTGCTCCCTGCCGGCTGTGACCATCACTGCACTGAGGGGGGAAAGTGCCTTCAGGCCAGGAGGTCGGGACCGGGTTCTTGGTTCTGTTTGTTGTTAGTGCCATAAGAGTTGTTGTTTGTTTGCTCTGTTATAAATCCTAGTAAAGAACTGTTATTCCTACTCCCATATCTTTGCCTGAGAACCCCTTAATTTCAAAATTACAATAATTCGGAGGGGAGGGGTTCACATTCTTCATTCCAAGGGAGGCTCCTGCCTTCCCTAGCAGAGACCTGTCCTTCAAACCAGGACAGTACTGTTTATATGTTTCAGTTACCTGGTGCCCCCCAAGGAGCTCACCTGTAGTTCACACTTCCATGGAAGGCTCATTGTCACACTCACCAGCTCCAAAGAGGTTTACTTCTGTGTAAACCAGAACACAGAAAAGAACATTTTCCATTCATTCTAGGAGGAAAAGCATAGAAAAGCCTCTCATGAGTGCTTTAGGAGTAGTTATTCAAATTCCCTAGAATATTCTGAAAATTTCAGCATTAATCCACCGAAGCCAAGGTCTGTACGACCGCACTGCATCACTTACAGAGCAGCCTGTGAAGCAGCACTCACCACACCCTCAGTTTCACAGCACACTCACCTGTTCTGCTACAGCAAAGCAGAAACTTGCATTTAGATATTTTTTTCATGGTTCGTTCAGGACAATCTCATATTCCACCCCCCAGCTCCGTGACCACATGTGCCACTTGTGGATGGCTGTGGATCTGTGCAGGAGTTAATGGAGCTGCCTCAGTCCTCCCTGCTCCATGTGCCACACACGTCCCATGTCACAGTCTGATACACCACTAACTCTTGTACTGCAGAAGGAGGTCCTGGAGGGGCACAGGAGAATATGGAAAACCATGGTATCCACCTTTCAAGAACAAAAGTTTTTGGAAAAAGCATTGCCCTACACATATCGAAGAAATAATTCTCCCTGATAACACCCACACAGGTTTTCCTGGAACTCACAGTCTCAGAGTAAACAACAGATCCAGAAAGTTGATATAGTTACTGTAAGTGGTTTGGAGAATGGAAGTAGGTCTTATGTCTGCTTCTAAGAAATCTCATTAATAAGTAAACATATCCATAAATATTCTGAATAAAACAGGGGGAAGAAAGACATACATTTCATCCACTTAGCAGCAGGAAAGCAAGAAAGGATTTCTTTTCACTGGCTCTTCCTATAAATTATATGGGAGAGCTGCATAAATCTTCTTTGACCTGGTATAGCCATACACTACACTTTCCTGTTAAAATATTCACATACAATTAAGTGTCCACTAGGCAGACAGACAAGAGCAGAGACCGTGGATGTATAAGAGGAGTCTGTCACAGAAACAGACCCCTCCTCACAATACAAATTAAAAATCTCTGAAGTGGTCAATGCAAATTGAATCTCTTGAAACTGTCTTGAACTTATTGTCATTTCCTCTGTCCTTTCTCCCAAATCATTCCAACTTTTCTCTGTTAAAGCTGGCATGCAGAAAACAAATCATTACACTACCACACACTATTACTTGACAAGTCCTGCTGGCTTCATTCACACACATCTCATCTTAATGATAGTCTAAGGCCTTTAAAATAAGGCTTTAAATAATAAACTCAACCACAAACACACCACCACTGCAATAAATTCACATTAGACATTCAGACACTATGGCAATAAAAGGTTAGATGGCTAGAAAGATACATTTTTAAAGCCACTTGTAACACCAAAGGAAAAGCTTTCAGCTGTGTTTTTCCTTTATAGAAAGAAAGCAATGCATGTTCCTTCAACACCTTCCATTCTTGCCTTCCTTCCAAGTGGATGAGAAAAGGGCCATTTTGCAATTTCTTGACCCCAAAGAAAGCATCTGTATCAACCTCAGGGATTGCTGAGTTTGGCCCCAAAACATTTTCTTCATTGGTGTCCTGGACTTTTGTGGTAAAACCATTAGCCTGGGGGCTGTAGAAGTTTCTTAGGAATTATCCTTCTACCCAAATACCTGGCTATGAGCAGTGTCCTGAGCAGCTGCAAGGTAAGCAATCACATCCTCCTCAGAAATTGGGCACCTACCCTGAAAAAAACAAATGCATTAATTCCAAGTCATCAAGACATCAATTCCAAATGGAGCCAAGGATCAGGCACATCAGATACACCCAAAGAAGTAGTGTTTGATGTTGGCTGGACCCAGAGTACTTTGTTCACATGCAGGAGCCTTACATCAACCTGCATAAGCGAGTAAGCTCCCTACTTAAACAAAGGAAAAGGCATTTCATTCACATGATATACATAGGTCTGCAGAGGTACTCGGTCCCTCAGTGACTGCAGAATCCCATGCACCTAATTTCTGCAGTGTGAATTCCCCCTGCCAACTGTAAGCACTCGCATAGTTTTTCACTGCCCAAGTAATGATGGTAGGTGATCAGAATCTGGCTTAATACCACATAAAAGTCCTTGGAGGTGAATCATCCCCTAAAATGCATTCAGTTTAATTTCCTGGTAGGAAAAGTGACTGCTCAAGATGATCCTTCATGGAGGGAAGTGGTTACAAGCCATATATTTTACTTGTTTCTTCTCTAATGTTTGGTCTTAATTTTTCCAAGCCTTTCTATTGCTTCCTCCCCCCCACCTTTGTATTTAGGCACAGAATATTGTCTGGTACTATATTTAGGCACAGAAGTATTGTTTACTATCTCATTAAGCTCATCTGAGAACAATCACAAGCTCCATTAGATCACACTGGCAATATATGGCTTTAATTATTTTTTCATAGAAAAGTCTCACACTGGAGTAGAATAATAGTGTGGTTGTGACATCTTGCTACAAATTCTTACATGGGAGTGTATGTGGTGGGAACAGGGCTTGGGGAGGGCTAATGGAGAGGCAGGAGAAGGCAGAACTGTTCTTTGGGGGTTCTCTAAGGAGCAGAACCTTGGTGAAATATTTCCATATGCTACACATTCTAAAAGTACTTTCATTTTTAATGTCATATGGTCAGAATTACAGATTTATCATGCACTAAAATTGAAATCAGGTCACCAGACACTTTTTGAGATGATAGTAATCCTTTTATTAAAACTTTTAAGCAATTTTGACCTGATAGATTTTCATAATACTTGATCTGTCAGCCATATTCTGCTATTACTGCATTTGCTGTTTAATCTACCTTATGGCACAGTAAAAAGTCCTGCCATCCGGCAGAACAATCACAACTTTGCAAATTAGAACATAATTCTATACTTTCTTGGTAAGTTTTTTTGGCAAAGCCTTTGTCCCAAAGTATGAATTCTCCATACAAGCTAGAAAATATTTCCTAAGATATTTACAGCCAGAAAACTTTGGTACAAAGTGTCTCTTTTTACCAACTCATGCTGCTTCTAAAAACAGGGGAAAATAGGCCTCAACATCCTTAATGCTCTTGGCTTTCACTACATCAAGGTTTTCTGTTGAAACATTCAATATTGTCGATAGGAGAATTCTTGTGCTGGCAAGACAGTTTTCCTCTTTCAAGGGATCATAAAATAGCATTATGCATTTAGAGGACCTTTATTCAAATCCTACATACTAAAGGTTATTCCACTGCCAAGGTTGTCAAGGTCTAAATCTTGGCCTCCTTTTTCCTTCTCCAGGATATTTGCCATTACTTCATCTCCAAAGAACTATTTCTTTTTCTCCAATCTCCCCTAAACACACCTAAAGAAAAGCCTTGAGTCCTCCAGTAAGTCAGTTTAAGAGCATACAAGCAGCCTGTGAATGCTCCCCAGAGAAGCTAGCAGAGTCTGTGTGAAGGCTCCAGCTGGGATGAGGACAGCCACACGTGGCTTTCCTGCAGGCAAGAGGCTGCTGCCCACGGAGGGGTAGGGCAGCTTTGCAGAGGTCTGAGAAAAGCCATGTGGAAACTTCTTTAGTCCTTCAGCTTCCTCACAGTTTTGTGATAGTTTTCAAACTACCTGGCTAGGGCCTGTGAATTGGCAGGCACCACTGACCTTCTGGCAAGTTAATTACAACTTCAGACCCATTGTTTCAGTTCCAGACTCCACTTCTTTAAAACAAATAGCTGGTGCATAGTGAGTGTATAAATATGCACAGAACTCCAGAAATTTCCACCCTCGCAATTCCATTGTTCTGCTGTGATCTCTGGTTCTCAGGGTCCTTTAGCCCTTGTCAGTAAAATCCTGATGGTGAGGAACAGATAACTTAATTACCTTGAAACTGAAGTTTCAGCCTCAGTGTTACCTAGCAATGCGCGTATCGAAAGAATTATATTTAAAAAGCCATCTGAAAGCATGGGAAGGTTGCCAGCTATTCAAGTATTGTCATAGTTCTGATTTTTCTCCAGCTCCCCTGATAGGCACTCAGAAATGAGACCAGCCTTCCAAGGAGGAAAGACAGCTGGAATAAAGACAATTCCATTTCTATATCCTGAAAACTTTCAAAGAAAGAACTGTACTTGGCTTCAGTGTTGTCATGTGGGTGCCCTCACCCCTCACTGGAGAAGAAGTGCCTCTCTCCACTCTCTGCTGCCTGGAGGAGGAAGGTTCCTATTGAATCAGCTGGTCAGGAGCCCTACAACCACAGCTCTTTTAACAGGAAACTTTGTCAGGGTGTCTCTGACAGGCCCACAGGACTGCATATTGACTATACTGTGTTTACTGTGGATTTCTGCCTCCTGTGAAAGCTCGATTTCAAGGAAAATGGAAGCTCAGGAAGCCGCGGTAGTCCTTGTGAGATTCACCCTGACTCATCTTTTTCACCATCACTTCTTAGATTACCTGCCTGTCCCGGCCTGTTGCCTCTCTTCTGATGAAACCCTGATGATGGACAAAGGGCTGTCTGTCATCTTGGCTGAGGTGCTCTACTCGCTGCTTGGCTGTATATTCCTCTGCTGTGTCTCGCCACAGCTTTTGTAGACTTTGGGGCAGGACCTGTCATTTCGTGCTGGAGCTGCTCTGACAGCTTCTAGTCTAAGATGAAGGCTGCCAAGCTCTACCATGATAAAAATAAATAAATGAGGCTCTGGGCAATCTTTGGCCCACTTCACCTTACAGAGCTCAGAAGATCTTCACCATATGATTTCACCCATGTATGTTTGTCCAACAGAGAGGGTTAATGTGACCAGTGACTATAACTCATTCTCAGAGATTTAGTGTTCTTTTCCTTGGAAAAGTCCTACATTTAAATATGGTGCACTCTCTTCTCTGGAAGCACCTTCAGAGCTGGACAGAATAAAACAGGAAATGAAGGAACACTGAAATCAAACAATGTGGAAGGTCAGAGGAAAGTGTAAACAACCTCATAAACATTTACCTCCCCCGACCTATCTCAGGATGGAGCAGCTTCCCTCTTCAAAGTGACGAAAAAGCTCCTCTGCACAACCCTCCTGCCATTCTCCCTTCCTTCCACTGCTGCTAACAATCCTATACATGCTGCCTTAAACAATCTGCTCATTTGAGCTAAGCCCAGGTGTTTGTACTGAAACACAGAAGTAGCTCATTAAATTCCTCTCAGGAAAATTGTTTGGACTAAGTAATTCTCTCCTTTCCTCCCCTTACGTGTCCAGCCTATTGTTTATAGCCAGCTTTCCAGGCTGTGCGTGATGAAAATGCTGATGTGTTTCCTGAGTAAAAGACTCAGGTTTTATCTCATCTTTCATTTAGGAAACTGGCTGTATTATCATTTTATACTGCTGTGTGCAATGTTTATTTTTCCCCCATTATTAACATTGTATAGGAGGAAGTGCCCAGCCTCATCAGCTGGTAGTTGTATTGTGCATACCATACACAAACACACACAAAATAAAAGGGAATACATAGTGTAAAAATTTGGAGAAATCTACACACACAGTTCACAAATTTTCTTTGATAGTGGGGACAGCCTCTGGGTGACTATGTCCATGTGTGTTTATATCCTTCACACACTATCTTGATGCCAAGTTTGCTGGTGTCCTCTGCTGTCTTTAAGTTCCATTTTTCAATCAAAATCCACAGGATGTGACAAAAAAACCTCCTGCCCTTTGCACAGACCTAATAATGATCACCTATTCATCTAGAGTCCTCCTAGAAATAACTCCCTCCCAGGTTTTCTTCTGTTTGATTTCCAGGGGACACATCACTAAGCAGTGACTCACCTGACAGATCAAGAAAGCAGCGAGGGCAACCCGGGTTGCACATGAATCTCTGACTAGGTATTCTGGTCAATAGCAAACTAATTGGAAAAGTCAGAGACAAGCCCATGATTTAGAGAAGCTACGTTTAAGAGAATAAGAATCCTGAATTTCTGACAGGATTTTGATTTAAATCCAAAGAATGCACAAGTGGTTAGTAAAAAGAGGCTCATGCTTATTTTTTTGTCTACAAGAGACATCTCTGGCTAGTTCAACTGCAATATTTTTTTTTAATCAATATTTGCAAAGCCTGTTTAATTTTTTGCTTTAACTACTCAAAGGAGCAAGTAGTGGGAGAAACAAAGTGCTTATTCTAATATCAAAAAGAGGAAGAGTGGAGGTTACAGGGGCCAAAAGCAACTGAATTAAAATATACCATCACTGTGAAGGTGTAAAATTGCCTGTTTTGGGCTTTGTACTGAGTATGAGGACAGCTTCTAAATCTGCAACATTCTCACATGTGGTCGTCACCACAATTACTTTCAGTTACTGTTTTTATCAAGTGGGCTCATTGCATGCACACAGTGGATTGCCCTGGATTTCTGAAGGATCCCAAAAATAAGATTATCATACCCTCTTAATGTCAGTTCAATTCTTCCTAGAGATTCTATTAATTGCTCTTCTTGAACGAATTTCCTTTTCATAACAATAAGTATTCTACTAAAAAGCATTTTCCTTCTGGATTTCACCTACAACCATAGAATACCCAGAAAATGAGTTACCAGTTCAATCTTTCTTTTGGTATGGTTTGTCTACAGTTGTGTATGCTGGCCTTTCTTTGTAAAGAATTATCTCTCCAAAATAACTTACATTTACCTAAACTGGAACAAAGAGTATTGACAAAAACACGTCCTGTCAAAATCCAACTTGAACTTTGATTTGCTGCTCAGGTCTGCTCCTCTCCCCACACCCAGTAGTATTTTTTCCCCTAATTCAAATAGTTTCAATTCCATTTAATATTCATTTTCTCAACAGCTCACTTCCTCGTTAATTCCCAGAACAATGTGTGGTTTCAAATGTTTGCCCTGTGGTCATCCACAAAACTCACATAAGCAGTGCCAGAGCTACATAACAATCTCCAAAGATTAGTTGTTGGAGACTTGGGCCAGGTGGATACAATTTTCTGAATTTTCACAGATTTTTCATAATAACCTTGGCAAGGTTCAAACCACCTTGGAGTTGCTGCATTTCCAACAAATTTCTCAGCTCTTCAGACACATTTTTTTTTACACCACTTAAAATTAGTCACTACAACACCCATTTCAAGATATTCATTCGGTTTGGTTATTTTGGGATCAATAAAAACAGATGTACTGGAAGAGCGACAGACTAAACCAAAATAGTTTAGAGATGAAGTGTGTAAACTGCTCTTCTCGTTCTGAGCATGGTATCTCCTGCAGGGGCCCTGTAGGCGAGGCCTGTGCAGTACCAAAACAGGATCTGAGTCTATTAGACTTACACCGTATCCTGCTGCAGCACCGGGACATTCAGTCCGTTTGCTTTAAGCCAAATTTCTCTTCTTCCCATTCAGGACTGTGACAGCGTCGTATTTCCAGTGCACTGTGGTTGTGATGTGATCCAGTGGTTGTTACACCCTAGTGCAAGCCACAGGTGATGTTAAACTGTGATATCTATCCATAATCTGAAAGAGCTGTTTCAGTGCTCTCCCCTCCCACGGTTCTCTTTCCTCCTTCCCTTTTCCAGCCCTGGCGGCAGCAGCACGGAGGGCTCGCTTCCCGCCTGCCAGGGCTGTGCAGGGGAGGCAGCACTGCAACGCTCTCACAGGGGCAGGATGTGGGACATCCTTCCCGTGCAACACAGGCGAACCTGCTCAGGACTCTGCTTCGTGTGGGGAACACTAGATGGCACACAAGAACCGCTGTATTGCTGCTTTCTTTGTCTGAAAGCCAAAAATTTGTTTCAAAGCATCAGCCTGGAATGTGGCTAAAAGGACTGAGCAAAACATGAGCCTAAGTACATTATTAAACCCCACTGGACAGATAACCTTTCCAATAAAATTTCACCCCTCTTACTCTGTCAGAGTTATTTTTCTATTTATAACTCGGGCTAACTTGGCAGCCTTGGAAAGTCAACAGATACTTTATTTAGCGGCTCGTTGACAGGCAAGGGGATGCTCATTTTGGTGCAATGTGAAATAACAGAGTGGCATGCAAAGTAAAGCCCACTTGGCCCGGCAACCTCTACAGTTCAAAATACAACTGCTGGACAAGATTCAAGTGCTACAAATATCTATCATAGGGATTCTGTTAAAGGACCTGTGCTTCATTTGTAAGTAAAACCAAGTACTCACTTTCACTATTATATAGCTCTAAGTAACTTTTTCCCTATCCCAAGAGACTCAGAATCCCAGAAACAGAAATTTTGCTATTACAACTTCATATGCATTATCAGATCTATGCTTGTCATGGGTCTGTTTTGACTTTGGGGGGGTGGGGGAAAGAAGGAAAGCATTTACAGGAGAACTATTTGCACTTTTATTTCCAAAATATTGAAGCAATCAGTTCCTGGTGCTACTTCACAGACTCAACAAGCAGAAAATGATGAAGGGTCTGGAGCACATCTTATTTGGAGAGGCTGAAGGAGCTGGGGGTGTTTAGCCTGGACAAAAGGAGGTTCAGAGGGGACCTTACCAATCTCTGCAACTGCCTTAAAGGAGGGTGTAGCCAGGTTGGGATTGGCCTCTTCTTCCAAGAGGACAAGAGGAAATGGCCTCAATTTGCACCAGGGAAGAGTCAAATTGGATATTAGGAAAAATATCTTGAAAAGAATTGTCAAGCATTGGAACAGGCTGCTGAGAGAAGTGGTTGAGTCAGCATCCCTGGAGGTATTTACAAAACGTGTAGATGTGGCACGTAGGGACATGGTTTTGTGGTGGACTTTGCAGTGCTGGATTAAAGGCTGGACTTGATCTTAGAGGTCTTTCCCAACATACATGATTCTATGATTCTATGACTTTAACTTGTGTGAATGTGTGAAGTTACTATTTAAATGAAAAAAAGTGAACTTTCAATTTCCTGCCAACTGCTAGTAATTGCCATCTCTTCTTTGGAAAAGAGAACCATGTCCATGATTACATGATTGAGGTTCCATCCTAAACTCACTGAAGCAGGAAGCTGTAAACATCAGTTTACTGGCAGAAGGGTGTAAATCCTTCCTTGCCTGTATTAACTAGGTGATGTGGGGGTGGGGAGGGGAGCCTTGACTCTGAAGTGGGCTAGGAAGAGACCTAGGGGCCCCCAAGAAGAGGACTTTTCTGAGAAAGCAACCTCAAGCTGTAGAATCAAGACCAGTGTAAAGCACCCATCAGGTTGAGAGATGACTTGTCTAGGGAGAAAGGACATTCAGTGCTAACCAGAGCCTCTGCCAGATATGAGTGTTGGGGTTTTTTTTCTACTTTCATTTCCGTTCATGTATTTTTGCATGTTCTGCATTTCATGGGGTTTTTTTCCAACTATGCAAGTAAGTAATTTTATTTGTTTTTAACTTGCTCCTGTTTGTGTCAAGAATAACTTCTGAGTAATTGGCTGAACTTTATGGTATTCCAGTCCTCCACAATGACCATCCTAAAAAAACACTTCTGGATACCTCTCCCCCTCTTCTCCTCTTTGCTCCACATAACAAGGTATGTGTCCACATAGTTTCAGGGACCAGTTTGAGATGGAAAAACAGATGACTCAGGAGGAGAATTTATGCCTGGAAGTATCATTAAACTAGAAAATTCTTCAGCATTAAGTAAAAAAGAGGTAAGGAAGAACAGATAAATTCATGGACTTTTTGAGGGACATGTAACAATAATTACTGGTATCGTATTTTCCAATTTCAAGTTAAATTCCTGTCCTACCAAACATTCCAGCCAATGTGAGCTAAGTAATATCTATTTCAAGGATGCCATGGTAAGCAAACTGTCAAAAAAATTTTAGTACTGAGAAAATCCACATTCTGGCTTACAGGAAATACACTTCCAAAAATACTGGGGTAAAGTTGCGAGTGTGTGTTGACAGTTTGCTGTAAGAGCTGCATATAATTAATGGAAGCATATACATAATTATCTTATTTTTTTGTTAAGAGTCATATTTTTTTATGTTACTTGGAACTGTAGTTGCTAATTTTGTATTTGTTGCTTGAAATGGTTTTTTAACATCATCGTATCACTATCACATCAGATTAATGAAGAGTGATTGCAAGCTTCCCAACAGCATGGGAATGCTTGAAAACACCTGTCTCATACACAAGGACTGACAGTGAGATGCAACTTCAGGCACCAGGATCCTGTGCCTGGGAGCAGCTGAATGCTGATCCAGCTCTACCATTTTCAGAGCCGCACTCACGCCTGCACTTGATGTTGACCTGTTTCAATTGTACTGGACTGATGGGAAGTGACTGAGATGTTCCTTTTCAAAGGCATTCCTTTACAAAGGCATTGAGGTCTCAGAGCCAAATTCCTGCCAGCCTGTCTGAAAATGCCCTTGGGGTTTACCTGCATCTGTAACACATACACACCTAAATATTTCTCACTAACATTCTATGGTAAAACTTGAAAATTGATATTAGGAACTTGGTAATATATATTTTAATAATACTACAGAGAAATTGAATGTTAATATTTTTACTTACATTTTTTCTCTAAACATATGGTATTATTCTACTCTACATTTTGTTCTATCTACTGTGCAAGAAAAAGTAAAAAATGTGAGTTGGTCACAGTCCAGAGGAAAAACGAGCATATTGGAAACAGGAGCAGTGTGATCGAGGCTGTACACTGGCAACAAACTTTAGGCTGTAAACTGCAAACAGTAAAAGAATATGCAAGAGCTGACTGTGGTGGAACCCTCATCAGTTGAGGCTTTCAAGCAAAAAGTGAAAAGCTTTCTGAAAAATATGCTTTATTCAAATAGGCACTTATGCAAGGCTTGCGTTATGTAGGAGATAAACTAGATGATCTCAAGGATCCCTTATGGCTTTACAGTCTATGAATAAAGAGCCTCTTTCATTGTAAGAGACTCAGTATTTCAGCTCCTTTGGACCCAACGTGGTGTAAGCAGGACTGCTACAAAGCAGGAATTGTGTCAGATGCTTCTAATGCTGTGAAGGCCCCTCAGAACACAATGGGAGACAAGTGTGTGAAAGAAGCCCTTTCAGTGCCCCATCAGGTCAGTTGTTTGAGCACAAAGCTGGGCTGAGTAAAGAATTACAGTATCTTACTTCTCTTCTCACATTATGAATCTCTTTCACTGACATATCCACGGACCCATTAAATTTTATATTATGGCTGCACAAACATGAAGTCTTCAGAGATCAGTGAGAGGTATACAGGTCTTTTGTGTTGCCATTTCATGTGATCATTACTGTTTGGAGGGAAAAAGGGGAATTCAGAACAGAATTTAATGTAGTTTATGAGAGAATCTTTCACACTCAAAAGCTGACCAGAAAAGTGATTTGTTTTTTTAAAGGGTAAAATAGAAATACTGGCAGGTTGTCCACTCTGAATTCCAAATTAGAGACAATTTGCTCCACTAATAGAAGCTATCAGTAATAGGGTCTAGACAATGGAGGAATTGGGTTATAAAAAGAGATCACATCTGACAGACAAAGACACTTTGTTTCTTATCATAAAAATGAAAACAATTTCATGGATATAATCTGCAACAACTTGATTTTAGGAAGCATTTGAAACAGTAACTACAATATCTTAAATTATATTTGGCTCGAAGAAACCCCAGAAGCTCGACTGTAGCTTCTGCAGTAATTTTGGCTGATGTGCAGAAATGCATAAACAAACTCTTCCTCAGCTACTTCAGATATTACAAGGAACATAACCATGACACCACAGAGCTCATCTCCAGTTAACCACAGAGCCTTCCCAGCCTTTCTAGACACCTACAGCAAAACTTTCCGTGTTTCATTTGGCCATTGCTATAGAGCCATCACTAACAAAGCTAATTTCTACTGGAAGTCAGTTCAGATCATTTTCCATTTAACACTAGTTACAGCAGTAAGCAAAAGACAGACATACTCAGAGTAGCTGCTGATGAAAACCAAAACAATTCTGAATAAAACAATTGTGAGCTGAAAGAACAGTACACGTCCAACAGGGAAATTGTTATAAGTCTTATTTAAAATATTTGTTAAAGATTTGAAAGAGGGATAAACACTACATTTTGAAAGGAACTGATTTAGAATGGGTTGCATATCCACAGCTTATACAAAACACCAGCTATTTCTGGAATGTAAAAAATATTTCAAGCAGAAATATTTACTCTCACAATCCATTCTCAGAACTCAAGTTTTTGTCTTGTTTACTGGAATAAACTTTGGTTCAAAGGTTACTTCTTGATGTCCTTCAAAAATAAGCATATTATTCACATCCTTTTTGGTGTAGACTAGCTTCATGGGGGGTTGTGTTTCTCCTGTTCTTTAACAGTAGGATAAAGGGCAAAGTCCTCAGTTCAGCAAGGCAGAAGCTAGGGAGAAGCAGAAGAGGAATGGCCCCAGTTCAGGCTGGATTTTAAGCATGGACATTCTTTCTCTCTCTTCACCACATTTTTTTCCCCTCTTGCCAATAGTGCCACACTATTTCATGAGTAAGAGCTTCCTTTTTGTTTCTGCACCCTCATTTCCTGCTGCTTCCATCCTGTAAGCGTCCTTCAGGATTTTCAAAATATTTTCCCACTCAGGCTGAGAGAATGCACTGAACCAAGCAGATGATGGAGGAACTGATGTGCAAGAAAAATAGAAAAGGAAGCAATAGAGAAAGAGATGTGAAGATATGGAAACAGGGAAGAAAGTATGTTCCTCTGTATGCAGAGGTTCTGAGGTGGGTTTAATGAGTAACCAAGAAGTACAACTGGGAGTGTAGGTCTTGAGAAAGCTTCTTTCAATACAATTTCATTATTTAAAAATAGCTAATTTTATGGTGTGGCTGAATTTCCAACACTGTGTCCATTTCTGATCTCTCAGTGAAAAAACCTGAATCATTGTCTGTATTAAAATTCATGTTACACTGCCTCAGAAAGCAGTACAGAGATTGCTACTGATCTCATACTTTCATCTCAACAGTGATATATAACTGTTACATATAACTGATATATAACTTTATATAACTTCAAATATGTTCCCCGAGTAAGTTATAGGGTTGACATATTCCAGTTACGATTTTTAAAAATAGAAAGCCAATATTTTTTGTACATGAGAAAATAAATGTCCAAAACTAAAATAAAGTGCCCCCAGGCAGTTTTCTGTACAACTTCTGTACATAAGTCCCATAACAAGACAACAAACATAGGTTTGGGGCTTGTTTTGCATTGTCCTGTAATCATCCAGTTTGCAAAAGCTTCTCATTTTCCTAGAAAGGGACTAAGAGGCCAAGCCACAAACACTTTCAAGAGCCAACCATTTTCAGACAAGTTACTTGAAAAAATTAAGGGGAAGGGCAGTTTCTTTTCTACTGACACATCAGGTTAGTCAGGCAGACAAGTCCATTCTAGTATCATGTAAGGATGTCTGAACGTGCACCAGCAACTTGTGTACCTGATCCTGGGCTGGGGAGCACTCTTTGAAACAGCTGGGACTCTCTTTTACCAGTAGAGAGGCATCTCTGCCACTTTTCAGAACAGGACAAAGGCATCGAATGGGAGAGCTGAAGCAGATGGGTGATTTTCATCAGCAATTAAGCCTCCCTGAGGTCCAGATCAAACACCTGGACAGCCAGGATGGTGCTACCTGCACATAGTGGATACAAGCTGAAGCTGGGTCTCTTGACACAGATCTTACTCTGCCAGATAGGCAGCTCTGCAGAGCCCTCCAGGCACTGGAATTCCACAGTCCTATGTCTCCAGGATTCATCTCTACAGACCCAATTGCAGATCAGAGCTTTAGTCTACAATTCTCTCAGGGCACGGGTGAGCCTTTCCCTTCAGTCTTATTTTTTGTCTGTAGACTGTTATCATGTAAATGACAGCAATAACAAATTTGTTTCCTCCTAGAGAACTTTAATCATGACTGTTGGGTCACCTTTCCCATCCTTCTACTGCATGCTTCCATCTGCAGAATTACAGAGAACTTCATAAATTTGGAGACAGGAGGGTTTTATTTCTGGAATCTCTTCCACAAAGCAGCAAACCTGGGAGGTTTTTTTCCTTATACTTGTCCAAAAATAAATTTTTGCTCTGGTTTTAGTTATTCTTGAGTCTAGTATAGGGTCTCGGATACTCCTAACAAATTCTTCTCCTTCCTCGATATCAGTGTCCTTTGAATATTTGTAGAGGTTAATCCTCCTCCCTCCATTTGCCAACCAAATTCTGCATATTTGGATTGTTTAATTTTCTTACATAGATTGAAAAGAAAAATCCTCAGCAGAGAGACAGAAATCTCTTCAGAAAATTAAGTGGCTATAAAAATGTCCTGAGGAGAGAAATCTGTCAAATGCCTTCACAGAGACAAAGACTCCAAAATCAGCTGATGTCCTGGTAAGCAGCAGAAAATGTATCTGGAAGCAAGTCTACAGCAAGAGGGAATACTTTGTTGCTTAATAGCAGAAAAGGCTTCAGTAAGGCTTGTACACCTTGTACACTAAAAAAGTAAGAATGATCATAGCACAGCCACTTGATCTATTTTGTGTCTCCAGCAATGATAGCCTTGGGAAGAACCAGAGCAAGCAGGCACTGTCACTTCCCTCAAAGTCCTGCTCCAGAGCCATCTGGCCCAGGGTCACAGTTCCTGTTTCTACTCCTGCCAGGGAAAGGATGCTAGCAAGTTCCAGCAAGCTGGTACCTGCATCACAAATTTTATGAAGCGTCAAAGAGTGACACTTTACCTACAAGCTCCATTGAAATTATTATTTAAGATAAAACTAGTCCAAGGTCACACTAAAAGATAGTACCTCCTTTCTCCGTGCTTTGTACCATAGCAAAAAATAAGCCAGAGCTATTTATAAGATCACTTCTGCAACCAAGTTTTGTCAAGAAAATCTGCATTGTTGAATGTGAAATTGTCTATCTGGATTATCTCTTACTTGGCAGACCTTCAGCACAGTGGGAGTTTCTGAGGAAGCCCAGCAGGATTGGGCTGGACAACACCAGAGGCAGCAGAACTTTACAGCCCTGTGATCAGGTACAGCTCTGAGCTGGGAGACAGCCAGGTCCAGCAACTTCTGGCTCATAAAAATGTTTTCAGACTAAGCTTGGAAAAAAGAAAAAAAAACCCAAACCTGCCTTTTCTTTTCCTTTTTTTTTTTGTTTTTAATATAGATGCATTGTAAATGGAAAGTCTTCTTTTAAATAAGTTGCAGTAAACTCAGTTGATGCTCAGCCCTGAGGTACATTTCTCCATTACTGGACTCAGTTTAATGAAGCAATGAAGAAGAATACTAGACTTTTGGGTCTGTTGGCACTATTTCAATTTCCAGAAAACTATGGGAGAAACATCTTTCCTTTCTTCTTGCTCAAGAAAGCAAGAGACAGGAGGACAGCCCATGCCAGCCATGCCTTTTCCCTACTCTCCAGTGGAAGATTAGTGTCTCTGTGTACTAAACTCAAGTACTTTAATTCTCTTCAAAAAGTTGCTGCCCTTTTTTTCTAATTATTTGTGTGTGACAAAGTCTGACCTGTTTTAATGAAATCCAGTTTTAAGAATATTTTGGCAATATTTAGTGAGAAAAGAAATCATATGTAACCACTCTTTTAACAGTCTTAAAATGAGACAATCCCACATGAAGCAACGCTGCCCTGCCTTGCAGGATCATTACCCAGAGGAAAAGCACACCACACCTATTGTACAGTTTCTATCTTCACAAGCCTCTGCCAAGACCTTCAGGGTGTTATTTTCTCTCACTGTCTATAGAACTGAGGAACATAAAAAATAAGAAACTAGTTCTAGGTTATGAAAACAGAAACTCAAAACAAACTATAACACAGAATAATGTATTTAAGGTAGTAGAAAAAAATCGAGTTCGTCATGTGAAATAGAATTGTTCTAAAGGCCTCACATTTCCCTTTTTTTTCTCTATATAGCTATTATATTAAATACATATTCTGACTAAGATACCAAGCCTCACAGGGAACTCTAGATTTAGGAGCTCAGAGTAAAATGACTCCATCATTTGCAAAAAGAGCTGCACAGGGTCTCTTGCAAAAATCAAAACCATGCTTGATTTTGACCAATATCCCTTTTTAGTATTGCAATTTAAGTGAGTCTATGAGGCCAATGGACTCTAGATTAACAGGTTTACCAAACTATTACAACCAAATTGGTAATTACTGATGGTCATCCCTCCTGGATAAAGTTCATGGACTTGTAAAAGACCTAACAAAAATTGTCCACACAGTAGAAATGTGAAGGAAAAGACTTAGAAGTCTGTTGGGGAGGAAACCACAAGATTTACACTTTACTAGATCCACTGGTTACAATAGAGCTGTGGATGAGGACAACAGCTGGAAAGAGAGCTGACAACTCCACAGTTTCCATGGAGTTTCCACCACATCCTATTATTTATTCAGAAGCTATTTTCCAGGAAAACAGCCAGCCAGCTTGCAAATGTGTTTTCAACAAAATAATTTTCAAAGGATGGTGGAACAACAGAGAACAGGTGGCCAGGCTTTTCTTCTGCAATTTGCATGTTTGAATAATAATTTCAAGTGGGTGGTAGTATATTAGAAAGTAGACTATATGCAGTATCTCAACTTTGTACAGTCAAATTATATTTTTACACTATTGGCTCATTTTTTAGCCCAGTTAACATGGAAACATGAAAGGTTTTTCATCACATCACTAGGAACCTAGCATAGGTGAATCTATGTGTGCCCCGTAGTGTTTGGACCCCATTAGTGGATCTCGAGCAAATGCAGAAAGAGATGAGACATGAATATTTTTGGTTGCCTGAGGAATATTTTTAACAGAAGAATGTATTTTGAACTGGAGTTGGCCAGCAGCACCAGTAGCCAAAATTACTGCAGCAGCTGAGCAGCTGGAGAAACATTCAAGGACAGGCACAACGTTTAGAGCAGCACCAAGGCTGACAGCAGCAGCCTGGGATGAGGGTTTGTGGGGAGACTGACCTGGGGTGGGGACTTGGGGCACCCAGTAGAAAAAGGGTTGTGAAACAAAAAGCTTTGGCAGTTACCATGGGACATTTCCTTGCTGAGATAACTCAAACCAGGGGCCTAATATGAAGCAAATGGCATCAGCCCAGGGCTGCTGAGCCATGTCAGCAGCATAGCTCCATCCTTCATGCTGTCAGGAACAGGGTGCAGCAACCAGAAGTACTGCAGTCTGCATGCTGCTGCTCAAACACCCCACAGGAGAAGGGAAGAACAATTTAGTTGTACAATAAATTTTGATATAAAATTGAAATGTTACCATAGCTCATTTAAAAAGCAAGGAAACCATAAAGATACAAGCACTTAGCAGAATAGGCTTCACTAGTTTCTCATGAACTCACGTGCTCACCAAGGTTCATGTTTTCACTAGAAAAATCATGAAAAAAACAGTGGTATCTCAGGGTCATACAATTACCTATCCAAAATGAATAGTGACAAATCTTACTTGTTTCTAGAACATATGGGTACACCAGTGGGGGTATGAAACATGGGAACTTCAATGCTAATATGAAACTTATTACTCTTCTCAGAAAATATTGTAACAACACTGCTAAAGAAATCTAATGCAGAGCTATTTTTGTCCCGAATTTAGCCCATATAATTTAGCCTATAAAGTTTTAAGAAATCAGTAAATAGCTACTCCATCTAGATTAGTTATTTAAATGTTCTGAATCAGTATTAAAACCAGACAGTATAGACAGTTACCACTCTGATACAGTTTAAAAAAAAGATTTTTAGTGCAGAAGCGAAAAACCTTTATAAATCACATACACACACATGCATATGCATTTATGTCTATGCATATATATGTACAGACATAAATAGATCAAGATTCAGATTCCACTCATGCAATAATTAATCCCTCTCTTTTCCTTCACTTGAAGAAATATAATCACATAAATTTTTGTCTTTTATTTACCAGTACTGGAAAGAAAGGAAGATGACAGGGGGTGACATCTAAAATTTAAGGAGGCAGGCACAAGAACTTACATGCCTTGCTCAGCCAGGAAAGCACTCTGTATCATTGAGGGGACACTCTATCACTGGATATAAGCTTAAAGATATGAAACCCTAAATATCACGAGAGTCCCATGTGAGAAAACAGTCAAGGAAGTCCTATATGAAATAAACTGCATATTGTGTAGTTGGTAGATGAGATCTCCTCTGTCATACAGCAAGACATTTAATACAACTATCCTGGGATTTTCTTTTAGACATAAATTATCTCATAACTGTGTATTTATTTTACTAGGTGACTCAATGACTTCTGTGAGAAGAAGAAATTATAAAAATTACCTAGTGAAAAAAAAGATACCGTTAAAATTAGCTCACTTTTCTGTATCTCAGGAAAACAGCTTATTTCCAGAAATACCATAGTGCTCTTAAGACAGTAAGTCCAGTAAGACAAAGAAAGTAAGGAGATACAAGTAGCTCAGTATACAGATTTATCAGAGCTGTGTCATTTGGTTTTACTTCAACAACTGAGTAAGAGCAGAGGACAAACTTTCCACTGCAGGTGAAGTGTCACAAGCAAGTCTGCACCTTTTCCCACAGGTGACTCAAGTTCCTGTTTGCACTTGGAAGTCAAGGCTGAGAGTATGACTAAAGCAAAACTGTCCAGACAACAAAAATGACAACCTTCATTTTCACTTCAGTCCCATCCTTTCCCAACAGAAAATAAAAAAGCCTCCAAACAAAAATTACACAACTTGTATTCAGTTTACCTCCACTAAAAGGATGAGGTGTAGCAGATAAAACTGTTACAGAAATACCCAAGGCCTGCCTGGTATAAAATAAAATTTTAAATAAGGAAGAACAAACACGTCACTTGAAAGCCTTAAACATGTTGTATAAATAACCTGTGATGCTATCCAGAATCAGCTGAGCGGTAGGCATCATCTGTCCCAACCATGAGTCAGCTTGAGTCAGCTCACTGTACTTTTATGGTACTTTCAAAGACAGAAAATGCATCTCCTGGCAGCATGAAAGAAATCTCTGAAGTGTGGAAAAGTATTTAATGGGAAGGTATTCTCTAGTAATAAGATGGCAGTGAAATTAGTGGAATGAATAAAATGCTAGTATACTTACCATTTCTGTCTCCTTATTTTTAGCCCACAGAGAGGACTGAAATCAAAGCATAAAATGAAAAGCAAATCATGTGCTCTTAAGACCGAACAATTTTAAACTCTTCATGAACTGCTCCTTCTGCACAGCAATTCTCCAACTGTGCAAATCAGCACTGCGGCAATGTGGATTCAGCAAACGGGGAATGCTTCCAGCTGTTTGCATCCCTCCCACTCCCAGTATGCATAACATCCTGGCTGGTAGAAGCTATATTTGTGTTTAAACATGATAAGGCTGATTTACATTAGAGGAATGTTTCTGATCAATCATTTGTGCTGAATAGCCAGTGACTAAGTGGAAATGTTTCACAGAGAGTTCTGCCGAATGAGAACTGAGTAAGAAGTTTATAAAACTTTAGGACGTGGTTACAGTCTCTAATCTACTTAGCAAAGAGCTCATAATTTTCTGTGACTGCTCGCATGGGGCACACACACATTTCTCCCAGTACTCAGACCCAGCATCCATAACTGTGGAACACAAAAGGGAGGGAGGGCTCTCCACACTTCCCTTTACCCATGGCAAGTTAAGTGCCAAGTACACACTGGCTGTTAAAGTCAAGGGAGACAGATGCAAGACTTTACAGGCACTAATCTTCAGGCAGCATGAATCACTGTGTCCACTGGCTGGTATCAGCCCGGGGTCTAATGAGCTGCCTCTTGCTGAGACAGATCTCAGGGAAGGTTTGGTGCTGGCTGCTTGCAGGATGGATCATGGGCTGCGGTTCTTTGTCAAGCTGTCAGTAGTGATGGGGCCAGTGGAGCTATGGAAAGCAGCAGAGGTGAAGAGCTGCTCTTACCTTTACCAAGCTGAGAATCCACTGGCCTGTGTACAGCAGATCTGTTCTTGAGGATGCCTTGCAGAATAGTTTTATAGTTTAAATGGATATTTACACCAGTAAAACATTTATGCTTTGATATCTGAAAAACAATAAAAGAAAGTAAGTGAATTTAAAATAAAGTGTTAGCCTTTTATTATGTTTTCATAAAGAAAAAAACTAAAAGGACGGGGTTTGGACAAAAATGCTACAACTTTTTTTTTTTTTTAAGACTTATGCTGGCAAAAGATGAACTATCAAAATGGGTATGTTTCAAAGCTAATTTAATATATACTATTAATCATGGCTTTTTAACTTACTCTGTCAGATTTGCTCAGACAACAAAATGACACAGCACAGACCAATTTTAATTTAACATGTAAATCCTATCTCACAGCTATGTCACCTAAGAGAATTATTTAAATTGAACAGCATCTTCTTTTCATTTTACAGCTTTTTACAAATCTCTCTCTCTCTAGGAGATTTATTAATATGACTTCAGCAATGTCCCCGTAAACCTACAAAACTAATGTGTAAGTATTACTGCCTTTAGTCAAGGCCAAATTTCTGCTTATAACCCCGTTTTATCTATTATACTGCTTTGCTGCACTTATGCATTAGGCTGAAGGCATCTAAGAAAATCATTTTCCTGAAGTTGTGTGTTTTCTTTTGGAAAGTAAAAAACAGACCTGCCATTTTCAATAGTGTAAAACTAGGATACAAAATTGAAGTTGAAATAATTCCTGCAACCTCTCATTCTCAGGGCAAAAGTCTTAAAGCCATTAGAGGCAACCCTGGCCTTTCTTATGACAGCTTTATAAATCAGGCTATTTTATGAGACTAGACACATATATTTAATAGAAACTAGGATTTGATATTTTCCAAAGCTTTGCAGAATCCAATCTGGAGCATAACTTGGCAGAGTTTTCTTAGAACCTGCAGGTTCATTTTCAGAGGACATTGTGTGACTCAACAGCTCTTGGAATTCATCTTTTCCGAATGGGAATC
This sequence comes from Picathartes gymnocephalus, assembly GCA_013390045.1. Classification (NCBI taxonomy): domain Eukaryota; kingdom Metazoa; phylum Chordata; class Aves; order Passeriformes; family Picathartidae; genus Picathartes; species Picathartes gymnocephalus. Next base: position 191,859 of record WEKY01015661.1, read on the forward strand.
GGGGACAGATCAGTGCAGCAGGAATGAGGGTGTAGGTGCCACTGGCAAAAGGAACAGCCCAGAGCCCACACTGCAGACCAGAAAAAGAGGACTGTTCAAAGTAGATGAGGAAATCTGAAGGATCACAGATGAAAATGGGGAAAATAAAAAGGAAGGACAGGGTAAGATGGAGGATGGATCGTATTTGGCACAAGATTTTTTGTGATACAGGTACCAGACAAGCAAAGAAAATTAAGATTTATGTTTACTAGTCTGAAGACAGTTTAATTTTAGCTAAACCTCAGCTACAGCAGAAAGTCAATGCCAATACTCAAGTATGTGGTTACAGAAAATACCACAGATCCTGAGTAAGCTGTGAGGCAAAAAGCTGAAAGCCAAATGCCTTTCTACCACCTGAGCAATGGGACATCCAGGATAGCCTGCATGTGCATTAGAATCATAGTAACCTTAAAATACATTTTTAACCTATACCAGAGTGACCAATTCACCTCCTTGCAATGTTCAACCTTATTCTTTTTGAGGTTTTCTCAAAATTGCTTGCAAATCTCTGTTGTATGTAAGTTCATCACCAATTATCTTTTCACTTTCATTCCTTGTTGGTTCATCACACCCAGCTAAAACCAGGACTTTGTGTTTTTAAACACGTCAGCTGTGGCCAGAATATCCTACTGCCAAGGATACTAGCAAACTACAATACTTCCTACCTGATGATGAATTTCATTTAAGAGCCTGCATCTGTGGACTGAGAAAGTCAATTTTTTGCTTGATGAGTCCTGCAAGTTACACAGCTTACTGCTGCAAAATAACTGCTGTCAGAATCCTAAAGAAGGCAAGAAAAGCTGGATGAATAGGGTGAACAGAAAGTCAGAATTGCTTTGTATTAGACTCTGCATAGATGACAAGGTAGTGGGATAAATCAATACTCAACCTACTAACATCCAGACATAACCTCTTAAGAAAAAGAATATTGATGATACTTGTTCTAAAAAGATGACATCATATGAGCATCATTGACAGTGCACAAGTGAGAGATTTTGGCTGTAAATCTCTGGCATCTTTATTCAAACATCATAACTGCCAAAGCATTTTAGATATGAGCCTAAGAAAAAGAAATTTTTAAAAAGTCAATGAAACAAATTATTTGAAGAAATACAATCATGAAAATAATTTCAGGTGTGTAGTAATGGGGGGATAAATTGGGGGTTTCAAAACAATCTCAATATAGGACTCCTCTACTTGACAAAAATAATATTAGAAAAATACTCTATTCTGCTTTTTTTGCCATTGTTTTCTACTAGAACAGCCAATCACCTTATACAATCATGATTCTATTTGCCCAAATCTTCTTTCCCAGTGGTACCATTACTATTTATTTCCTTCAGACTATTTTTGTCCTTTTTCTTAGCTACTAGTCTTGCTTAAAATATTCTGTTTTCCACATAGCTCCTCTTTCCCCTATATATCAATGAACATGAAATCTGTCCTTACTCCCGCTCTCATGACAGACTCTCACTGTAGACTGTTACCATCTCCTCCTTTTTCTGCAGCTAATGATATCAAAATCCTCCTTTCTCGTTTCTATCCTTCCTCTCCTCTGCAAAAGTCTAAATTTCAGTAATTTTATGTACTAATAACTACTGTACTGAGCTTAAAATATTGCAGGGTGTCCCTCTGGGCAAAAGCAAAGCAGAATAATTTTTCAAGGAAAGCTCTTGCAATCCTCTTTGCACATTTCTTTGGGGGCAGTGGAATTCATTTTTTCCCCGAATGAGCATGAGTTGCTTGTCTAAACAGTGGGAATCCCCTGAGAAGGAGGTAAGAGAATAAGTAGGCACGTGGTCTCAGAGTCTCACAGAATAAAAGCAGCACATGGTAAGAATTAACTAACTGCTGAATCTCAGAAACTTATTGTGCGATCAGAATTATCATCCTTTGGGGATAATTTCAATCTCCCATATGCAGCTTTTCTTGGGTAATTAAGCACTAAAATATCTTCAAGTCTGAAGTTTTTAAATTTAGTTCTCTAGAAAATATGCTTCATTTCAAGCAACATAAGGAGTTGGTGCAAAAGTTCTCTGCCCTGTGTTATCATGAGCATGAATGTTTGAACATAAATCTCAAAGACTTTATTCTGTTCACTTAACTCCTGCTCACTTCCTTACTTGAAACTGAGAGGGGAACCTGTGGCTCATGCCTGACGATGAAAAAGGATTCCTGCTTTGCTAATTGAGAATCCAAATATCTTACAGAATTTCTCCATAAAACAAATTATCTTCACAATGACATAGAAGTCCCACAAAAGTGCTTTGGAAGATATAAATCCATGTGACAAACAAGAAGGAATGTGTATACTAATGGCAGCAGGGATTGTAACAGCAACAGCTCAGCCCATCCAAACGTCTGCACAGAGGAGAGAGCAGCTCTTCAGCTGAAGGAAGTGCAGAAGTCAGAGGAAGGATCAGAAGGCACAGTGCAGCCGAAACAAAAGCTGTCCTCCAGCCCCTCTACCCCAACAGCTTGCTCTGTGCCTGTATCAGGAAGGGCACAGTCCCACCAGAAGGGCCATGCACTCTGGTGACCTCTCCTTTCTCCTCGCCTGACAGACAAAAGAGGACAAGTTGCTTTTTAAACGGTGGTGAGCTGAAGGAAGGGCTTGGTGGACTCTTGACCTTTTCAGGCTCATGTTAAACACAGGACTGTCGATTGAACAAAGCAGAGATCTAAGCGTTGATCATAAACCAGGTGTTAATATATCAGCTTTATTGCACTTAAGTGCTGTACATCGCTCCCAAACAGCAGGCAGACAATCTTGCAGAGCAAACCTTTGCCCACAGGATATAATCTATGGCAATCTCCCGGCTGAACATTAGTGACTCACTTCACTCCTTGTGTGGGGCAGGAGAACCTGGCTCCAGTGTAAACACAGCACTCCATACCAAGGGCACGCTGCACATGGCTGCCGGGCTGCCGGACCTGCTCCCTGCCTGCCTCCAGAGAAATGTTGCTCATTCCTCATGAGGAGACAAGTAGAGGCTGCTATCGAAAGAAATTACCACAACCATTTAGCACTATCAATTCCTGTGCTAAGTGACCCTTCTAATAACACTTTCTGTATGAATCCCATGTCCAAGCCCTAACATCTCCTCCATCCTCCACACTGGAAGCCAGAGCCCAGCGCTGACCAGCTGCCAGTGAGGTCTCAGCGCTCCCTGTGCCCCTTTGTGACTGCACAGCTGCTGCTGGAATAAAACAGCAGCCGCAGCTGCTGCTGCTCTGCTCCAAGGTCAGGCCAAGAAAACTGGGTGCTCCTACAGCTAACTCAACCCAGGTGGGTGCAGTCTAATGCATTCCCAGGAGACCTGTTTTCTTTTCCTGGCTCCATTGCTATCCTTGGGAAAATGACTTTGACTTTCTGTTCTCTCTCCCATCCTTTATCATTAGACCATGATTTTTAACCTCAGGTTTATAGTTTGGTTTCCTTTCGTTTGGAAAGCAAAAATACCTTAAGTAGGGTAGGAGCATTTTGAAGAGGCAGGGAAGGAAAAGAAGAGGGGTGGAAAGTACTCTGCTGTCAGTAATAAAGTTTGCTGGGAAAGTGGAGCAGTACAGATAAATTACCACTCCCTGGGGCAGAGGTGGGTCAGATATCTAGTACAGTATGAAGAAGTAAAGGTGGAAGAGTTAGTGGCTGGTGAGATTACAAAGTTGCCTAATTGGGTGCCCGGATGGGAGGCATTTGCATTTGGGGATTAATGTGCAAACCAAACAAACTCCTGTGTTTGTTATCACTGAGGCCCCAGTTGAAAAATACCTCTCTCTAAACCTTTGCAAGCTGCAGGAGTGGAGTAGATGCTGGAGAACGGGGTGACAGCTCCCCAGCTGTTGGGCTTTAGTAAGTCAGAGTTCAGTGGCTTGGCAACAACATATGGCAAATGGGAAACTGCAGCCAAAGAAATACCATGATAACTGGTTAGGAGCTGGTGCAGCTTCTCCTACCAACCAGTTCCTGCTTCTCTGGAGGCAGTGGCTCCCGAGGCACACAAGTGACCCCCCACCCCAGAGGTTCCCAGCCAGGCACTGGGAGGGATTGCAGTACAGCTGCCTGGCACAGGGATACACAGCCCCAGCCCTGGAGGTGCAGCTGGTCACCCCTGATTTACAGAGCTGGCCTCTTTACACAGGCAACACTGGACACACCAAAACCTGGTTTGGGATTTGTGTTTCTGTAAAAGCTATAATAAAATCTGTATCTGCAAGGTAATCTAACAGTGAACCAAACACTTCCCAGCTTCCCACTCAATCCATGAAAACCTCTCCTTTCTTGAGCCCTCCTGTGCAACTGTTCACTCACTCTCCCAGATGTCATGTACACTGCAATACAGAGAAGCTACATTAAACATTTTGACATCATCTACAATCGTGTCTACTGGCTCAGATACCTCCAGCACTTTTTTTTTCTGACATCTTTAGTACCTCAGAAGTGTTGGAAAACAACAAATGGTTTTCATACTCATCTGTGCTCTCCAAAGGAATCCAGAAAGCAGCTAAATAATTCAGAAAATCTTTTTTCAGCCATTTGGGAGACTTTTTCCTGTTGATTTCCTATTGCTCAGCACAGCCAGCCACTGGCTACTTGACACAGTAAGATCTGAGCAGAGCATTGGCTAACACCTGAACCAACCTACTGAGCAGTTTTATTTATTTCTCAGAGCCCCAGTAACCTTGGAAGCACATTTCTGCCACCACTTCTTTGCGGTACACTACAGCAGACAGCTGCTCACTATTTGCATATTCTGGCAAAATCACAGAAACACAGAATATTCTGAGCTAGAAGGAACCCACAAGGATCACTGAGTCCATCTTTAAAGTGAATAGCCCATACAGGGACCAAATCCACAACCTTATTGTAATTAGCACCAGATGTGCTTTTTTTCCCCTGCAATAAAGCAGAGAAGGATACCTTGGATAAAAGTAATTTTTATCTTCCAATACTAAAATTTCTCACATTTTTGGCAGATCACTATACCTCCAGCATTTGCTTTTACTTTGCATGGCTTCAATTTTAACCATAAGTTTGGCTTTCTGGTGGCTTTCTTTTTTCGTGGCAGAATTAATACTATATACTGATTGACCTGTTGAAACATATAGTCCCTGCTGTCCTTATCTCTGAATGTTAGTTATTTATCTACCATTTCATTTGCCCAGTGCTTGCTTTTGATGGAGCTGCTTGGAGCATTAGTCTGTCCTTTCAATCTCATTTTCCAACACCACTAAAACAGCTTTGCAATTACAGCTGTACCAGCATTAAAAGCTTCTGCTAACACAGTCGTTATGAGAGTGCACCCTAAACCACTGCACTCTCCAAGTGGAACATGGGGTTGAATCACAGGCCATGCTTGAGCAAAGCAGAAATATTATTCCTTTCTTATTTCAAAATGCAGCTAGAAAGCAAGAAGGAGAAAAGTGATTAAAATTATTAACAAGTTGCAGCACTGCTGGTTAACCATACAAAAACAAGAACTGACACAAGCTGCAGGAGCCACACATAAAGACACAGTGCTTAGAGCTCTGAGCTTGTGAGTTCACAGCTTGTGTTTCCCAACACCTTACCTTCAAAAAGGTGTCGAATGCCACATTTTAAATTTTTTTAAATCGGTAATTTCCCAAGTACCTACTTTAAGGGGCACTTTAAAATACCAAGGGCATGCTCCAAACACCAGCAGGCTCCGGCTGAGGGACTTGGGGAAAGCCACTTTATAGCTCGGAGCGTGTGTTAGCACCAGACAAGCCCGCTCATCGCTTAGTGACTTCCACATCCATCAATCACTTAGTGACTTCCACCACTCTTGGAAACAGCTGACAACAAGAGGGACGGGCGATCCCCCTTTGCCCAGGGTGCCCCACTGGCTCCGTGCGCGGAACCAGGCAGGGAGAGCGGCAGGAGAAGACGAAGCTCTGGAAAAGGGCTGGGGTCGGTCAGCGTTTCGACACTGGCGGGAGCGGGGAGGCGGGGAGGCAGCAGGACAGCCCCAGCCCCAGCCCGGGGGCTGCAGCGCTGGGCCCCGGCGGCCGGGGCGCTGGCAAACCCCGCCAAATAAGGCGCTGGCGGGCGGCACAGATAGAAGCGGGAGACGAGCAGGCACCGAGCCCCGCCTCAAGCACGGCTCTCCCGTCCTTGCCCGCCGCACCGCAGACGCCTCCCCAGCCCGCTTGACGGCAGCGGGGAGGAATGTGTTTCCGGGGCGGGTAAAGCGGAGTGCGGACCTCCCCTCCCCCGCGGGCCGGGCTCCCGCAGCAGCTCGGAGCAGGCGGCGGCGGGCAGCCAGCGAGGAGCGAGCCCGGGCGTCCCGCCGCGCCCAG
>WEKY01015661.1:198520-279365 GCA_013390045.1 Picathartes gymnocephalus
GCGGGACGGCGGCTTCGGGCCTCCCGTGCCGCCGGGGCCGGCCGGGCCTTTGTCCGCTCGGGGCCGGCCCTACCCGGGCAGCGCCCCGACCCCTCCTCTCCGAGAGGGACGGAGCACGTGCCGGTGCCCTGTGCCGGCCGCCGCCTCCCGCCGGTGGTGCCCGGGGAAGGGGCAGCACTCGGCTACGAAAAGTTTAGGGTGGCTTCCCGGGAGTGCGGGTGAGGGCGGGCGTCCGGACGGGGGGAAGGTGCCTTCCACGGGAAGCCGGCGCTGGAGTTACAGGAATGGGTACGAAAGGAGTGAGGCAATGCAGGAACTTGAGTACCCAGGGTTTTGACCTGCACATGTCTGCAGAAAGCGAGCACTGAGTGCGGGGTATGTGCAGTTTGAATGACGGGATGGTCGCAGTGCAGCGTTTGACTGCTCGATCGTCCAGTCTGGCTCTGAGCCTCTGTAGCTTGCTATAAACTTGTGCCGGAATGGAAGTGGTAATGTGAGGCCTCCATGCCGTGTCTCACATGGGGATTTCTGAAAAATCTTACAGCAATAGCGCAGTGCTTTGTCTCCTGTTATTGCTTTCATATACTGGTGGTTGGAAGAAAACACGAAGCCATGGGAAAATCATTCTGACTCACTGTTTAGGCCCATGTCAGATGTCTTTATCTTATGGAATAAGTATCTGAGTGCCTGTTAAACTCATCAGGTAGTCTTTGTGACTGTTTATGAAAAAATGTTGAACAGCATTCATGTTTGCTTCTTCTTTTGTCCTTGATCGAATACAACGGTCCATTCATGCCAACACATGTATACATAGCTGTTGGATGAAAATGTTGATTTTTCAGGTAGATTTGCCATTGCTGCTACATGCCAAGATACACAAACCTTTAGGAGTAGGGATTGTCTCCATTTAGATTAGTGGAAACACTCATGGCTAATGCTACTTGTGTGCTAAGGTGTTGAAATGAAGCAGGACTTTATGTATGTGGAAACAGATTTAAATAACTCGTACTTCTGGCACACATCATTTGGTAGGTGGTAGCGTGAGAAAAATTAGTTTTGAGAAATAAGGTAGCTTGGTAGCAGTGAGGGGGTTTTGTTGCTTTTAGTTGTTTCTATGGGATTGTTTTAAAGAAGTATTATACTACTAGAAAGATGTAAATTAGACTAAATTAAGACTGAGAGTAGCAAAGGCATTCATTGTCCACATCCATCCCAGCAAAAAAACTGATGATTCATTTTCCTGTCACAAAAAATATTGCCTAAGGCTATATTTATAAGGGTTGCAAAAACAGTGAGCCATTGGCAATAGGATGGCAAGACAAGACAAGTTTAAGAGGTGAACACCTTCAACTTTTGTCCTTTTTAAAGATGTTTCAGCTGAAAGGTAAAAAGCTGACAGGCATGCATAATCTTACCTTAATCAGAATTGGAGCTGGTAAGTGCTGTATCTGTTTGCCAGCCACATGATAAATGACCCATATTTATTTCAATATGTCTGCAGTTAAAACTGGTGTTCTTTGTGGGTGCAGCCAGGGAGCTCATTCTGCTCTCTGTTCAGACATCTGATCTGTGCCACGTTCCCAGCAATGCCCACCCTTGTGAAGGACTGATTTGGAGGGATGCTAGTTTCTCTAACAATATGCATGAATTTCTGATGGGAGTGCAAAATGTTAGTTTTTTGTCTTGAGTGTTTTAAATGACTCAACTGGCTAGCCTTATACCACTTCCTTTGGGAAGTGATTCCCAAAGCTGAAAAAAAAACTGTCTGAGAACTTTTCCTGCTGTTCTTTCTTCCTATTTCATGACTTTATTCCTCTGTGTAAACCACCCTCTTTATACCTCTCATTGGGTAGCTCTGCTATAGTTCAGATTTGAAAAAAGCTTGTTTGCTATAGCAGCAGCTCAGGAAGTAGATAACTTCGGTAGCAGAAAAGCGAACGTGGGGAGAGCCGTGCACACATGGAGTGGACACGTGCTGTGGTCTCCCCTGCGCTGAATATAATTCCCTTGCTGCTGCTGGTATGAGTGCCCGTCAGTTGTTTGTAAATAGCTGTCATGCCTACCTTTCCACCCAGTCTCGATGTAGCTGAGTGATGTGATGCACACGTAGCTCGTGGTTCTCCCAGCCTCTCATCAGTCTGCTGCAGGCTTCGTGGTTGGCTGTGGCTCTTGGTGCGGCAGCTGTGCCTGCTCAACAGGCTGTTAAGTACCTTCTGTGGATGGCACCCTTTCAGTAAGCCATCAGCAAAGGCAATAGTTCTGCAAGGCTGTAGGCTCCCTTCTGGTGGACAGATACGCAGAGTCCCTGTTGTTCCTCTCCTGCACGTGGTCCAGGGGCCTGGGTTTCTTCGGCGTCAACCTGCTCATGATGCCTCATGCAGCCTTTGCTTGTGTCACTTCTCACTGCTGCACAGGAGGTAGATGTGTGAGCTGTGCTGCTTTCTCTGGTAGTTCCCCCCACATGGTGTGCGGAGTGGGTTTTGTGGAGGAAGGCTGGATGGAGCCTGCTGCCCATTGGTATACCTGACCTTCCTCTTACTCCTCATTCCTGTCCAAATGTTTTGTACGCCTTCCATGTAAGACAGACTATTGTAATCAGTGAGACGTTGCACAAATGAAGTTAAAGCAGTATTAATCACTAGCTTTAAGATTGCTCATGCCACGTCATGTGGCACTTGGTAAAGATATTGATTAGATAGATCCAGAAAAAACAGAATCCATACTTTACAGTAGCAGAGCTTATTCTGCTTCCTTTGCTTTTCTAGAATGTCAAGTGATTTATTTTTTCCAACTTTTTTTTAGGATGGCAAATCCCCTTGGCATCCTTTTAATTCTTAGGAGCTGCCGTCAGCCCTCTGAGAGGGAATCCTTGTTGGGAGTGCCTTTTTTTCTTCCTTTTTTTTTTGCTTTGCCTTTTAAGCTGCTTCTATTGGTAGAACTCATAAAGCAATTGCATAAATTAAATCAGTCTTAAAAATGTAATTAATGCAATATGTAGTTAAATTTATTTTGGAAGTGTCATTAAAAAGTACTTGCCAGTATGTGTACTATCCCCTATGACTGGATTTTTAAGTCAGCTGCTATATTCTGTGCCCAGTAGAAAATTTCCTGTCTCCCAGCAGCAGAAAACTCACAGTTCAGTTTGTGTTTTCCTACCTCTCATCTTCCATCTGTCTTTATACTGCTGTTTCTACAAATTGTTTCACTCACCCCACTTGCCTTGCTTTGAAGTCACATTCTGATAGCAGTGTTCTCACTGCGAGAGCTAACGTTGCTGGTCAGAGACTTTTCAGGCTTCTGCTCTGGCGTAGGTGTGCAGGGATGCTTTTTAGACAAGCGCATCTCAAAGCTGTACACGACAGTACGTTTTTGGTGTAGAGGAGAGTTAGCTGTTTTTTCTGAAGAGGATGTTTGTTTGCTTTTCAAGAGGGAGGGAGTGTCACAGATTTTGTGAACAAATGAACAGATGAGCAAATTCTGCTGCTCTGTCTCCTGAACAGATACTGACAATATCTGTGACTGATTTAATGCTCTTTTTGTGTCAGAAAATTAAAATATGTTGGATAGTTCTAATGCTGATGAGTACTGTCATTTATGTCAGATATTGTTCTCCTTTTTTCTGTGTAGTTCCTCCTTGCTATGCTCTGTGGTGTACTGTATTGCCAACTTTCTGAAAAGGATGATGTTTCTTGTCGTGTGGTAACCAGAGGGGACCACAGTATTGACCAGTATCTGTCGGATATTGTGGTTATGGCGTTTCTGGGGCAGCCTACAAAGCCATTTTTGTGTTTACCCACAAATGGGAAGACAAATTCTATTTCTTTTTTTTTCTTTTCTTTTCTAATTTGTCCTGCGTAGATGTGGTCCAGTAACCTAAACTCCTAAAACCATAAGTCAGAATAAATTTATGAGAAGACTTTTTCTCTGAACTTTTTTCTCTCCCACCATGTGTATTATTAGTGTAAGTACCATTAAAAAGTATATACAGCTTCATTGTAAGAAATTGTCGTGTGCTTTAGTTGTGTGAGTTTTTAGCCCAATTTTAGACACATATAAGCTTACTGAACAGCTTCTGTTTGGAATGTTACAAAGAAAATGAAAATTCTGACTTCTGTGAATGAAGAATGAGACACTAGGCACCTCATTACACAACACTAAACAATATGAATGCCTTTTTCAGTACTAAGGGTATTCTCTTTAGCAGAATGTTGTTATTAAACATACTGTATTTTTGTAATAACCACCTTCTCTTACTTTTCATAAACTAATCAGAGTGGTTAGTGGGCTTCCTGGTTTATCGTACTCTCCCACTAATGGATTGGATATGTTCAGAGAGATGGTAAAGTCTCTAATCTGTTACAAAATTTGCACGTAACCAAGTACATGGTAGGGAAATTAGCCTGAGACTGTAATATTAATGTTTTCTTTAGCAAAAGGTAATAGAAGTCCTACTTGTAATCATTTTTGGGGTGTCACTGAGCAGAGACTTTAATATATATTTGTGTATTTTTTTGGCAGTATCTTTCTCATTTCTCTTTACAGTCAGATGCAAAATGGGTTATGAAACATGCTTTCTGTCTTAAAAGCAGTTTCATGTGCTTTTTTTCTTTTCCAACAGCAGCAACAAAATACCATTAGTATTCTTGTGGTTTTATTAGAGGGGAAAGTTTTGAGTAACAAAGCTGAGGCTGGAATCTTAACTTTGTTTTTGCTAGTAAGAGCTAAGAAGAAACTGATCTTTTCTCACCATCCTTTTCAGTCCTTTCTTTCTATCGCAGAAAAATGTTTTGCGAATATTTGTTAAATTAATGCAGTTCTCACATTTTGTCAGCAAATCATTAGACTATAAAATGCACTTTCTCTAAATTTCTAATCTGTAAGACCATGTATGAGTGCAGATTCTTCTTTATATTGCTCATAAACTGCAACATATACAATATCTAATGCCAGTATTTTCTCCCCCAAATGATTGGCATCCTGTTTGTAGTTCTCTTATTTCTTCTTTGTGTTTTGTATGAGATCACTTACTTATACTTAACTTAGTCCTAGTTTTGACTCACTTAGTTTTAACTTCTGCTCTTGGTACATTCTAGTGCAAAAGCAGGAAGAAGGGCTGGTTGTGTGAATTCTTGTTGTTTTAAACTATGCATTTCTCTGTAGTATTTATGCTACAAAGAAGTACTTGCATGTAGTTAATTTTCTGTTATAGCTACTAACAAATTATTTTTTAACTTTATAGATGTACAAGTAAAAGCACTTTTGATGTGGAAGCTGAACGGAAAAAGAGAAATCTTTCTTCTTATCCTTTGTGGTAGAATGAAAAACAGTAATTATATATTGGGCTGAACTGAAACACTGAACTTTCCCTCATTCAAAGATGACTGATTTGTGGTTATTTAAAAGAGAAGAAAAATAATTGTATTAGAATAATTTAGAAGGAGTCAGTATTTCACTTAGGAAATGGTGATGAGTCAAAGGTAGTATCTTGGATATCAGTGCATACTTGGTCTCTGAAAAACAAACCTGGCCTGGGATGTGTAGTTTGGCATAATCTTGCCCTTGAAGTAAATATTGAGATAAGGATGTATCCATTCTGCAAGGGGAAAAGGGGGATAAGCTGTCATTCTGGTGTTCTTTAATTTTCTTTGGTGAAATTGTAGTTTAATGTGTCTTAATGTGTGCTAAGTTTGGGCAGTGGCACCAAGAGTCACATCTGCCCCTTGTGCAGGAAGCTGCTCTACGAGGCCACCTGATCTGTCCTCACCTGCTCTGGGTCCTTGTAGGATGGCAGGACCTGCTGGGAATGATCTTCCACAAAGCAGAGGATGCTCTCCCAGTGAGCAGTGTGGTGACCAGCGTGTCCAGGAGCATACTGGGGACCATAGGAGGTCATTTGAAGGACCCGGCATTCTAGTAGCTTGGCCAGTATCCTTTGCAAATTCAGCTGCTTAAGTATTAAGTTGGCAACATCCTAGCTCTCCCTAGACCCTCAGCTTTCTGGTTTTCCAGATCTTAGGTAAAGAGGTTTTGTATAAAGATGAGTACAACTAAAAGGAAGGCCTGTTTCTGAAGTGGAGATAAATAAGAAAGAATGTAATCTTTGATATTAAATAAAGCACTCTCCCAGGTGTCAACAGATGACACCATTTAGTAGTTGGTTATCAATAAATTTGGAATCATTTTTCTATCCAGATGACTTCTCATATTGCTACCACATCTTTGAGAATGGAGTGGCTGAAGGCTTTATGCTTGTCCAGTCAGCAAGTGAAATGCTCCCTCTTCTGTTAATGAAAAGTAGAAATGAGGAAATCTTTGCTATCATCATCCGCAAGGTTGGCTAGGGTAAGCATGGTTGATATGCTGCCAGTGTGTTCTAGCTGGGCTTTTTTCTTATTACACTGATGTTTTAGTTTCTTGTGTATTAGGAAATTAGTTTTAGTGGGCTTAGGATAAAGTCAGGAATTACCTTCTCAGAAGTTCCTTTTGTACTTTTGCTAGATTGTATGTAGTTTATGTTATTGTGCTGACTTTGTGATGCTAGGTGGAGATTGTCCCAAAGATAAAAGGCGTGCTATAGCCCATCCGTATAAAATACAAGCCTTGACAGTTTTTGAATTGTCAGTTTGCTGGTTTTGTGTCAGAACAGATTAAAAATCTGTCTTTTTTTCAGTTACATATGAATATAACTTATGTGCATTTCCAAAACATCTGACAGTGTAACATTTTAGAGGATACCATTTGTTCTTTGCTTTTACTGTGCAGTTCAAAAATGGCGAGTGATTTTTTTGTCTTGTTTTTGCCACTTCTATGCAAATACAAATCAGTTTGAGAAATGATTGTACAAGAACTTCAGTGTAATTTTTCCTGGGTGTGGACTTCAGCATAAAAAAGGAAACAGCAAATTTCCTTTTTTGGAAGAACATGCTGTACGTATCAGCTATAGGTTGTTAAAAATGCACAATAAAATAAATAAACAGCAATAAACATTTTTTCTATGTATGTATTATCTCCCTCCACTGTACATGTTGTTTACATAACTTTTCAGTGGCCAAACTACAATGTTACACAGCCATGTTACAGATATCTTGTTCCAGTGGAAAACTCAACTTCAGCTTTAAGGAGTAGCTACACTGTGTAAGATTGCTGCCAGCATTTTTACCCCTGCCAGCTGTCCAGTTTGGAGAGTGTTTGGACAGTAATAAAAGATTTTGCACAGCTACTGCCTCTTTTTGGTGCATAATTCACAATGCAGTTTCACTTTCTAAATGAATAATACCTGTATTTAATATGATTAACATTTGCTTGTAGCTGAAAGCAATTTTAATGCTATGTCTCTGCAGAGTTAAAAAAAAAAAGAGCTTACTCATTAGTGATAACTCAAAACTCTGCAGCAGACAATTGGTTTTCAAATTTACCTGAACTTCATCTTTTATCAAACATTCCAGTGGCTTTTGAACCGTGAATTCAACTAAAATTGTGTTTAATTTTCATAGGAACGTGGCTCTGCAGCAATTTATACCAGCTGTACATCTCAACTGTCCCTCCTGCCTGTAGCTGTGCAGTTTTGCCATCCTCCTCGCATCAGCAGTGGAAGTTACAGGGCTGTACACTGAGTTATTGAAATAACGGTTCTGATTGAAAAATAGCTTGGCAAAAAATTAATTTTCAGCTAGATCAGCTGTTGCAGCTGGGAGACCACATACATTGTGAGGGACATGCTTCAGAGGCAGGGGAGGAACGGGAAAATGTGCAACTCATAGTGAGAGCGTGTGGCACTGTGGCAGTCCAGAGATAAGTTGGCATAAACTGCTGTGGAGCCTCACAGCATCTGCTCGTGCCTGCTTCAGTGCTCTTCTGACTTGAGTAATCCATCTTAACTTGCTAGATCAGGTGAGAAATCACTCAGCAAGGTGTTATTGCTCAGGGTGTTCCACTGGCTCAGCTAAGAGGTGAAAGTATCGTCCGCAGTTGGCACCAGAGAGATGAAGGGTGCAAAATGGGGAATTTTGGGGTCTGGATAAGTGGAGCTTTCTCCTGGGTTCACTAGTAGCACTGGTAGATTTACTTGGCTACTATGAGAAACCTCATCTTTTATTATCTTTTGCAGTGCTCTTAGAAGCAGCTTGTGGACTCCAGGCTTAAAATGCTGCTCTGGAAAGCAGCAGAAGTGTATGAATAGGCAGATTGTTCAGGCCAGGACTGCTTTTTATGAAGTACNAGAGCATTTGTTTTAAAATTTTGGCTTGCCTTACAGAAAATTTTTTTTTTTTTTTTTTTTTTTTTTTGTTAAAGTCGTATAAGGTTGAAGTTACTTTTTTCCTGAGATGGGTGAGCTTTTTGCAAGTGCTCAAACTTGCATCAAAAGCTGGATGAAGTCCACTGTTTGTTTCAGTTTGTGCTTCTGCCTAGCCAGTTATCACTGCTGTTGAATTAATAATCCTCATTAGTTATGTACACAAAAATATATAATACATATGAAAAATTAAATATATATAGAATTTAATTATATTCAAAGTCTCATAGATACAGACTTATAAGGCTTTATGTAGTTCTGTGGGATGGCCAGTTTTTTATTATTTATGCATGATCATTTTTCTGGACACTTACCTGGCATTAAAAAAATGCTGAGGATGAGAGTTGTGTCACTGCAAGTCTCATTCTAAATTGTGTTTGAATAGTGAATATATAGTGAATCTTTTTAAAAACTTGATGTCAAATGTTTGAATACTATCTGTAAACATTATTTTATGCCATTCAAATTCTGTATTAAAATATGAACAAACAACAACAAACTTAAAATCCTTCAGTATTTTGTTCTTCGCTTGTGTTAATTTTTTTGGCCAACTGTTTTATTCTGATAACCTGTAAAAATCAGAATAGTTCCCCAAACTGGCTGGCTTTGTTACAGAGCATTTGTAAACAGTTCATCCAAGATCATCTTAGGATGGTTGGCCCATGACAGCCTAAATTTAGGCTGGTTTAGCGGCAGAGAGCCCAGTGTAATTTTGAGGGGCAGTCAGTCTGACAGCCACCTGCCCGTTCTTAGAAGCTGTTTCCTCAGCACTCCTTTGTCCATGTGGAGGTCTGGTTTTCACTGAGGCTTACAGAAAGAGGCTTTTGACATGGAAAGGAAAGGGATATCTCAAGGTCCAAGTGGAGCTGGCTTGGGGTGGAGGTGGGGAAGGTCCCTGAGTGGTAGTGCAGGGTCAGAGGTTGCTGTTTCGGAGATGCTGCAGCACTGCTGATCCTTTCAGGTGCAGTTAGCTTTCATCTGGGTTTTGCTGCTGAAACTGTACCCTGAGTGTTAACGATAGTTCCTGGTGGGTGAACTCTGCCATGTAACAACAGATGAGTTTCCGCTGAGTTTGCTCTTTGTGGTGTGCCAGCTGCTGGCTTCCTGCAGTACCTGCAGCAGTAGCCAGCAACTCATTTGCAATTGTTTTTTCTTAAAGAAATAAATGAGTGAGACATTGCATTTATTGAAATTCTCCAGCTTTTTACTTAAGAACACACTTGCCTCTGTTCTGCTTTTCCCTTAACAGAAAAGCTTGGATTAAAGTAAATTTAGCCAGATGTTGTGACAGTCATGGAGGCAGTAGAGCCTTGGAAGTATCAGTTACAGTCAGCTGTGTAAGAACTATATTTATATGCTTAACTAAACTTTTTGTTTCCCCATGTGGATAAATGTGAGGTTTAAGTTGCACAAAATTAAATAGTGTCTTTATGGGAGTAGTAAGTGGTGCAGAGTGTGCGGGAATTCAATACTACCACACGGAACAGACCCCCATGTTTTCTACTAGAATGGCTTAAATCATTATGTGGAATTCCTGATTGTAATCAGTCTGTGATGGAAATGCTGAACTCAGCCAAGAAGTCTTGTAGGCTGGAAAAAACTATGTAAACAAGTTAAATATTCAGTTCACACTTTCTCTCACCAAAAAAAATGGTGTTACATTTAGACTAAAGAAGAAATTATTATGGCAAAAACAACGGATGGTTTTAAACGCATTTGAAAAGTCCTGAAACAACAGATTTTTAAAATTCTGTTTTAATCACAGTTGTGTGAAGAGATGCTTGTAATAATGAAAATCCTGAAATATTTGTTACAGAAAAATGCCTACTGATAACAGTGAGATTGGGTACGGTGATAATTCTTAAAAATTTCTGGAGAAAACATGCTTTGAGTCAGTAAGGTTGTGATGAACTATTGGAAGCTTATGTTTTAAAGAGTATGGAAGAGGGATTTTTTTGACAGTGACAGCTTTAAGGGGGAAAAAATTACATATTTTTGTTATTGACACATATTGGCATTGTATATTTATCCTTAAAGAGGAAGCTTTCTAGGTGTGCGTGTACAGAGGTGCTGTAGATGCAGCAAACACTTTCAACCACAGTATCGGTAGCAATGGGCTTGGTGCGTTAAGTGGTTTAGGCTTGGAGAGGTGCTGCCTTTGCAGCCTGCTTGCATGCCAGCATAAGCAGCACAGGAACAGGTTCTGTTGTTTTGTCCTTTCCTAAAATTCAAAGAGCTTCTTAGTATCCTTGTAGGAATACCCCATTTCTGTGGGCAGGATGCACCGACATGGGATTTCATAAGCACAGTGGTTTGAGAAGTGCAGAGCAAGAGGTAGTTACAAACTGAGTTGTCACACAGTTGTCAGCTTAAACTAGGTATAAGCCATAGGTAATCAACACATAAAGCACATTGCTGATGTTTTAATTAGATGTGGCTGCAAGTCTCAGTGTTGTGATGAAGGACATGCAGTCGTATTTCTCTACTAATTTAGTGTTGAACATTAAGCACAACATACCTGCTTACTAGTCTAGTTTTCCAAAATACAGCTGTCAGAGTTTACACTGTAAATTGCAGTCTGTGGATAACTGCCTGGTAAAAATATTTAAATAAAAAGGAACATTTCATGAGAAAGAGCACCTGACTTGGCTGTTAAACAGTTTCCTATATGTGGTCATCATGCACAGGTTGCTTGTTCTTGTGAGCTGTGTTTAAGTACCACCTACCTTTTAGGCATTTAGATGCTTTCCAAAGCAACTCCTAGACTGTGGAATCTTGGTTTCAAATTATGATTCAACAGGTCAAGAAAGTGTTATACAGATAGTCTCTTGGTATGTGTAAAAACCAAGCCAGGAACAAGGATGGTTAATACAGCAAAGTAGTGTTCTTCAATTACTAATGATTTGTGGTATTTTAGTACTGTGAAGATGTAGTCATGAATTACAAGTTGTCTGTGCATGGCAATGTGTACACACAGTTTGAAAAAAGGTCCTTCCTTCAAAAGTGGTGCTGACTAACCAATGTTAATCCTGCCTGTGACACAGTGCTCTCCAAAAAGCATGAGAACAAAGGGAAGAGATCAAGGTTGCACATGGGGTTTGCTGACTAGAAAGATGAAGGCTCTTTGTCAGTGGCTGTATCTTCAGGTTGTCCCTATGCATCTTTTTCCCATTCTTTTACCTTCTGTCAACATTGTCAGCATGAAATTTGGACATGTGTGGGTTCTGAAATAAAGATACTTTATGAAAAGACAAATTATGATGTGATTATTGGGGTTGTCCTGTGCACGACCAGGAGCTGGACTTGAGTGATTTTGTGTGTCCCTTCCATCTCGGAATATTCTGTGAATAAATGGAGTGGGCTTTAGCAACACTAGTCTTTTTTACAATTTGCTGTGGCACTTGTTTTGGCTTGTGATGAGTATTATTTAGGTGTGCAGCCGATTGCAGGAGTTTGTCATTAAGAGAAATTATCAATAGATTTTGCTAGTGACAGCACTTACAGAAATACAGTGAAACATATATAGAAATCCAGTGAAGTCAGGCATGGTGTGTAATTTACCCTGCCTTAATAGGTTTGCCATGTTCTATAAAAGTCTACATTCTGTAGGTTTTTCTGGCTTTCCGGAGGCTCCCTGGCTGCCTTTGTTTCCTTGTATTTAGCTCCTTGTATTCACTTTTAACTTAAATCCCTAGAGAAGTCCATGTAGTTTGGATTGGTCAGGTCTGGAAGTAGAGAGGGATTTGAGCTCTGTGTGTGCTGGTCAGAGTTGTCATCCACAACACAGGAGGTTTGCAGTCGAGGCTCTCTCACCTCTCTGAGTGTGAATATACATCTGTTTCCCTTCAGGGTAGAGCATTTGGAGAGAAAGAAACAAAGTTCATACTCCAAATTATGAACCCAAGTCTCTGGCTTTTCTCATGGACAATATGCTGTAAATCTAAATATTACAGGCAACAGTAACTGGAACCCCACCTATATCTTTTTATCTACCTCCTGCTATATGAGCCCTATAGGTAAACTAGAGACAAAAGTACCAGCTTGTTCTCTGTCTCTGTGCCCTTTGTTCTGTGTAGCAGCTTTGGTTTGACTAAAGCTCTTACTAGTATATCCTGTAGGATGATAGAGTATTCTCAGGAAATGGGAATGCAAACCTTTTGGGGCTGAAGAGGGACTGGAGCCCAGTTACCTTACTTCCTGTGTATGCCACAGTACTGTAAAATACCTGGGATCCATTACTGCCTTCTATCATGTCCCAACTGGATCTACTGCATTTTATCTTTCTCATTGTGGAGAGATGTCAGATACCAGAAAACTTTATCGTTTGCTGTTGTTCTGAAATAATTGCCTGTATTTTTTCTGATTATAAATGAAATTTATGTCTTTCGTCAAGAAGAATCTTCGCCACCATAACTCCCTGCAGCCAGGCACCTAACTTGGACAGATTTGTTTCCATTCCATAATTCAAATCAAAACCAAAAAATACTTTGCATAAAATACCCAGTTGCTTTTCATTCCATTATTTAGAACTGTCAGTAAATCGAGACCTTCTATGAAACCCAGAAACAAATACCAGTAAATTCTATATAAAAGCAATAATATGGTCAAACCATGTGAGTGCTTGTGAAGTTAGTGGTTCAGTCTTGAAGCAGCTGTGTCCTATA
This sequence comes from Picathartes gymnocephalus, assembly GCA_013390045.1. Classification (NCBI taxonomy): domain Eukaryota; kingdom Metazoa; phylum Chordata; class Aves; order Passeriformes; family Picathartidae; genus Picathartes; species Picathartes gymnocephalus. The sequence goes on from WEKY01015661.1 coordinate 211,478, forward strand.
TAAACTAACAAACATCCCATACTCTGGGGACACAAGATGATACCATGAACAGTCTTCCAGCTCTGTTCTCATGAGCTGTGGCGTCCGCCTGCTCGTACTTGTACATGAACATTTTCATGTATTCTGCTGAAGAGGCCATGTGATGTAGGTGCCCATGCTGGGATTTCAGCAAAGGACACAAGGTTATTTTAAAACCTAACACCTACTGATTTTTCCCACTGCATTCAGTCCTTTTTGGTGAATTTTAAGTGACTGGATTTTTTGGGAAATTTTTTAGAGCTGTATGAATAAACTGTGGGTAGTAATGTAGCATAACTCAGAGTCTTAGCAGTTGCGTTACTCTTCATGCTTGTCTACTTTACTGGGCACAGGAGCAGGGCACAGCAGTTTCCATGTCGAACTTGTAGAATTGTGATATCTTTTCTCATGGTTTGGGCATGCAGAAATGTGTATTCTCATCTTTTTTTGGACTCCCAACCCTGCAGGGGAATCTTCTGAACCAACAGTGACACACAACCTTAACAGAACCATACTGGAATGGAGGAGCTGGTCTCTCTAACCTAAGCAGAAAATCAGTTTCCTGTAGATGTTAACTCTTGTAATTGAAACTTAAGTCTTAACTGGTTTATTGTATATTATTTTAATATATGATTCCCTGCTAAGACAGTGTTTATGGAAGTGATTCTTATGAGTATTTGGAGACTTGTTTTATTCCATTAATTTAGAAATAACTGGCTGAAGTTAAGTCCAATGTGAAATACTGTTGGTTCTTTTATGTTGTAGCATCACAGTAGCTGAAGTGGTTATTCCTTAAAGTTTTCTCAGGAAACGTTTTGAGTAAGCAGTCTTGATGTGCTGAACTTTTTGTGTAAAAGTTATTTCAGTGCTAAAGAATTTTTTATTTTGCACTTCAGTCTGGGATAACATCCCATTCTTTCCATATTACTTCAAGCAGTTCAAAACCTGTTGCATTGATGTCGGTGAAGTTGCCAGGGGCAGAAGGAACATCATGGTCTTGAGCCATGCTGTTGGTAGGCTGGTAGATAGGTAGGCTGTTGAAGGAAAGCTTACTTCTGGCATTCCCATTTGGATTGGTGTGCAGCAAGGTCCTGCTCTTGGGACTGCATTTCTGTTGTCCATCTTGACTTTTCCCATCAGATTCACTTTCCCTGCATGGGGATGCTCTGCTAGCTCATCCCTGATGATGCAAGGTCAGGAGCTGGGCCTCTGTGCAGGGCAGCCATCACAGGGCTGGTCTGCATCCAGGGAACAATAGTTTTGCAGGCCGAGTTTAGGATTGGGTTCTTTGATTAAAATTCCTGGCAATTCAGCCATCAGTGTTTATCCCAAATCTCTGCTTGTTTAATGAAGAATGCATCACGTAGTTTCTTAATGGTGGTCCTGGGATTTGCTGTGCAGTGTATTCCAACTATACTTCAGTATCACAGTAACAGTGATTAACTAAATGAGATAGCTGTGAAGGTCATAAATGAAGAATTACCAATTTAAGATTTGTGGAAAAATCTATACCACAGACTTGAAAGCTTTAATCAAAAGTAACTCCATCATGTAAAACTTTTTTTTTTTTTTTTTGTACTGATGTGTTAATCAGCAATAAGCCTCACTCTAGACAACAGCAAGATACCATTTTACCACTTTTTTTTAATAGTGAATGGCTTCTTTATAGTGAGTCGTTGTACAAGCAGATATGTTTAGAGTTGTTGCATGTGCAGGCAAATTGGGTATTGTAATTAATGACATCTGTTGTGGGAGTTGTGCTGTCAAGAGTATTTGCAGGTCATTGCTAGAGGTTTGTAGTGTCTGTATGATTGGTGTCCCATGTCACTAAGGTTGTTTGGTTTTTTTCAGTCCCTTCTTTTCCTCCCACTTTTTTTCAGAAATGTCAATGGAATTCGTTTTGCCAGTCCATAAAATTCACTCTGAAAAGTATGGCCCTCAGCTAATGCCAGGGAAACTTCTGGAGGGAGGGAAGAAGGAACTGTTTTAGCAAGGTGGCCATCGAGTTCTGAAGCAGTGGTCTCCAGAGACTATTTCATTCTGCTTATTTTAGAAATGTGTCTCTTCCTGCTCCTTTTTTAACCAGAGCCTTCATGCCTGGGGGTGGGGGCTTGGCTGGGTGACCAGTGTAGTCCAGCACACAACCTCAGGCTGTGGCTGAGCAGCAGGAGCTTTTGCTTCCCCGCCCCCTCCAAGTTCTCTTTTTCTCCATCCTCATCTCACCACTTCTGCCACGCCAGGATAAGCGATTTTGTCCCCAGGTGAATGAAACAAGACACTTTCTTTGTTGGATTAGTTTCAGAGAGATGGTTTTTTTGCTCCAGCCCTCCTGGTGGCCACAGTAATGCTGGCATTGATCAAAAAGGAAAGCAGTAAGAATAATCAGCCAGGAGGTTGATTAATAAAAGCAAATAGTCAACAGGGAGGACGGGGCAGCTCTCTTAAGTGACTTTCCATCCTTACACGACATGGAAGTGGCTGTAAACGTAACATCAGCTCTAGGAGGAATCAATTCCGTGCAGCATTTCTGAACCAAGATTTAAACCTGTGAAAACACAGCTCATGCAAAGGGGTGTCAGGCTGCGGGAAGCACGAACACGAGTCCAAAGGTGTGAGTTGTGTGTTCATTTCTAGGTTTATAAGTGCAGTTAGAGTGGTGTGTGGGGATATGAGTAAGTTGTCTGTCTGGATACTGCCTCAAAAAGGTGGTGTCTGCACAAGAGCTCAGCTCTTACTGCACACTTAAATGTTTCCCCTGTGGTCACTGCGTGTTTCAATGGAAAGCTCTGCAGTAGGGCACAGTTCAGAATGCAATAGGGACAGATGCCATGTAGTGTTTTCCTGTACTTGCCATCAGCTTGGTGGATACTGCATTGCCTGGGTCAGATGAGGAGCAGCTCAGCTGAAGGGAATAATGCTGCAGGAACCTAACACGTTGTTCTTAATATTGCCTTAATATCTGTATAAACTGTGGCCTGTGGCAGTGCTGAGCTGGAGAGTGGTGAGAGAAGAGCAGCATAGCCATCAGTATTTAATTTCAAAGGAATAAATGAATGTATGTATAACTCTTACCTTTCTTCCTTGTTCCCATTTGCCCAGTTAATTTTCTGCAGAGATACTATTGCCATTCTAAAAAATAAATTTTAAAAGGCTTCAGTGCTGTGGAGTGGTTAATTTCTAAGTATCTTGATTAGCAGAATGTGAATGTTCTAAATACTTAATTTGCAAATTCAAAATGCTATGGAGAAATAACACTTCCTTTTTTTCTGTTGTCATTTAATGAGTCTTTCATTTCAAATTAAAAGCTCCAGAAATTTCCATTGAAGCTGATTTTATAAATAAAAAAATTTCTTCAAGCATTAGTGTTTGTCGAGACAATTAGCAAAAAAAATAACACCTTGGAAAGCACTGAATCCAAACATTCAAGGTTATGTGCCTGTTTGTTTTCCTAAAATATTTAACAAAAATAGAATATGATTCATAAATGTGCAGAAATAATTTTAAAATCAGTTTTTCAACAGCACACCATTTGCAGCCTTTTAGAAAGGATCGAAGTGGTGTTACAGTTATTAAAGAGATTTCAGACTTTTGGCTTTGAGCTGCTTTTTTTCAGGGAGAAAAAACCCCACTTTTTCAAGGATTCTGAAGTATTTTTCAAGAATTTAGAAAGGGGGGAACAAGTATAATAGAAAATAGTTAAATGTTGCATAAAAATATTAATTTATTTCTTGTAACAATTGGGGTTTTTTTCTGTTGCAGTTATCTGTGGTTGAATACTGACAGGGCATTTAGTTATAGCTCCACCGAGGGCTTCCAAAGGCTTCCTTTGGCCATCCAGTGTACTTGGGAGTTGCTTGTTTGAGTTTATTCCTTCCATGGAAAAATCTGCAGGAGGGCAGTTCCCGGTGCTCACTGGGGACTTGCAGGGGAATGCATTTGGCGCTGCAGCAGGCAGCAGAGGGGTCAGAGGCCGAGGGTGTGCATGACTGTGCTTGCATGGGACAGAACCAGAACTGATCCCAAACCAGCAGCTCTCTGCTCGTGTTTTCCCAGCTCTCAGCAGCTGGAAAAGCTGTTAAGCTGTGGAGGTAAAGGAGGTGAGCTGCAGCGGAGGGCAGGCGCTCGCTGCGCTCCAGGAGAGGCATTGGCGCAGCCTTATATGGGAAAGGACATTTTCCTCCTTAACTTCGCCGGGAGTCTGTGCCCAGAACTGCATTCATCATGCAGATGCATTTCCACTAGAACGTTTCTCTTTCAAATGGTCTTAATCATAGCTTTAGCACTGTGTCATGTCTTTGCTGACTTATTTATATAGTCTGTGTGGACTTGCTGTGCATCCACTCTTAGTCTGCCCTAAAAAGGTGAACTGTTTATAATTTTCTCCTCTAGGCTGACAGAAAAGACAGTACTCACCTGATGCCAGTAGCTTGGCTTTTTTCTTACTGAAAAGCCCACCCCATTCTGGGCTGTGCTAAAAGCAAAACTGCTTCTCAAGTAACAAAATATCTTTTCACTTGAGGGAAGCAAGCTTTGAGGAACACAACATACCTACAATAAAACCAGGAAAGAAGAACCTAAAAGTTGAGCAACCTGGAAAGGACTTGCTGTCCAGACTCCTACTCTGGTAGATGAGCTCCTAACCATGTAACCACTGTCTCTCCAAGCCTTGGTTCAGTCCCTTCATCTGTCTTCCACCTGCTCGCATTCCTTGGGTCACTGTTCCCCTCTGATCAAGGTTTATGGTTGCACAAGTTGAATTCAGGTGATCACTTACAGAGGGGCTTAATAAAAGACTGTTCCTGGAAGAGAGTTTTTGTGAATGAAGGACTGGTCACTTGTAGCAGTGTGCAGAGAGAAATTTGAGTTGCATATATGCAATAAGTAGTGTTCAAAAGTAAGATGTAATTCACAGTTCAATTTTTCTCCTCTTTTTTTAATCAGTAATTTCTTTTGTGCTTGTGCATAACATCTATCAGAGTAATTCAACAGCATAGTCTTTTAATTCTCCTGTGTCTAAACTCCACTGCCTGTCCTCTCACCGTAGCATCCACTGAATAGTGAGCCAAAATGATTTATCAGAAAAATATGAGCCATCTAATACTGTTGTTGGATACAATTTGTTAGCAAAGGATTGGCTTCTGTTTGCAACTTTCCCCATCAGGTTTTGGAGCATCCATCCTTTCTGTGATAGGTCTGGCTGGATGTACAAAGTAACAACTGTATTTCAACCCCAGATCAGTGTCCAAAAACCAAAGTTCAACCGCTGTACTAATTTGAGCATTGCTTACTTTGTTGATAATTTATACAAAAAATAGTATATCTTCTAGAAAAATGACATGTTCCTTTTAGGAGATTCTGCCAAATTCACTTTTCCTTGGCTATACTGCAAGATATGTTTTTAGAACAAAAAGTTATTAAGGGTACTTTCGTTTCCAGGATGACTGGAGAGGCTTTAATTAGCAACAACATTTTAGGATGTCTAAGGAAACTGGCCGTTGCCATCTCAGTTCTTAGAATTCTTACCATGAATAAAAGAGAAATAGAATTTAAAATAGTATCAGAATTTAAAAGATGTGACAACTGACCCTGGCTGACTACCTGCTCTTAAGGTAGAAAAACAATTAGAAAAATTTAGACTTTCATTAATACTTATAGCACTGAAAAAAGTGGTTTTTTCTTTGATATGGATGGTGTCCATTAATTTTCTGTTGTCTAAAGAAGAAAATACAGGGGTAGAGTTTATATCAGGGATGCTTTATGGTGCATATTTTGAGCAGAAATTTCTAGTTTGATGTATAAACTGCAAAGTTAGTCTGTAAAATGTCCTCTGAAGATTCCAAAGAGTATGTTTTGTAACGAGCCTTGGTGTTTATCTTGAAACAGAGATGTGAGTATAGAAGCTGTGTTTCCGTCCTGTATTGCTGTGGTATCTTTATTTAGAAGTCTCTCTCTGATAACATTCAGAGCATAAATATTTTTTTATAAGGTGTTAAAAGATCGGTCTGGGTTCTTCCGCCCGAAGCAAACAGCATTTCCAAATTTCTCATAGCTTGCTGGTTTACCTAGCAGAAGAGCATTTCAAAACAATTTAAGAAGCTACCCTGTTGGATGTCTTCTAAAGGCAGTGTAACCCACAACCATGGTTTGTATTAGGCCAAAACTGTCTAGCTGGTACAGCTAAGATAATTCGTTTTGCATTTGTTCCATGTTCCTTGTCTCCTCTGAAACACAGTTATATGTCCACAGCTTCATGAAATTCTCTTTTTTTTTGCGCTTACTCATTACAATAAATCATCCAGTTTGGTTTCTGTTTTTGTCTTCCAGACTAATTTCAAATTGCTCACTTGTGCTGGCATCCTCTGTTGCTTGATATGGAGTGGATTTGCTCAGCAAGGTAAGGCAGCTGATTGCACTGCAGTAGTTTAATGCTGCTTTAAAACTGTATCTGTTTAGCAGTTATTTATGTAGATAAATACATTCTCACTAGACAAATGCTAACGGCAATAGGTCAGTCATATCTCGTGTTAATAACCTGTTTGTAGTTGGAACTTAGTTTACAAAGCCAGAGTGAAAAAAAGTGAAATGCTGTTGTTGTAAACACCTTTTTATAATCAAAGTGACAGATTTATGTTCCTCTCTAGGTGGAAGTGACTGCATAAAAGCTAATGCAAAGTCATGTGGGGAATGTATACAAGCAGGACCAAACTGTGGCTGGTGTAAAAAAACAGTAAGTGTTGAAAAATTCTTTTATGGTTTGGTTTTTTCCTTTGGTTTCAAACTTTAGTGAATACTTCACCCGTGTAGAAATGTCTGTCTTCATTAATAGTAGTTTCTTCTAGTTCTTCAATTTGATACGTATTTGTACTTAAAAAATCAAATACTATGATCTTTCTGATTTGAGTATAAATGTTTTTCACAACGTGTTTACTTCTGCTTTTCTAAATCCTAAGTGTATGTAGACCCTATATGCTGTCTCATAATTATTTAAAATTACTCCAATGTGAAATCTGTCTGAGTATGCTTAATTATATTCTTCCAGTGATATTAGAGTAAGAGCTAATTTTAGACAGATGTAGGTGGACTAGGGAAAGAGATTGAAGGGGATTTTTCTTCTAAAAGAAAGATTTTCAAATTTTAGTTTTCTCTTGTTGGTAGACTTGAGGAGTAGGAGATAGGTTTGTGTGGGTGGGTAGTTTGTTTCGTTATGAAACAAAACGGGTACGTTCTAATGTTAAGAAAAATTAAGTTCAGGAAACTACAAAATATAATATATAACCAGTGTATGCAGATGTATCTTCTTCTGGTTAGAAACAGAAGAAAATATTTTCTATAGCTCTTCTTTGGGTTTCTTATTGGAAACCGAGAAATTTTCCTCTTTCTTGCTAGGAGTTTATAATTTATCTTGATTTCTATATATTGCCTACTTACTATTCCTCAAACCAACTTATAAATTTGCAACAGTTAATTAAACTGACTGATTTTATAATTTGGCCTTGAGCTGTCAGATTTATTGTAGGTCTGTGTCACCAAAAGCTGACAAGCTTTAGTATACATTTATTTATATGCATATTTTGGAGACGGGAACAGAATCAGAATTGCCATGTTTCTCAGTTAGAAGCCTTATTTATTTATGTTTGAGGTTAGAGCTTTTTTAAGGTTTGAGATAATGATAATTTGTTGTTCAGAACAAAGTTAAGGATTGGTTTTACTTATGGGTATTACTTTCAGATTGAATTTCCCCAAAATAAGAGTTGTTTGTCTTTGCCTTGCTTTGTCAGCATATAGTTATTACTTTGTTGTGGAGTATCAAGGTATAATCTTAATTAAAAAGGAAAGAATGTTAAAAGCAGGCTATGTAAGTAGGTTCACATTATTGGCAACTATGTGAAAATGAAAGATTTTTCTACTTGCAGTCACTTTTAGAGTAGCCAATTTAAGCAGATGTCCCACTTCTGATGGAGGTGACATTGGGCTTTATTTTTTTTTATCTTACATCTTATACACAGATAAGTATAAGTAGATGCAAACTCCTGGAGTAAATAGTAGTCGCTGCATGTGTTTAGTATCATTTAATATATTTCAAGACCATGTGTTTTATTACTGAACTTTGGAAAAAAAAAAGATGTGATCATTGTAGAAAGAGCAGTTGTGGGTAGAATATAACAACTTACATGTAGCTGTAAACTTGATACTCTTTGGTCTTGTTTTTTAGGACTTTTTGCAAGAAGGAGAGCCAACGTCTGCCCGGTGTGATGACTTGGCGGCACTGAAGAGTAAAGGCTGCCCTATGGAAGATATAGAAAATCCCAGAGGCAGCAAACAAGTGCTTGAAAATAGAGAAGTAACGAATCGTAAGAAAGGTGCTGCAGAGAAGCTGAGACCAGAAGCCATTACACAGATCCAGCCACAGAAATTATCACTGCACCTAAGAGTCGGTAAGGACAGTTTCGTTCCAGTTTTGGGATGATTTTTCTGTCACCACCACATCTGCATTTTTTTATTTGCACGTGTAACCATTTTGTTACAGAAATGACTGTTGTTCAGATAATGTGAATGATAGCAGAGTCATTCAGTTCAGCTCCAGGTGTTTAGGTACTGCAAATACTGTTTGATTTTTAAGAAAGATTAGATATTAACACTTACTCTCTTTTCCTATTAGAACTTAGGAGAAAATTGATACAACATGGATTGATAAATATATCAGAAAGGTAAAATTGTTTTGTTTTCAGTATTTTGTAGTTGATTTTCTACAGTGTGCCTTCATAGGATGAAAGCAAAGGAGTCAGCAAAAACTTAAAGTTATGAGAGCATTTCCTTTTGCTTGAAGTACTGCTGTTGCCTGAAGTCCGCGTGTCTGAACAAAGTGGTTTTGTAGTTATGCAGCACAATTTTTGGATTGCTACGTAAAATACCTTCCAGAGGCTAAAGATGTGGACACAGGACTACAGTAGTGAAAAAAGAAAGTAGTTGTGTACCATTTCTAGCCCCTAAAGAGAAGTTTATCTCATTCAAATGAGGGGGGCAGGGAGGAACAGGGCTAGTGGCTCACTTGAGCACAATGGAAATTGTCCCCAAGGAGAGTTCTTAGGTACTGTAGACACATTGAACAGCTGCCTTGTATGTTCCTGGAAGAAGAGCCTGTACTTGGGATCAGCTGCTTGGTGGTGGTTGCAGTAATAATTGAAAGGTGATGTGAAGCAGGCTCACCATGATGTGGAGAGGAAAGTAATGAAAATTATTTTGCAATTTTGGTATGGCTCCTATTTATTTCTAATGTGAACTTTTTTGCTTCAAACCAATTTATGTTTCTCTGTTGAGACAGAAGTTTCTTCATCAGAACATAACAGGGACCTGGGCAACCAAAATCTAATTACCCAAAAGATTATTACTCTGTTTATAAGCACTTTTCTTGGTATAAGTTCTCTGAAGGACTGTGTTCTTGCAGAGGGGGGATACTTGCTTTCTGTGCAGGCTTTTTGAAATCTTAGCTAAGGAAAATCTAAACAGATTTTTGTGCTGGTTTTTTTTGTGTTATGGCTTTTTTTTTCCCTTTGTTTTGTTGGGGGTTTTTTTTGTGAAAACCATGTTATATAGCTGTGTGATCCGTATGCTATTCACTTGCCCGTTTAATGTTTTTCTCACTTTACTAATTTTGCTCATGTTTAGCAAATGTTTCCTAATTATTAAGCAAACTTAAGTAGCAGCAATGCTAACCATTTAAGCTCAATGACCAAGGGGAGTGGGAAATTGTATTGATTTAATTCCTTATTTCATATAAAATAGGCAAAAAAATACTGTTCCAGTTTCTGAGAAAGGGGATGTGTGGTATGTGTGTGTAATCCTTCTCCACTGTCAACATCAGAGTGAGACCTCATTCTTCTGTAGGCGAAATGCAGGGTCTGGGCTTAAAATCACAGCAAATAGTAACTTGCCATTCTCTCACTGCCATTTCTGTACCCTGAGCTTGGTAGGTGCAAAGTAACTTGCAATATTCCATCCAGAACTGATTTTTCTTTTACAAACCTATTAAAACAATGTTGTTTTTTAACTTTTGAGAATTATTGAAGTCATCTTGGATGAAAACAGATGTTGAAAATTTGTGCTATTAGGTCTTACAGGAACCTCGTCAGAATGATTGCAAGTATTAGGATTTGAAATTGCAGCAACTACAAGAAGCCTGGGTTTTGGCATGCTAATATATTTTGTGGGGAGTTAAAGTACCTTGGAAATATGAAGTTGAACATTTGAAAGAAATGCTTGTTGACATTTTTTTCATCATAATTTGATGTTAAGCCTTTCAGTTAACAGGAGAAAAAAATCACTCACCTGTAATTCAAAACCTTCATAAAGATTTACAAGCCTTTCCTTAGAAAGGCATTTTTCTTGCCAGTGCAGTTGTGGATTTTTAATGATTTCAATTTGTTGTTTAATCTCTGAAACAGGGGAACCCCAGACGTTTTCATTAAAATTCAAGAGAGCTGAAGACTACCCCATTGACCTTTATTATCTTATGGACCTGTCCTATTCTATGAAAGATGATTTAGAGAATGTGAAAAGTCTCGGAACAGCTCTGATGTTAGAGATGGAAAAAATAACTTCAGACTTTCGGATTGGTAAGAAGGATTTGCCTATTCTAAAAAAACAATAATAAAAACAAACAATAATTAAACCCCTAAGTTTCCTTCCTGATGTTTTTCACATGATTGTCTATGAGGAGTATTTTTTTTTTAATTTAGCAGTATTATGGCAGATGTCCTAATACACAGAACCTGTTGAACAGCATAAAAGTATTTGGTGTCAGTGCAGAAGGTGGGGCGTAAACAAGCATAAGAGCTATTTCTGATTTCAGTTCAGCTGTAATGCATTTGAATTCTGTTGTGTCATAATACAAATGAGAGTTCCATTCTTCAACTTACAGGGATTTTATTGTTCTGTCTTAGGTTTTGGCTCTTTTGTGGAGAAAACTGTGATGCCTTATATTAGTACAACACCAGCCAAACTCAGAAATCCTTGTACAGGAGACCAGAACTGTACAAGTCCATTTAGCTATAAAAATGTGCTCAGCCTTACCAGTGAAGGAAACAAATTCAATGAACTTGTAGGTAAACAGCACATTTCTGGGAACTTAGATTCTCCTGAAGGTGGATTTGATGCAATAATGCAGGTTGCAGTTTGTGGGGTAAGTGTGGTACTCTTTTTTTACTGCTTTATTAGATGAAATTGTTTGAATGCAGCCTTAGTGTTTTATGGTGGCTAGCATTTGAGTATGTCACCTCCTGTGAGCAAGACTGGATAGGTGAGGATGAGCTCTAGTGAGTGAATGAAACTGGAAAATGTGAAAGTGCCAAACAAAGGTTGTAACCACAGCACGTAGAGACAAAGCTTTTAAAGTTTGCTGTAGAAGAGTCAGGTTCTGCTTCAAAGTGTATGAAATCCTGAGTAAGCAGTTATTCTCAGATTATTTGAAAGGTCTGTAGGCTTGTGGTGGTTGCAGAAATTTGGTGTGTTTTGACTTCTACTAGTTGCTCATGACAGACATGGAAGACTGTTTTATTTATTTTTGGAGACCTAATGATTCTTTGTTTCTGTAGTTTTGACAGACTATTCTATGCACCTGTACAAAATGGCCTCCCAAAAAAATAATACCCAAGTTTATGGCTTTGTTACTGTATTATTTTTGCTGTTGATCAATGGATTCAAGATTTTCTGAAATGATCGGGAGTCTTAATTTAAGGGTGGAGTTTATCATAAGCCTTCTAGGATTTTTTTGGTGGTAACTGGTATTATATGACACTATTATATGACACTTCTACATGGTCTTCTTTCATTAAATTAGCTAGGGCTTCAGCTGCATGGAAAAATTTTTAAAAATAGGGCGGTTTACATAATTAGGCTCTGCAGTTGTGAGCCAGGATGCTCATGGGCCAGCCCTCTGGCAAGCATTGTGCTGGGTGCAAATCTGCACTAGGTTGGCAAAGCCTGATGATCCTTCAGAGTCTAATGCTAGGCAGTTCAGTTCTGCATACCAGCGTCCTGGGCTGCCTGGTCATGGCATACAACTGGAACTGGCACAGAAGAGCCTGATCTCTAAACCCTGTCACTCTTTAGGTATTCTAATGAAAACTGAACAGGGTCTGTCCCAAAAAGAATCTTTCTTGCCTTTAATGAAAAACCAGCAGATGTTTTGGAGCAGACATTTAATGAAACACAAGTGCTTCCATGGTTTGCATGAATTAATGTTTTCCAGGGTGACACTCCTGAAAGGTGGCTTCCCCTAAGTCTGTCTGCTTTTCCATGCAAGTGTTGGTCCCCAATGCTTTAAAATAAATTGGTACAAAATACCAAAAATCTGTTTGTGTTTTTCCCAAGGAACAAATTGGCTGGAGGAATGTTACAAGACTATTAGTGTTTTCCACGGATGCTGGATTCCACTTTGCAGGAGATGGTAAACTTGGTGGAATTGTTCTACCAAATGATGGCAAGTGTCATCTGGAAAATAATGTGTACACAATGAGCCACTATTACGTAAGTCTTTATATCATCTTCTAGGGAAATGAATATTTTAGGGTGCTTAATCTCTAAAGAGCTCATTGGATCATCCGGTATAGTTTCAGATCACTATGTCTTAAAAAATTTATTTGTTTACATCAAGTGGCTTTAGCTTAACTAAAGCAAATGTGCAAGAATTAATCCAGTGTTAATTGGAAAATTTCAAGAAATGGCAGCCTTCATGCTATGATTATGTGTTGCTGGATATTAACCTTTTTGATGAATAATAACCCTGTATGCCACACTGAATCACAGAATGTTCTGAGTTGGAAGGGAGGCACAAGGATCATAGAGTCCAACTCTTAAGTGATGGGCTTGTATGTCCACTGGAAAACTATGGTGGCTGTTTGATTATTCTAGCATTTCACCAGTCTTCATTTTCAGAATAGTTCACTAGTGTGAAAAATACTGTAAAATATCTCCTTGAATGGTTTTAAGACTGAAATTTTATGATGCAAAGTTTATGGTAAAAGTGTGGTTAACATTGCCTGTGTGGTTTACTGGAAGGGAGGTATTTACCAGACCGGGTAGCCACAATAAGCTTTACCAAGTTTGTGTGTTCATATATTCCTAACTTGGAGTGAAAATTGTTCAGTAAAAACCTAAAATTAATTCAGTTTTATTGCATCATTTCTTTATGAAACAGTGCAAAAAGTAGTGGTTTTGAGGGACTGAAGATAATTTTCTGAGAACACTGAGATTAAGGATTTAACCTTTTATGGCATGGAATGTGAAAATGTCCATATGAAGAAACAGCTATCTTCACGGGGCATTTATGAAATTTTACCAATGCCTGTTTGTTTTCAGAGGTTGTTTTGCTTTAGAACTGTGACATGAGCTGGCAAGTTAGGAGTTGTATGTGTATTTCTAACGATGATTTGTATTTATGATGTCAGAGTCCTTCTGATTGTTTTCTAGCAATGTGTCTCAAATTTAAGTTTAATTTTATGCTTGATTTTTTAGGATTATCCCTCTATTGCTCATCTGGTACAGAAACTTAGTGAGAACAATATTCAGACAATCTTTGCTGTTACCGAAGAGTTTCAAGCAGTCTATAAGGTAAAGAAATTACTCAGGAGTCATTGAAATTGCCTTATTTGAATTAAAATAATTGTGGAAGCAAGTGATCATAAAAGTAATATTTTGCTACCCACATATTTTAATATTAAGCCTTTTTTACTTGTTCAAATCAAAACTGACTCTGTGTGTAATTTCCAGTGAGAAACTGCCCCTTCTTCTTGCTAGACTTCATAGGTATGAGGGAGTGGAGAACACATTTGCAGTTCTAATTTTTGTGAACATTTTTACCAAAATAACTGAGGGCGCTGTGGACACTGAATCAGGGGACACACTTATGAAAGAACATATTTGGTCTCTTGTGCTCTATTTATATACCTCATGTTTAAAATTAACTGAACTGCTGGATGTGATTGTGCAATAGGAAATGACTGTGTAAAGGACATGCATATTTTTCCTTCTTTTAACCTGTTCTTTTGGTTTTGGGATTCTTTTTTAAACTCTATTCAAATTGTTTTCTCTCTTTTGTTGGAAAAAGATGCCTGCCTATTTTTAATGTATTCTAAGTGTGGTTGAAGAGAGGTTGTGTGTGGTCAACTTGTACAAGAGAAAGGCTTAGTATTCTGTTACCAAATGCAGAGTTAAAATGCAAAGGAGAAGAAAAGTCTGGGTGTTTGTGCTAGTAGGCCTGTGTATAACCTCAAAAATGATGTTCATCACTGGCAACACAGCTTTGATTTCTGAAGTGCTTGACTAGTCAATCCACTAACACATTATATCACCATTTATACTGCAAGTTATACTTTCTTTGCTAGTAAAACTGTAATTTCCTTCTGTTTTTGTCAATATTGAAAGGAACTGAAAAATCTGATACCAAAATCAGCAGTGGGAACATTGTCTTCAAATTCCAGCAATGTGATTCAGCTCATCATTGATGCATACAATGTAAGTTCAGATTTTGTGTCTTAATTTTTCTTGCTCCTAAGTTTTTCAAGCAGAGACTCCAAGGTAGATTAGTTAGTAGACTATACTATAAATATACCCCATTGCTGTAAAACAACACTAAACATTCTATGGCAGTGGGTTAGATGAGTTAAAAGATAGACTCTTAAAGCAGTTTAAAATGGCATTACAAAGAAGACTTGCCATCCGCTTTCAAAAAAATAAAATTCACAGCCAAAACCCACACTGTTTTTTCAGCTTCTTCACTTCTACCTTCTTTCCAAGTCTTAGCAAAAAAAGCTATATTTCTGAGTTTGACCCCAAAATATTTTCTTCATTGCTGCATTGTGTGTAAATGAGCCTCACTTCTCCTTTGGAGTACATGGGGTAAACAAGTGCCTCCAACATCTGTGGAAACCTGTCCTGACCCTGTAACAGGTTCAGACATGAGAAAGGGTCACCATAGAGTGACTTTGGGCAGTCCTGGGCTGGTGTTTCTCACAACATTGGAACTTAAATAATTTCAGTGTGCCCTGTGGGGTTGGGCTGGGCATATTTGTATAATGTCTGATCTTCAGCAAAACGCGTCTGCAACTCAGTTTGAAGTTAGGTAATAACTGTTGCTTCAGTCCCTTTCTTCAGAGGTTATCCTGGAAAATACTAAGCTACCAAAAGGAGTGACAATCAGTTACAAGTCTTTCTGCAAGAATGGAGTGAATGACACACAAGAAGATGGAAGGAAGTGTTCTAACATTTCAATTGGAGATGAGGTAATTCAAGAGTATATGTGCTGCTGCTCAAATACAAAATGCATTTAAAGTGTCCAACACAGCATTTCTTTTTAATAGTACAGACAAAACTCCTTGTAGTAACATGGCACTCCTTTTTTTATTTTTTGCAGGTTAGATTTGAAATTAATATAACAGCTAATGAATGTCCAAAGAAAGATCAAAATGAAACAATTAAAATTAAACCACTGGGATTCACTGAAGAAGTAGAAATTAATCTCCAGTTCGTCTGTGAGTGTCAGTGTCAAGGTGAAGGAGAACCTAATAGTCCAGCCTGCCACGCAGGAAATGGAACATTTGAATGTGGTGCATGCAGGTAAATAAAAAGATGTTTTCTTTATTTTTGCAAAAGAGAAGTATGAGCAAGGTCTTTGTTTCCTTAATTAAGGTTTACTTGGCTTTATTAATTTCTTTAGTGAAAGGATAAGAATTGCTGTCACAGGCCTGTTTCTTTTAGGATATTTTGAAATACTGCCGTATTGCTATATATAATCACTATACTTAAATACTGATCATTAGATCAGCATTATTGTATGAGTCAGAATTCAAATTTGGCCTTGAGTCAGTACTTTAAAGGATATAGGTCAGTTTTTTATGTTTCTTTTAAATGAGGATAACAGATTTTCCCATCTATGTGTAGAAAATCTTTTTATACTTGGTGTCACTGTCACTGGTGTCCACTTGGTGTCAGGTGAGTGAGAACAGGCTTGTGGGTAAGCACAGCCTTTTGTTTTTGTAAATGCAGCAGTTTCCCAAGGATCTGTTGTCTCTGATGGACACCACATAACTGATGGGAACTAGAGCAACCTCCATTTGCTCACTGATATCTTACCCTTGATAATGAGAAGTGCTGGTCCCTGAAGATCTCAGCTCAGCAGCTCTGAAGATCATCTACTCTCCTGCTTAATTGCTGTTCATAGGAAGTCTTTTCATTGAAATATGACAGCAGCTACAGTGAACAGTTGCTGTCACTTGAGAAATAATTATTGTTCTGTCACATGAGAGAGGGATTAGTAATGATTATGTGACAGTTTAGTTGGAGGGAGTGACGCATAGTTTCTCACTTGGAATATCAGAGCAACTTGGTCCAGTTTGCTCCAGTGCCTTCAGGAACTGGTACAAAGGTGTCAGCTGGAAACCTCATTTGAAGTTTAGGTTGGAATATCCCTTGAGGGTGTAGTCACTCTTACTCCTGTTCTTTGTGCTATTCTTGTGGCCTTTTCTTGTGTGACTTTCAATTAAGGTTACATTTTCAGTTCATGTTTTTCCCTTGCAGATGTAATGAAGGACGTATTGGAAGACTCTGTGAATGTAGCACAGATGAAGTAAATAGTGAGGATATGGATGCTTACTGCAGGAGGGAGAACAGCACAGAAATCTGCAGTAACAATGGAGAATGCATTTGTGGACAGTGCGTGTGCAAGAAAAGGGAAAACACCAATGAGGTGTATTCTGGCAAATACTGTGAATGTGACAACTTCAACTGTGATCGATCAAATGGTTTAATCTGTGGAGGTGAGAGATGCTTCAACTTTCTGCAGGCAAAGCTGGTCAGCAGTTTACAAGTCTGTCTTCTCTACCCAGCAGAGTAGGGATACTTAGCTAAAAGATCAAAGCCACTTGATAACAGAGATGAGAATTCACAGATTTAGTGATTGCAAACACTTGTCTATTAATAAAACAGCCCTCTGAACATGTAGTCTGTTAATGCACATTTCACCTTCCTTGAATCACAGCTCCAAGAAGGGTGTAAAGTGAACTTGACTTCTGCTGTTTATTACAGAATTACCCTCAGATATTATAGTAAAGAAAGCTGTGACAACTGTCCTGAGATTGTAATGTTATACTGGCTCAGCGTAACCACTGTGTCAATAGAAAGAGAGAATGCCCTCAGCTTACTTGTAATAGTGAGTGCTTGACTTTAGTGCTTGACACTGTTCTGAAAGGTGAGTGAAGACTAGAATGTGCAAGATCCAGAAAAACAACCTTAGGCACTTGAAGCAAGACTTTCATGATTGTTAATTCCTGAAATCAAAAGGAATTAAAAAAAACATTCAGCAGGCAGTGTCTAAATTATTGTGCTGCTTTGCATGTGGAAGTGTCCAATAGGAGTGTAACTACTACCTCAGTGTTGTCTGTGATAGAAAAATAAAACAGAGAAGCCACTAAGCTCTGAGTGATCGGAATACCTCACTTGTCTGATTGCTCAGAATCCACTATTGCTCACCAGTTCCACAAAGGATGGGAGCAATGGTGATAGTGTTCCAGAATACATGGCAACAGCAAAGTGTTGACTGAAACACTTTATTCGTAGTGGAGAAGGAGGGGTGTAGCCAAAGATCTTTCCTTGTCATCCAGATCGATATAAAGGCATCTTGTTTCTTGTGCAGAGTGTAAGGAACATGAAGTTGGGATGGGTGTGTGAGCTCAGAAGTACAGCAGCTGAACGTTGGTGTCCTGTGCAGCCAAAGCTGTTTCATTTTTCTGTGTTTTGAATACTCTTAGTGCATTCCTCATCTTTTTAAGTCTTGCTTTATACATTTGTATAGTGATAGATATGAGGACAGGAGCGGTCAATTTATCTGTTTGCTTACAAAACTGTGAACTGAAGCAGTGCTGTAATGCTCTCCACCCAAGGGATATGGTCATCACATGATACTATTCTTGATCTGATTTCCTGAGTCTTGTTATTTTGTTTATGAAAGGAAATCCAAATGTATAGAATAATGGGGAAAGGAGAGAAATGCCTGCAAGTAGTCTTTCAAGGAGCTGAAATTTATTTTGTACCTCTTAATTCAGTAGGGTCTTCATTATCTCTCTCTACCATGGTTTGTTTTTCTTCTATATGCCCTGAGGTGGTGAACATTTATTTCTCACTGTCACAGATATTTTTTAGATTAGACTTGATTTCACTGCAATACCTTTCCTCTGCACAGGAAATGGGATCTGCAAGTGCAGAGTGTGCGAGTGTTTCCCCAACTTCACTGGCAGCGCCTGCGATTGTTCCTTGGATACTACACCATGTATGGCATCTAACGGGCAGATTTGCAATGGAAGAGGAACCTGTGAATGTGGCACCTGTAACTGTACAGATCCCAAGTTCCAAGGCCCCACGTGTGAAATGTGTCAGACTTGCCTTGGTGTCTGTGCAGAGCACAAGTACGTACCCAGAAAACCAAGTCCCCGCTTCAGTGCATTTTGAGTTTGTGATATGTGAGGATTTTTAAAACAAAGCTTTTGATAATTAAAACTTCAGCTAAGCTTTTTGCTTAGAAGTAATACTATTGAAATGTCTAACCTGAGAGTCAAAAACTAAACCTAGACCTGTGTGGGCCAGTGAAATTTGCATCCTGCAAATTTGGAAATGCAGGTTTTTAGATGTGGGTGGAGGGGCTGGGAGACAGTAATGACACGCAGCCTCATGGTGTAAGCAGCACAACAGAGGCATAAGAGAGAGTTTATTGAGACTAGGAGCTTCCTTTTAAGGGGGGTTTTTGAAGCTCCCACCTTGTTTCCTGATTGGCTGGGGTTATAGCCTGGTTAGTCCCTTGATCAGTGATGTATGTTGTATCCAATTGGCAGAGGTATTTGACAGACAGTCCAGCCAGGGGCACAGACAAGTGGCTCTACTGCAACATCTCACCCTTTTCTTTATTAAAAATGAAAATGTAAAATATTTCTATGTGACTCTATTGGCAAGGGCCCTTTTGCCAAATGGAGTGACATGAAACAGCATAGATTTTAATTTGGTTGATATTTTTCATTCAATTTAATAAACTTGGGTTTTTTTCTAGTTAGGGATACTTTTCTATGTCACTGATGTTTAGGTACTGTTTAGGCAAAACCCAGTAGCTTTTCAGGTTAGGACATTACAGGTTTAAATGCTTATCACTTATAGGTTACAACTTAATTCTATAAAGTAAAAAAAATTTAACTTTTAAAACTATTACAAACTTAAACTATTGTGAACAGAAACAAAGAAAACATTCACTTTTAAAACTACAACTTAACTCTAGTAATAAAAACATTCACCTTTAAAACTATAAGTAAATAACAAAGAAAACAAGTTGTAAACATAATTACCAATTTAAGAATTTCAAAATGTTACGGTATATGTATAGAATGATTTATAAAATTCATAGGGTTTTGGGTCTGGTGGGAGGCTGGGCCAGAGGTGCCAGTGTTTGAGGTCAGTCCACATGGATGATGTGTGGGGGTTCGTGGTGTCAATGTCCTTTTTTCTAAAGGGAGTTCTGTCACTTTTCTTGCTGTGGTCGAGTGTCTCAAGGGGGTTGTTACTCTCTGGGAGATGCTTGATCTTCTCCCTTTATGGAGAATCTGGTTGGAACTCTGTTTGGGAGGGGGGCCAAGTCCCCCTCATCTTTTTTGTCTGGATCTAGGTTGGGATCAAACACTTGTTCGCTCTTTTGGAACTTTTTTAGTAGTGTTGACACTGACTCATTGTGGGACTCTTTATCCCACCTGGTTAATTGAGATCTGGTTAGGGAGGGATATGTCTGGTATTTTTCCAGGACTGGAATCTACTCTTCATTGTAGGGATTAAATTTCTTTCCTTTAGCAAGAATTAAACTTGCTTTTTCCTCATGAAAACTTTGAAATAAGTTTAGGATTAGTGACTGCGTGGATTCCTGTGCAACTCTCTTTGTGCTGAGAAGAACCTTGGTCGTTTTAGTATAAAAATCCTGTTCAATCTTCTTTTTTCTATTAATTATTCAGTGATACCCCACTGTAAAGCTTGTCACTCAGTTTGTTCTTTTTAACCTGTGTCTCAGACACTGTTGCATTATAAATATCCTGTTTTTACCGTGCCTCCTCTGAGAGTATTCATTTCCCAGGTAGAGGGGTTGAAAAAGTTTGGGGTTTTTTTCAGTCCTTGAAGCTTGTGGGTCGTTCAGGTAAAGAGGAATTTATGAAAAGAACTTTTGTTAATCTCAAGGTATATAAATGTTCTCATTGGTATAAAGCCATGTCTTACTTTTTTTTTTCCTAATTTTTACGGCAAAAGGGTTGGTTTCCTTGTGCTTTTTTCCCTATGGTTTCTCCTAAACATTTCTTTAGCTTAAATGCTAGAGATCTTCTGTGAACACATTCAAAAGCACTGCTGGTGTTTTGCTTTGCCCAGGGACTGTGTTCAGTGCAGAGCTTTCGATAAGGGAGAGAAGAAGGAGACGTGTTCCCAGGAATGTATGTACTTCAACATGACGCGCGTGGAGAGCCGGGACAAGCTGCCGCAGCCCGGCCAACCCGATCCCCTGTCTCACTGCAAAGAGAAGGATGTCGATGACTGCTGGTTCTACTTCACATACTCCGTCAACTCCAATGGTGAAGCCAATGTCCACGTGGTGGAGACCCCAGGTAGGAACACGATGTTGCTTGTTCCTCCTTTGTTGTGGATTTGTGCAGTTGTTGGGTGCTACAAAGTACCTCTGGTAGATCTGGGTGAGTTAAATGCCTTCAGAAACAGGTGCCTGTTCCCCGAGTGGCAATTGTGCATGTCGGAATGGCTTTAGAAAAACGTAAGTCTCCCTCGATCTAGATTTTTCAAACCTTTGAGCTGACAGAAACAGGTTCTATTTTTAAAAAACAAAAGTTAAATCAGATATGTATATTTGTTGAAACACTTCCTGTTTGCATTTAATGTACTTTCAGGCTTATTTTATCTCTCCTGTACCAAGTCCTATTTAGATAAATTTTGATAATTTTTTTTTACTAGGTTTCTGCTACAAGTTATAAACAATGGTGTCTGTGGGGTTTTGTTCCTTTTTTTCTTTTTATACTATCCTGCAAACTGCTTGAATTGTTTTATGCTGGGAACCTTTGCTTTTACTTGACTGAGGTACCTTCAGTAATAGATCCCAAAATCATTTTATTTAGTTAATCCTTAATAGATCAATCTTCTGATAGAAAAAAAGTGAGAACAACTCTGTAGTTTACTTACCAAGAACATGGTTAGTTTGAATCACTGGATATTGCATCTAACAGTGCAAAATTTCTGGTTTTGTACATTAGCAGTTTGTGGTCTCCTGATTTTTATAAGCCTGATAGAAAATGCACACCTTAGAGATTTTGTGGTGTATTATGTACTTGAGGAATTTTCAGAATTGATCATTTTGATGATCATGGCTTAACACAGACCAGTGGCCAGTGGCTCTTAAAAATACATACTGCTTCAATTCAGAATGTTTTAAATTCTCTACAAAAGTAGTCCACAGTATAGAGGAGGAACTTGAGCCCTGTCTCCTAGGACAAGTCATGCATGCCCTACACTTTTGGGACCTGATCTTTTCTTCATATATAAACTTCTGTTGCCTTAGCTCAGAGGTGAATCAAGCCCATTGTGCACAAGGAGGCACCTTGTGCCATTCAGGTGCTGAAGGAACAAGCTCTGGCCAGTGGAGCTGTATTCTGTGGAACAGACACTTGTTCCTTGGCTCCCAAGGAGTTCCTGTTGTGTCCCTTCCTACTTCCCTCAGTCTTGCAGAGGCAGCTGAGAAGATAAGGAGTCGGCAGTGTGGGGGAAGATGTGTTCTATCTACAGTTGTTCTATTGCACAGGACTTGCATTAATTTGCTTTTCACTCCTTCAGTCTGTGCACTGAGCTCTGCAAAAGCCTTTCTTCAGTTTGTGATTATTGGGAATTTTATGTTAATAGTGGAGTTGGATTTTAATTTGGAGGATTATTATTTCTGTGTCAGCCACTTTAAATCACTTTGCATCTCATCACAATCTACAACTTCCTCGTGAGGGGAAGAGGAGGGGCAGGCACTGATCTCTGTGGTGACCAGTGACAGGACATGAGGGAATGGCCTGAAGTTGTGTCAGGGGGGATTTAGGTTGGATAGGTTGGGTATTAGAAAAAGATTCTTTACCCAGAGGGTGGCTGGGCACTGGAATGGGCTCCCCAGGGAAGCGGTCGCAGCAACAAGCCTGAGAGTTCAAGAAGTGTTTGCACAATGCTGTCAGCACAGGGTGCAACTCTTGGGGCTGTCCTGTGCAGGGACAGGAGTTGGGCTCAGTGATCCTCGTTGGTCCCTTCCAACTCAGGATATTCTGTTTCTGTGTGTGAGGCCTGTTCTGCTGGTCAGCATTTGTGCTCCAGCTGCCACAGCTTTGACTTGGAGCTCTTGCATGTTTAAATACAATTCCCAGTTATTTTACCCTTAATACTTTAAATAAATAGCTTAAGGGGTTAGCAGTGTATAGACTTTATCATCAGAACAGGTTGTTCTGTTGCTAAGATCAAACACAAATTAGAAGAATAAAAATAAGCTGGAATGTTAAAGGATGTACATCTTCCAAAAATTCTGTTATTTGAAAGAAAAGTAGTATTGGCATGTCTGATATTCAAAATACCGGCTTCAGTACAAAATCAAATGTTAACAGCTTCTGGATATGCATTACCTTTACCATTTTGTAAAATCACCTTTCCCTTGCTTTGTTCCCCAGAGTGCCCCAGCGGTCCTGACATCATTCCCATTGTGGCCGGTGTGGTTGCTGGAATTGTTCTTATTGGACTTGCATTATTATTGATATGGAAACTACTAATGATCATTCACGACAGAAGAGAATTTGCTAAATTTGAAAAGGAGAAGATGAATGCCAAGTGGGATACGGTGAGTCAAGAAGCTTTTCTGTGTGAAAAAGCTGCAGTAGCAGAGGAAAAATAGAAAATTTTTGTTCACGTGCTTTAAGGTGTTTCAGATTGTAACCAGTCCTCTTAGAGGAGTATTTCTTGAGGCAGAAAAGAGAGTAGTAACTCAGGTTTAGGTAACATTTCAGAGAGGAAATGTGACGATGACAGAACAGTTCAGCTTTGCAGTTCTACCATGCTTTACAACATATGATTAAAACGTTTGTTGCAAAGATGAGTTACTTCTGTAGAAAGCAAAGAAGAAAACTTTGCACTCATTGAGGAAGTCCTGTAAATACACACACAGGGTTAGCTGGGAGACTTCCATAAAGTCACAAAATCGTAGCTGGTGCTGGTTTGTTGAAATCTTCCCAGCTTTTTGTCAACAGAGAAATGTGCAAAAAAACAAGCCTATGGTCTGTAGGCTTTCTTAGACTACAGAGTTGCTGCCTCTGGGCAGTGTCAGGAGTCTGCTAATCAAGAACCCTTTCACTATAGTTCTGTAGAAGCTGACGCCCCCACGTGCTTGATAAGAATATTTTTTTTTTTTTAATTGTCCTAGGAAGCCTTTTGGTTTTATTTAAGAAAATTGATTCATCTTGTACTGGGGAAAGAAAAATTACTAACACTTTATATATAGCGTGATTTTTTTTTTTTTCAGTGATAGTTGAGAATGTTGCTTTTTTCTTTCCTGTTGAATTATTCGACATTGACCATTTCTTTTACTTCAGCAAGAAAATCCAATATACAAGAGCCCTATTAACAATTTCAAGAATCCAAACTATGGACGTAAAGCTGGTCTCTAAGTCTCAGTTTGTATCTCCTTTCATTTTCTTTCCTTTTTTTCCCCTTTGCATGCCACTTCAAACTCACTGTGTGTCACAGTCAGTTAATCACAGTTTGAGTCTTGCTCAGTGTATCTACTGCTGCTTTGATTGTGGGTTTTTCAGGAATGCAGCTTGAAAATTTTTAACTGGTTTTGACAGCGAGATTGCTTACTTACTAATACTACCAGTACTGGCTTAAACTATACCACAAGTGATTTTTAAATTTTTTTCTTTTTTGTAAATGTGTGGATACATAATAGAACAGCTCTTAGGATTGAAGATCTTTGGATTGTAGAAAGACACACAGGGGAGGCTTTGTCTTCTATTTCTTCAAATCAGCAGTCAGTTTGCTTAAAGTCAATATATTTGCTAACCTAGATTAGATACTCCTAAAATATTCCAGCCTATATATATCACTGTTTTTATAAGAATAGCTCTGTGAATATGCAGAGTAGCATTACTTTTTTTTTTTTTTTGTGAATTACTTTGTAATTAGAGTATGAAATGAATATACTCTACTAATTTTATAATCAAATGTGCATCTTATTTTTTTCATCTTTATTTCCATTGAAACTGGCAATACCACAGTCCTCGTAACCTAGCCAGCTTTAGGGTGTCCATAGAAATGAAACATTAATAGGGCACGAGGAAATATTCTTGTCCCCTCTAGATGCGTTTTTCAGTCAGTTTCTTACTCCCTCCTAAACTCAGCCTGAGCACCTCATTTGATTGGAATTGCCAAGTTCAGTTCTCTTCATACCCAACACACCAGGAGTAACAGCAGTATCCAGGAGAGGAAGTCAGTGAAGCACAAGTGATGAGCAGACCCTTCTGTAGACTCTCAGATTGCCCTTCCATGAGTGCTGGAGGTGTTCTCCTTCCCTGGGACCCCCAGCTGCTGGGCAAGGAGTGAAAGGGAGGCTGAGATGGGGAATGGATGCCAGAAAAGCACTAAGAGAAAGTAGTGCAGAGATGAGACTAGAGGGAGAGGAATAAAAAAGTTGGGAATGCAGCACTTCCATTGAACGTCCATGGAGTTTTTTTCACAAGCCAGTGGAAGGGAAGGATCTGTATCTCTAATTTTATACTGTCTGCTGTCTCCCTTTTCAGTGTTGCACTTAAAAGATTTTGTAAAGGAAAAATACGAGGAGAAAGCAGAAACTGAGAGTATTTGAGCTCCTACTTACTCTCACTGTGACAACAGTTCCAAATATTTTGTGTAGCATTTCTCTTTGCAATCATTTCACTTTCTAGTGTGTGCAAAATGGATTGTAAAAAAAAAGTGTTCCTTTTGCCTGCTGCATCAACCATATTCACCTCCTTTTCATTTCTCTTCCCAAAGTCAGTTATTGTGGGGAGGAAATTGAGTTTTTGATCCTCTTTAACACTTCACATACTCCATCTGGTTAAGTCTCTGTTACCTGTTCTTCTGCTATTCACTTAATTGCGTACTTTCTGTTGCATGCAGGACAAGCACCTAACAAACCATACGGTGTGTAACTTCCATTCTGTGCTCTTGTTCTCTACCCTGTGACTCTTCAGGATGTAATGTCCCTCGTGCTGCCATTTCTCCTCAAAATGTATCTCTGGTGTAAATGGAGGGATTGACTTCTGCCTTTTTGGTTCGCTCAAATGTGAAGGTTAAAAGTGTGAAAGGGTGTGGTTTGGGGTTTTTTAAACATGACTTTAAAATTTTTGGTATTCATAGAAATATTAGAAGTCTGGGGAGAAGGGGAGGTAGGTTTATCCTTATGGACCACCAGAAAGGAGGAGGTCAGCATTGTCAGAGTAGGTGAGCCATGAGATATAAAACAAGGTCCTGCTTTTCCCTATAGATAAGATTTTCTGGTGGTTTTAGGTTATTGCCATTGCCTCTCATTTAGATAAAGAGTTGCCTTGTAATGTCAAGGCAAGAAAGTCATCTGAATCCCATTATATGAAAATTACATCATAGTGGGTTCCCTCCAGGTGTGTGCACACAATTAAATTAACTTTGTGCAGTTTGTGTGACCTTTCTCTTCTCCCACAGACCTTGTCCACACATGGGCTGGGGCTCTGTGTTGAGGGATCTGCAGCACCATGGAATTTGTCATGGACCAGGTACCCAAATAGTTCCATGGTGCTGGCCCATGGTGGTGCAGATGATGCCGCATCATCCTGGTGGTCAGTGTTCAAGGCAGCTGGGTCAAACCAAGTTCTGTTTGCCAAGGTTCTGCCCCACTCAGCCATAAGAGCTCTGGTGCAGTCATGCATGTAACAAGTCTAAGGATGAATTTCTTCTAGACTAAAAAGCTGCATCACAAATTTAAAACACAAAGCTGCTATTTGTAGTGAATGCCCTCACCACTCCTGCATGGGGATAGCTTGTGCATTGCTAAGCATCTTCAAACCGATACCAAATTCAGTCATCTGGAATTTCACAGGTGATAAATACATTTATATTAGACACTAGGTCTGTAGTAATTTGGTTAGCCTTACTAGTAGCTACGGGTCAAAATGAAAAAAAACCACAAACAATTCAGAGGGCTCAAAATCACAGGGACTTGTTCTTCTGACTTGGATTTTTTGCCTGCAACTTGCCTTGCTGCTGAGTGGTGAGCATGCTCTGAGTGTGGGAGCAGAGATGCTGTGTTTTCAGTCCCTTTCACATAAATTCCTGTACTCAATGAACGCTGGTTTGTGGCTCCAAGGATGGATGGGAACGTGATTAGCAGTGCCTCTGCTGGCTGCCCGGGCTGGACGCAGCCGGGATGAACGGCCCTGTGTTCCTGAGAAATAGCACTGGGCATCAGTGGGGCTGGAAATCATCACAACCCGCTCTTGAAAGATGTATGTGCATGAGTTTTAATTCTGTTTCTTAGAGTGACTTAGGTCTTAAACCCACAGTGGAGGTCACTTCAGCGACTGTTGAAACAGTGAGTCCCTGAAGCAGAGGAATAAGGTTAATCGAAGATCCTGTGTAACAATTTCATCTTCATGCAACACTGGACTGAACTGTTGTCCTCTGAACAGTCCAGTCTAGTTGAAAGTGAATATCGTTGCAAGAACATAGGTCTTTATTGTCAGCTGAAGGTACTTTTTAAAAAGTACCTCCATCTTTATTTTACTCAGTATTTCACTCAGCCTCGTATGTAGTTATTGTTCATTAATTTTAATTTTGGTTTAAGTGTGTATGGAGTTTTTAGTTGTAGGGACATGTGGCAAACATGTTTTCCCTAACTCTGCATGCTTAAACTAGTGTATTCTCTGCAGTGGCATAAAGAAAAGGGGGTATTTAAAACCATAGTATTTGTCTAAGACAGGAAGTCTGGAATCCCATGTTTTAGTGGCCAGTTAAAAAAGTGGAGTGCTTCTAATATGTGAAAATGTATACCCTCTGCCAGCTGTGAGGGGCCCTGAGCGAGGGGAGCATCATGTTGGATTAGGGGATGTTTATTTCAAGGATGAGCTGTCTGCAGGAGACCCCAACAAGCCAGGCCCAAGACAGGGTGGTTGGCATATGGCTGGAACAGCCAGGGCTGTTTCCAGAAGAGAGCAGGGAGGGAGCTGCAGATCCATCAGGTGCCTGTGTTGCAGTTACAGGCAGTAGAGCCTCAGGAGTCATTTAGCTCGTGAAATGTCAGGTTGGGTTAAGGTGAATAGTTGTGAATATTGACTAAATCTCCATTATTTGTAATGGGAACTGAGATGCTGCCCTGACATGGGGAGACAGCTAGTCAAGTGCTTTATCCAGTGACTTAAATCCCACTGTGTGCTTCTGAGAAGTGTACAAGGGAAGACAGGACAGGGTTTCAATATCCTTACAGGATTTATCCTGAATCAAGAGCCTGAAAATTTCAATTCTGACTTCTCTTCAGAAAGCAGTATAGTAAAAAATTTGCACTCTTATTACGCAAATTGTATTTTAAGCCTGATTTCAGGTTGAAATTAGTTGTATGAGTAACACCTAGCAAATTTCCAAGTTTTAGTCCTAACCTTTAGACCTATTCTACAATATCCGGTAGAAGTTCTCTCTCTTTTACAAGCTAGAAGATATGAGTGTATACCCTCTGTATATGCTGGGGGGGAGAGTGTGTTTTGTGAAGTGTTGAAGGCTAACAGCACAGTGTAACTAGGATTACATAATGCCTGCCGTGGGAGAGCTGGACAATAACTTCTACTCTGCATAGAATGTAGCCTCTTAAGCTTACAGACTTCCTCTGCATCATAAATTTCGTTGGTTTATATTTATGTTTTTAAGAATTCTCTGTTAAAGCTCAAGGAAATAAGCAATGTACGTTGCCAAAAACTTTGAGGCATAAAGAGATACTTCAATACCCTCATCCCTGGATGTTTTTCTCATTTCATTTGCATATTATTAGTATTGCAAGACTTTTGCTAAAAATATTGCAGAAGGTCATAATTTTGCATTGATTAATTAGTCTATCTGAGAACTAGCCCCATGACAGAGTTTCCATGAGTTAAAATTTTTAAAAACCCAACCAAATGTTACTCCTCATCCCTTCCCAGACCAGTAGATGATACACTTTTAATCAAGACAGCATTTGTCTCGGAACTGATAGAAGGGGGAGGGGTCTTCTGCTATCACGCTGTATTTGTGAAGTATAGCCAGCACTGAACACCCAGCTCCTCCTTCGCCTCTGTCCAGGTGACATTGACTCAGATCTTGAGAAGACTGAACAGAGAACTTTGCCTTCCATTGTCTGGCAATCGAGGTTCTGGCTGGACAAGTCTCTTGAATCTAGGCAAGATTGAATGCACCTGCTTGCTCTTTGCATGTTAGAGAAGCTGGCTTTGAGGAGAAATACCCTTTTCCTGTGAAAGGAACCAGCAGCTGCATGGTCTCCCTCAGCAGCAGCCACTGTTGTTGAGGTAGACCAGTTATTCATCCTCTACTGGACCTTGCAAACAGAAGGCAACAAACTTCTCAGGAACTGTGATGAGAAAACTTCACACCAAGTGAGGTTCTTGCTTGCCATTGGCACATTCTATGGTATTCCTAGCTCATTTTCCAGGTTTATGACCCCGAAAAATAGACACCTGATGTTTGTGCATCCTTTAATTGAGTGTAGGAGAAATTGGTTTAACCTGAAATATTGTAAATAGAGTTGAATTAATATGGTTATATATCTCATCGCAGATTGGGGGGAACTTTGAAGGGAGATTCCCTTACTGCTGCTGAAGGCCGGATACAGCCCTGGCCAGAACAGCACTCGGGCTGAAATCTGCACCAAGCTGAACTTTCTCAGGAATCAGTTGTGTATGCACAGAAGAGCTTCATGCTGGCAGACAACATTGATTTAGACTGAGGTTCAGGCTGTGATAAGAGCTCCAAGCTGCAGCTCCAGGTCAATCTAGCAGTGGTTCTTTCTCCTGTGAAGATTTATCTGTTAACTTTGAGTTCAAGCTGTTCATCTGAGGTATGCAAGGATGTCATAAATGTAGTAAGATTTACTGAGATAGAAGGAAACCTGCGAAAAAAAGGAAGCTTAAAATAAGCTTAATTTAGAGGTTTTGAAATCTCAGCAAGAGAGATGTAAGCAGTTGTTCTGTAGGCTTGTCTCATACCAGTAGAAATAATATTTTTATTACAGCATCTGCACCAGTACAGAAGTTTCTTTGTTTTATCTATACATTTTGCCCTTATGCGGGGTGGGCAGACCCGCAGGAATAAAATGAGAATGACGAGTACTGAATGGTCACTATATATATTGACTGTGTATTAGTGAAATACTAGAAGTCTTTCCATGTTGTTTCTAGAATTCAGTTACAATGTAAGATAAGCTATTTAAATGTTTATTATAGCGGAATGTGGTCTGTGGTCAGTCCTGGTGTCAAACAATATTGTTTACAATTCTGTGTTTCTTTATAAAATGCCCTGGGCTGCAGAGCCCTCGGTGATGGCTCAGCCCTGAGAAGCCTGCGAGGTTCAGCCGCCTCCAAGGAATTCTGTGGTGCAAATGGAACAGGATCCTGCTAACCCTTTGCTCTATTTATTAGCTATGCATGCCTTTGTTCAAGTTGCTAGAAGGAAAACTAGTTTGACTTAAGCTGTTTGTGTGTACAAACAAAGCATTAATGGGTAATTTCCTATGCTAATTTTTATGCTTCTTGCAAACACATATCTTTTTTTGCATCTTTAAATGTTAATTTTTTTTTTTTTCTTTTTCTAGGGTGAAAATCCTATTTACAAGAGTGCAGTGACGACTGTGGTTAATCCTAAATATGAGGGAAAATGAACACTGCTTGTATAACTTCACAACACTGTATGCAGTATAGCAACTTTTGTAGTCACAGTAAGATAGATTTAGGGCAAACTGCAGTGATTTTACTAATTCATTACATATAGGTTTGTTTTCCTGTGTGAAAATGTACCATATGTAATTTTTTTTTTTCTTTTTTTTTTTTTTTTTTTTGCAAATACGAGTAATTGGTGCCAGAGGTTGGACAAAAAAAAAACTTGAGACTATGTAGCCTAGTCAGCCCAGGTCACATGGTGCCTTTCTGACCTTTCCCATTCCCGTGCTGTGAATCCAGGTCTTGTGCAGGGCGTAATGCTGCATGGCATGACTGGGAGGGAAGGGGTTAAAGCAATCAGCATGAGGGCTCTGCCTAGCCATTTAGTATTAAACTTTTTAGCTTTACAGGGAAATCAGGGCTTGAGTTTGCAGATATAATTGAACTCATGTAGCATGGAGCTGCTGGTTAATTGGTCTTTGACTTGCTAGATGTATGATTAAGTATTTGGTAAGTTGAGTAAGCTGGAAGGGAGCAGTGCAAAAGACTGAAAAGCGTGTGCACACTTATCTTTGATTTTCAAGTTGCATATTGCCAGGTTATTGTTAAAGTGAAAGGGTTTGAGAACAATGTTAAGAAGGAAAAAATAGCTTTAAAACATGTGCCATTACTGAAGAAGTTGCTGACTGGTAACTTGCCTAGTTTTTCTTTGTAAATTCAAGCCCTGGGTGGCAGTATCATGAAGTACCTTAATTATCAAGACATCCTCAGATCACCTAAGGGCCTTACGTGATGCTGTGTCTTTATTCTGTAATGTTTCTTTGGTTTCAAGCCTGGTGCTTTGTCACCTTCTAATCTTTTTAATGCATTTGGTTGCAATTCTTTTTGTAATACTTTTGTATCAACACAAGCTTTTTTTTTCTTTTTTTTTTTGAGCAGTCTTAGCTGTAAATTTGCCTTTACCCTGTAGCTAAGATTGCATAGTTTGTCATGTGACGAGTCACACATCATTCTTGACATGTGCCATGTATATTTGCCTCTGACCATTCAAACTGCATCATAGTCATATTCTTGTTTTAAGTGCCTTTTTATTTTAACAGATGTTCACTTTTTACAGTGCTATTACTGATATTATTTATTAAATAAAAGTACCTTAAAATATTTGATCTCATCTCTTTATCTTGTAGAAGTTGGTACTACTAAAAAAAACAGAGAATTGTGTCTCTGCAAGGTAATAATTGTCATTGTAATAATACCAAATATTCCCTGAAAGGAGTTAAGTTGATCTTGGGTAGCAAACACAAGCTGTTGTAAAATGCCCAGGGGCTGAGTGCTGCACCTTGTTATGTACAGGTACTGTTGGTATAAAGCCCCCAGAACTCATTTGCTTGTGTACTAAAGAAGTTCTGTAATTTAATAACTGTACCAGCAAATGGGCTGTTGTTTGGTCAATACTCTTCCGCAACACACAGCAAATGAGAAAAATTGCTGCATTTTGTAGGAAAATAAAGTCTTCTGTATTTTTTTAGAGTATAATGTTCTATATAGCTTATTGAACCCATTTTATAATTAAATATGAAGTATAATCTATATGATTCCTTGGGGCTTTTTTAGCTCTTAGTACTTCAGTTATGTTGAGGCACTGTGGGGATGTGTTCCAAGCATCCCTTTTAACACCCACCCGAGGGCAGAAGGAGCCTGGTTTCCATGCAGTGGGAGATGAGAGGTGTGTGTCTGTCTGTCTCCTGTCTCTGTGAGGGGAGCAGAGATCCAGGAGTAGCTCCTGCCCGGGCTAAGTGTGCCAGCCCAGCAATGGGAGGGATGGGCACTGTAGCTGTGCCTGCACTTCCCAGCCTGGGGCCTTCCATCTGGGCAGCAGGAAGGGGGCAGGGAGCAGGCTGTTGTCTCTGTGTTTCCCAGTGCTGTGTCCTGTATGTGCACTGTCCTTGCCGGGAATGCACTCTCCAGCTCACCTTGTGATGGGCTTGGGGATGCAGAGCTGCTGCAGTCTGGCTGCATATGGGCTCCTGGATTTGACAGCAGCAGCATTTTCTGGTGGTTGGTGCCACCAGAGCAAACTCAAGGGTGGGAAGAAGGTGTGCAGTAATTTAGCCTGTGGTGCTTCGTGACAGAGTCCCACCTCAGGGAACTAAACAGCCTGAGAACCATCTAACCTGGCCACAAGATTGGGTACAAGGGGCAGCTGTACCTGTATGTGCAACTCATGTGTTCCTCTTGATACTGACTTTACAGAATTGTCTCCACAGTGGATGAGATTTTGTTTGGGACAGCTGAGAACTTGCCTCCCTTGCTAATGCTTTGGTCACTTCCTCAACAACACTGAGGATTTGTTCCATAAGATGCAGAAATTTCTTCTAAACCCGTTCTGTATTACTTGTCTATGGACACTGAGACAAAGCAGCTTGAACAGAAAGGGTAGTTTCTGACCTCTATGGCTGTTGGTTTGTCAACATTCTAGAATGATTAATCCCAAATTTCTGGTTTGGACTGTATCAGTCCCCTTCAGCTCTGTCTTTTTATCTCTCCATCTTTCCCAGACTGCAGAGCTTTCCTGAAGTATGCAGAATTAATGTCACACAGGAAGCTGACCTTTAGGAACACTGACCCCTGTACAGCATTACCAGTACTCCCAAATCAGGCAAATATTTAATTACATGTGCATTAAACTGGTTGTGTCCACTCATTATGTTACATGTTCTGCAGCTTCCTTAACAAGTCTGGTTTCAAAATGCTTTTGTGGATTGGTAGGCTGCTTTTTCACAGAGATGCTGAAGGCTTTGAATTTAAGTGGCCCATTAAGACAGCTTTTCTAAACCCTTGTTTGAACTGGATTTCCAGTAGCCCCTTTCAGGCAGATGGAAGCTGCTTAATATCTCCAAGTGAACAGTTGCTTAAATGAGAGATAACAGCTGCCAATCCTACAGGATCAGATCCAAGATAAGTGCCACAGATTGTGAGATTTGCTTTAAAGCAGGATTGGATGATCCAGCTAAGAGAGAAGATGTAGTTCAAATATGATAAAATTTAGTGCTGGGAACCAGAAGTCATTGTGAATCCTTCTTGGTTTATAAATACTGACCTCAGGTCCAGTTGGCAAAGCAGTGAACTCTTACAGTCAGTAGCAGTGCATCGACTCAGGAGACTGTGATCCCACACAAGCCACATGTAAGATCCCAGCAGTTGTTTTACAATAATTACAGTTAATATATCCATCGTCTTGCTATCCTTAATGCATCCATTTCCCCAGCTCCTGTCTAGTAACTAAAGAGCTAAACTAGAATTGTTTTATGGCAGTTGTAATAATCAGGGTTTCTTGTCCTGGATTGAAACTAACAACAAAAATACAAGTCAGCTAAAGAAAATAATTCTCTGTAATCATGTAGTTAATTAACATCCATGAACTAATTTTGCCATAGTATGTTGAGTCTCTTGCCTTAAATTACCTCTAAGGTTGCTTTGAAAGTAGTCTTAGCACAATCTTGAGCACCTACATGTGAGGAAATCTGGACTGATAAATTGATGCTCTTTTTCCTTTTCTACAAAATCTACAATATGTTTTCTGTAACAAGTAAAAATTAATTCTCAGAGGTATATAGAGTGTGAGTAGGATAAAAAGGAGAAGCTTTTAGTTAAGTAAAATACTGATGAAGTAGAAATGGTGAATGTTTTCTAACTACACAATTCTGCTGTTCAGAGGGTGTTTTTCAAGCACTTCTGGGTTTTCTTTTGAAAAATCAGAGTTGCTGCCAAAGCATCTATCCAGCAGAAAGAAAATATTTATTAGCAACTATGAATACAACTACCAGAACACAGATTGCTGCAACATAATTCCAGTGAATGTTCATTAATTGTAAGAAATACATTAACCCCATCTCAATAAAATGGATCAATTACAGATAGAAAAAAAAGCCACTGTAGGACATAATTTTAAAGTACTTGAGAATGTTTTTAATGAGGGTGCTGACATAGCATACTATCAGAATAGTAATAATACAATCAGAATAATATCAGAAACTCTAAAAACATGACAATTGTTAGGATATTATCATTGCAAGACTGAGAAAAGTCAAACCATCTGATACAGTAATGCCTGATTGCAAAATGGGAAAATAATTCAAGGACGTAACTATAAGTATGTTTGAATGGAGCCACCAAATTTTTCTTGGGCACCAGAGAACCTGTTCAAGGAAGATTTTAGAAGGATTACACAAACAGAAGGTGGGATTAAACAGGCAGTAAAAGCAGCTGATCGAACTATGATGTCCTTGAAAAAGCTGAAAATGAAAAAGAATAGAAATTTAGAAGTATGACTAGAATTAGAAGTATGCTAAAGAGTATGCTAAAGAAGATTTAGTTCCTCAAGAAAGGCACAAGAAATAATAAATACACTGGAACAAGGTGTCTGACACCGAGATTAAGAAGGACAGTTGGAATAAAGAAATGACAGAATATGTAAACTCATTCTTTACTTATATATTTATTTTGGAAGAGTTTCATGAGACAGCCAACCTAACATTCCCCAGCAGAGGGCAAATAGCAGAGAAATTGTCCACAATGAAGTGTCAACAAAACATTCCAGAGAGGAATCAACAGAAGGAATAGCAGCAAACTGCCAAAAGCCAATGCTAATTATTTGAGAAGGCTTAAGGAACTCAAGGATGAGTGCCAGGTCTCATTGCCATATGAACAGAAAATGGATAACATATATAGTTTCCATTTTTAAGAGGCTTTCTGGGACTTCAAAAAAAATGCAAAAGATTTACCCGTATGTTTCTGCTACTTTCTGGTAGAAATTACAAGTGGACACATGGATAAGTGTGACATACTGTGGAAGAATCAGCATGGGCAGAGGGATGTCATATCTCACAAATGTGAGCTTCTCAGAGGGAACCAGCAGCATGCAAAGAGATCATTTCATACAACTGGACTTCAAAGCCTTTTAACAATGGTTTGCATCAAGGACCATTGCAGAAACTCCCAGGGAATGTGAAGAAAGAATAAGCAGGTATTAAAGACAGAAGGTTAAAAAACACAGCATAGGAAATCAGTTACCAGTTCTCTAATCAGAGGTGCCTTTGATGAATCTTTGACCTGCTGGCAACACCCCTCTCAGTGCAGTCCAGGACACCACTGGCCACCTTTGCCATGAGGGCGCTGCGTCTCTGCCCTGTGGTTGTGTTGTCACCAGGACCAGCAAGGTCCCCCAGCAGGGCTGCTGTGGATGCTCCCTAGGCTTTGGCTTCTCCCATGGAAGCCCAAGGACCAGATGTCCGCTACCCCAGTTCCACTCCCCCTGCTTGCCTTGTATGGCTGTGTTCTGTATCCCGCAACCCCAGCAGTAGTCGGCCCCCCAGTTTACCATACAAAGTTAGTTTCTAGTGAGTTTTCGGTTCTCTGTTTCCCCATTGGTTCACCCCTCTGTCTGTTCTCCCCAGCCTGCTTCCCCATTGGCATGTACTTGTTCTCCCACCTGCCCTTCCCGTTGATTGGTCCCTGCCACTTGGCTCCCCCTCATCTGTACCCATATTTAACCCGGGACTCTCTGCCTCTCCTTGTCTTCGTCCCTGAGCTCTCCCAGTGTGCGGATGGGTGTTGAGGTCCACCGCTGTGTAGGCATCGACCTCCGCCACTAATAAACGCCGCTGGGAACCCGTATGAGGACCCTCCTGCCTCTGTAGCCTTATTTCCACTGGCTGTGCGTGCGAGAGTGGTGTGCCAAGCATCCTGCGCCCATGCCGCTACAGGCTGCTTTCCACACGCTGGACCCCAGTGTGTGCTGGTGCTTGGGGTTATTCCTGCCCAGGGGCCAGTCCTGGCACTTCCCTTTATTGAATAGCACAAGGATTCTTCCATTCCCAGTCTGCCCAGGCCCCCCGGCAGCACCAACCCCACAGTGAACCAGCCACTCCTCCCAGCTTTGTACATCCGTGAGGGTGCTGAGGCTGTGCCCCATCATTCAGGTCATTCCCAGGGATGTTACACTGGGAGGGGCCCAATGTCAAGCCCTCGGATGCACCACTGGTGAGTGGCCTCCAACTGTGCCACCAATCACGGCCCCCTCAGCCCAGGCATTTCAGCTGCTTTTCAGCCTGTCTCACTGTCCACATACCTGGCATAAACTCCATGACCGTGTCTGCAATGATGTTGTAGCAGTGTCACAAGCTTTACTAAGGGGAGGTAACATCCACTGCTGTCCCCTTAGAAAATCATATCCATACATTTATGGATATGATACAAGCAAAAGGATACATACAGGCTAAAGGGTACAAATCAGTCATTATCTGTACGGATTCAGTGACAGTCTCTGAATTACCTGGTGCCCACTCAGGAAATAAGATACAGACCATCAGGTTAATGCTCAGTAACAGTCAGTAAAACACAGAGCATAAATAGGGATTACTAGAAAAATAGTAAAAAGCAAAACAGAAAACAGTTTATATATATTTTTTTTTTTTCTAAAGGACTGGTGTGACTAAATCTTGAGTATCACTTCAGTCTCAACCTTCTCAGTAAAGTAAAACAAGAAAAGACACAGAGAAGGATGACATAACAAAAGTTGCATACCAGTTTCTGTACAGGGAATTACGAAATACAAAGGGGTTTTCAGCCTGGAAAAGACAATAAGGATACCATAGTACCTATCATGAGAGGCAATGGAGAAGGTGAGTAGGGGAAGACCAAAGAGTTATCAGACAAAGACAGCCCCAAGAAATAATTACAAAGTACATCTTCCCATGACCCGTAAGTTGTAAAAGATTCTGACATATTGTGGGTAGTATGTATTTAAAATGAGCAGATAAATTCACAAAAGAGAATTCATCATGGGATATTAGCTACAGAACCTAGCAAATATTGCTTAGTTTGAAACTGGAGATTATGATGGGAAGAATCATATTCTGTTCTCTACACATTTGCTTTTGAACACAGATGGAGAGAGGGTACTGGATTATATGAACCCTTAAACTGACCCAGGAAGGTCATAAACATTTATGTTCTTTGGTATTTACCATTCATGTCCCAACACTGGCCAGCTGTAAAAGCCCCAGCTTCTTGCAGACCTTTCCAGTTTGATTCCAATCTTGTCAGCAAAAGCTTTCAGTTACCTCCTGCATTTTCTTTTTTATCACAAAAGAAATACTTTGCAGAAATAATTAGATGTAAATTACATTTACTATTTTAAAATATGAATCAAAAGAAAAAATGGACTTATTTCAGTAAGGTTGTTGGCCCTGCTCCTTTGTATCAGGCTAATGGACTCATCAAAACATCCCTCCCAGAACAGAAAACAACAAATTCGTTTAATTTCCAGACTCTCCACTGATGTACAACTGAGCACTTTCCCATAAATCTCAAACAGCAGTAGGATGCAGTGTGTATTAAGAGACCTGGGAGCTTTTGCAGAAGAGATTCCTGGCAGTAAGAGACACTTCACTTAAGTCTGATACATCAGAAAAAGATATCCTGGCTGTTACCAGTATCTGATTAAGGAGACACTACCAGCCCACTCCTTCATGTTCCATTATTTCACATGGTGCATGAGTTCTACTACCAGAACAGAAAATGCAGCCATTTCGAGGTAGTTTACAGACTCTGGAGTTATCAAAGCCACCTCTAACTTGAAAGCATCCAAATACATCTACATTTCTGTAAGAACTGGTGTTCTAGTAAAACGATCCAAGTGGCAATTCATTTAATCCCCAAACTGAAATACGATCGTTCTCTGCTTCTGTTTGAAATACTATCTACAGTGAGGAAGCAGAAAATATGAAAAATGAAATTTTATGTCAATTATTTCCTTTCACTGGCACCTTCATCCATACAGGATCCAGAGGCCTGAGCTCTCCCTGGGTGTGGGCAAGTATGATATAGTTCAGTGGTTGGAGAACACCACAGAGTAAGAGTTTTATTGGACTCCATTCGGTGTTGAAACTGGATCTCTGTGCAGTCAGAAACCTGGAAATCTTCTGGACAGTTGAAAACCAGGAAAGCATGTTAGTCTATGAAAAGGTAATTATTTAATACATTCAGATTTTGCTGGACTGCTCTCTTTGACTTGGACACCTCAATCTTTTATGGAACATTCTGCCTTAAGGGCCAAAGCAGGTAAGGTCTGACCTTTGCACTGAATTCAGGCTCCTGCGTAACACTGGTCATCAGGTTTTCCTCAATTAATTCCTTCTGAGATAGAAAATTAGAATGAAAATAACCCCTTTTAATTTTACATTGGTAAGGAACACACCACAAAGCTGACAAGTATTCAGCTGGAATTACTTGGCAGAACAGTTAATTCCATATTTATCTAATTTTGTAGTAAAAATATCTTCCTGCAAAACTATTTACTTGCAGATATTAGCTATGCCAGCTTTATAACTGCTATTAATAAATAGGGTAACTTCAACACTGCTCAAAAAAAAAATTAAGTTGGTTCGCATCTTGTCTTCCATAAAACAAGAATGAGTGACATCAGCTATGTTCCTTTCCCTTAGTTTTCTATTAATATTGCCCTGCAAATGATTCTATCCAACATCAAACTGATATTGTCCCCTATATTCTTTTAAAACACCAGCATAATCACTGGTATTAAAATACTAGCGCAAGAGTAGCTCCGTTACAGCTTTCTGGAAACTTTCCACTGTTCCAAGAATGACAATAAATTATCTGCAAGCAGCTCCTTGATCAGCTCATTTGTTCAGTACCTTTCTGAGATAATCTTCAGCTCACAAATAAGCACTCAGCTCACGCACATGTAGACTGGGGCACTACCTGTGCCCTTGTAGTACAACATTTTCAATGTAACAAGGTAAATATTTCTTTCCTGTTATCTGAAACATCCCATTAGTTTCATTAGAGTTTAATAAAACCAGAAAATCAGACAGAAGTTAGTATAAAAAGGTTTTCTGAACCAAGATTTTCCTACTTTTGGACAATCTTTCAAAGATTGATTAGTATTTCAGTAATTCCCAAATAGATTCTCAGAATTTATAGTCTATCAACAGTTTTATACCAAAATGGTTTCTTATAACTACAGTATTTTATCATCCATTTTCATGTTAAGTTCATATACTAAAATGTCTCTAGCCACATAACAATGGCAGAGAGAAATTAAGATTTATAATTAGATATAAACTATGTCCTAGCCAACACCTAAATCACAGCACTGTTTTTCAGAGGCTTGCAGAAGCAAGGCAGCGGCAGCTGAGCAGCCCCTAAGGGTTCTGCAGCTTCGGTAGAACTGCAAGGATACAAGACAGCAATGGCTGCAGTGAAAAGAACACAAAGGAAAAGTTACATCAATTAGCTCTACCTCCTGTGCCTTAGAACACAGGTCTTCAAGGAACATGGCTGCAGCATCACAAAATCATATTTCAAAACTCATTGAGAACTTTCAGGTAATTTGATTAACGTTAAAAATACTTCCGTACATATTTGGATCAGTAACTATATTTTTCTATTCTATTAATTAAGTTCTGAATTAGAAAGAGATTGAGGCATCTATCAAAAAAGGAATTTACAATCCTCTTGCTTTTTTTCTCATCTTGATAGGGCAAAAGACTCTTAAGCCTAATTATCTTTTATATATAGATACATAGATATATAGATGATTATCTGCATAGATCAGTTTAGAATATTAACATTTCATCTGACATCCTCCAAATCAGACACAAGTGTTAATAATATGTATTTTCAGTTAAAATAAAATTAAAAAATAAAAGATACTTTAAGCATCTGTCCTAGGACTGTCTACCAAATCCATAATTTTTACTGACTGTACATGCAGATGAATGCCCACAGAGGATCTCACCCTCTGATCCATTTACACTTGGCTGATCTGCTACAGAATTCTCCACTTGCTGCAGGTCTCTTTCAATTTTTCTTTCAGGCTTGCAGCTAAAATTCTTTTTAGCATATCCTTTCTTCCCTGTAGGAAATGACAGATATATTACTCAATTTGAAGTTTTACAAGCTTTTGTAATGTAAGATTTTAAGTTAGAGTGCTTACTGTTGAAAAGTTGCCTTTGCATTCTTATAGTAAATACAGTATACTGAAACTAGACACAGTAAATATTAATAATATTTAAGGTGAAGGCTAAAACAAATCTATAAACCAAATGTACTATGACAAAGATATAATGCTAGTGTCTAACACCCTCTCTCTGTACAGCTTAGAGAATAAAAGCAAGTAATTCCTACATGCTGAAATTTATACCTTTGATAACATTTTCCATTTATAGTGACAGTCTAGTATTGCAGACATAGATCAGAAGTATATTTTTATGCATCTTCAATTAGTATGCTCCCAGGCTATCAGTCTTTTAAAATGTTTTTTCTTTAAAAATACTTAAGTAGCTCTCAGACAATCTTAAATATAATTTCCCCATGTCAGAATTTCAGTCAATGACCATTTTCACCATATGAAAATAGATATTCCCTTCAACTCTGTTTCTTCACATCCCAAGGGAAAGAATTCTAAACATTAAAAATTGCTAAAAATAATTTCCATGTTTATAAAAACCAGTCCTGCACTCTTACTCCTGAGAGATATGAATGTCTCCATGATTCAACTCCATGGACAGACATGAATAAATAATACATCAGATTGCAGCTGTGTGTTACCATTTGTGCTGCCTGCTTGGCTGCCTGCCAGACACAGGGTTTCCTGCAGGTCTTTCAGATTTCATTCCAAAACTGCAAGAAGCCTTCACTGGTTTGATAGCTCCTTTAGTTGGAAAACTACATTCATATTTTTCTTTACAAACGGAACCCTAACAAATGGATCTTGAGCTTAAAATTTATTTTATATTGGAAATAACATCCATGATAAATTATTAGTCTATACTGTCAGTAATATTTAAAAAGAAATTTCTAAGCCTTGAAAAGAAAGCTCGCATCTAAATAACACCAAAATTTAAAAGTGCACAGGGAATGGAAAACAATAGAATTTCTATTATCTTGTTTACCGTTCTCTCCTGAGTGTGTTGTATTTTATA
This sequence comes from Picathartes gymnocephalus, assembly GCA_013390045.1. Lineage (NCBI taxonomy): Eukaryota > Metazoa > Chordata > Aves > Passeriformes > Picathartidae > Picathartes > Picathartes gymnocephalus. The sequence continues at coordinate 252,516 of WEKY01015661.1, forward strand.
TTTAAGCCCTTCAAAGCACAGATTATCTTGTTTTTATCACAATGCAGCTGTGATTCTCATTCCAGCCTCTAAATCATAATATCTTATTTTCCCACCTTACACATTGCAGCTGCAAGAAAGAATTATCGTCAGACATAGGCCTGGGGATGAGTTCCTGACTCTAATTAAAGCAATCACAAAATTCTCATTAACTGTGGCAGAGTCCACCACAAGTCATTAAATACAGTGAATACCTGAGCACAGCCTGTTCCCCCTGCCAGAGCCTGAGCTGCCCGTGGTCAAGGCTGGGAGAAAGCTGAGGAAAGAGCTATGCCAGAGCCAGTGGGGACAGGAGGGTCCCTTCTCCCCAGCGTGGGACCTGTGAGTCCCCAGCCCTGCCTGGGCTCCGTTCTGGGCTTGCTTTTGCCTGGCCACGGCCTCACTGCCCTCACCCCACTGAGCTGTTTTTCTGCAGTCCCTTTGGGCCTGCCTTGTCACTACACTTTTGCCTGACAATCACTGAACTGTTGATTGAATTTGGCTGCTGTCGCCAGCCCTGATTCTGACTTGCCCTCAGATTATGGCTCATCATTTTGGACTGGCCTTGGGATCTGGACTGTTTAGTGACCCCAACTACCACAACCTGAGCAGCTCTGCTTGCCTTGCCGAGCTTCTGTGGGATTGTGCCCTTGTCAGTGCTGCTGACCACCTTGCTGTCATTGTCATCTCCCAGAGGGCCTCCCCATGTGGAAAAGCTACTCCTGCTGCACCTTGACATGCATCATCTCCCTGTCCTTCATCCCCATACTTTCTTTTACCTTCTTCCAGTTTTTGATGCCATTGATCATTTTTGCCTTCCTGGCACTTTACACCCACTAGACTTGAAGATGGTCTTTTTTCACTCCTTTCTTTTTAAGACTGTTCTTGTAGTTGATCTTTTGATGAGTCTTTTTGCTCTTTCCCTACTCTCATTATTCCCCAGGGCAGTATCTATAGCCTTTTGCTCATCTTATATTATGCTCTCTCTCCAAGCAATTTCATCAGCTGACACATCCTCTGTTATCTCCATGCTGATGACTAACAAATCAAGCTCAGCAACATTAATTGTTCTTTTAGCAATATTCTCCATCTGTCCTTCTCTCAAATTATGTCATTTCAAGGTTTTATCAGCTTTAACCAAACTTGAGAAAAAGAGCTAATATCTTTCTTCCCAAAAACTTGCCATATGTTTACTTTCTGCACACTCAGGTACGTGTTTTCAGGATACCTTCAAAGTTTTTTTCTTCACACTGCTCTTAAAAAAGAAAATCCACATGCCATTTTGGGATCCTCATCCACTCAACATCCCTCTTCCCTCTTTGTCCAAACAGAAGGGGCTTCCTTTAAGTCCTTATAAAGTTATATAAAAAGCCTTTTAAAAACCCTTTCAATTTGTTCATACAACACCCTTGCCTCGAGACTGTACCATCTGAATTCTTCCACTAGGGCCCAGTTCCCTTTGATATCAAATTTATATTTTTATTGCTTTTAAGTGTCCATGTGACATAAAATCTGCATCTTAAATAATAAATTGAACACTGTACAAGGTAAACTGTATCTAATTGCCAAGTAGAAGAAATATCTGAGCTAGTTTTAAATTAGAACCATTGAAATACCCCCATCAACAGTGGTACCGAGCTTCTTGGCAGGATGTATTAGTTCATGCGCAGCTCTATGCATTCGTGGGTATTCTTCCTGTTCATCTGTATAGCTCTACAGTTCCCTTATAACATATTCTCTCATTAAGCTTGATGCCTATTTATATTTCATATATTCTGCCAGTATTCCCAGTCTTGTGTAATTTGTTTGACAGTCTGTCATCCATATATCAAATAAAGTGTTTTGCCTATTTAAGTTCCTCTTAAAATAATTCTACTTTTCCTGGCATCTCCAGTAATTTTCATGAGCATCTCTTTCTTCATCCTGAGACTGGGAGTGGCCAGAGCACTAACAATTCTTGAATAAGTGCATGTGATGTGATAGAGTAAATTAAACAGGGACCTAAATAATAGAATACAGATCTCTGTACCTCTGCTACATTTAGCAGTGCTTCTGTCCATTTAACTGTCTTCAAAAGCTTCTTTCTCTTTCAGATCTCCTGGACCTGATGACAGCTTAGCAAGTTTTACTGTGCCAAAGCTCCACTGTTTCCTTCGCAAAGATAAAAGCTACTCAGGAAGAGGTTCAATAGAGAAAACATCTAAACAGTGTCTGGTTTTCCTCTAGAAACTGGCACACGGTGTTTTCTAAAAAGAGTGAAGTAAACTTTCTATAATTCCTAAGAATTGGCTTTTCTGGCATTTCTTGCTGCAGGCCCATGCAGTTCCTGCATTTTCACTGCAGATAAAGGCAATGTAAGAACCAGTCCAGACACAGGAATTTCAGCCAATTTTGGAAAGCATATGCATAGCAGAGAGGTTGGCAATTTCATCCCCAGATGAGAATTTTACATTTCACTGTAGCATATCTTCACCTCATCCTTTATTATAGCCTTACCTCATCCTGTATTAGCCATTTCATACAGATAGATGAGGAACTGGAACAAACTTCAGATTTTATGGAGTTGGTCAAGTTTCCGTAATAGCTGGGGAAAAAAAAAAACAAACACAAGAAGATAAATAGCACTTCACTGAGGGCAAACTGTCAACATCCTCATGACACTTTTAATGTTCTCTTATCAGGACCCTACACGAGCAGCTTTCCATTTACCAGTTTCCAGGCCAGCTTCTGGTGTTACTGCTTGTTAGATTTTACTCACTTGACTTATTAATGGCAGTCTTCTGCCATTTAGGAGAAGTTCTAATTCCTTGGGAATGGTGAAAAAACAAAGGTTACTTTAGAAAAACACATAGGCTTTAATCTAGGATATAGAGTAACACATTTTATTTTAAAACTATGTTCTATATTCAATTCTGTGACCTTTTGGACCATAGAATCTTATATATAAATTCTTAATACATTGCAGCCTTGATAATAATTTGTATTAAACCTACTACATACTTTCCTGCTAGTATAATGAAGCTTTAAAATAGCTGAAGCACTTAGTACAAAAAAAAGATCAAAAAAGGATGAATATATATCATGTTTCTGTTGTTATACCTGAAACCAAGACTAAAGTTTTGTTATGTTGTTACAAACTTATTTCCAAGATGAGAATATGTTCCCAAGCAGGCAAAGCTATCTGCAAACATAAGAATCATTATCTCTTTTCACAGAAGCAAAAACTCAAGGTTCAGGGGACAGGGATGCAAAAGGCTAAGAAATGAATTCATTGCCAGTGTGGAAATATCAGTGCCACATCCGAAAAGTACCCTTTTTATGGTCTGAAAAGACTGGAAACACAGATAAATTCTAGTTTTCTTGGCTAACTGTTAAACAAAATTATTTCCCTAATTTTTAGAATTTTAAAAAGTTCTTATGTTGCGATATTTTTAGCCCATAAACAAGGAGCACGTAAGGCTGACAGTCATTTCAGGAATTGCACCAGAAACTTTAAATGGCCAGGTGTGTCTGATTTCTCCTGATTACCCTGCAGGTTCAAAGCATTTAGCAATTAAGAAGACATAATGTAGTCATTCAAGGAATACTGACTGCCGCAGAAAATAACCTTAATAATTTATGGAATCACATTGAAAGTAATCATTGTCATTGTAGGGATCCTACTTTATTATTTGTCTAGACTTAATTTAATTATGGATATTTTTTGCTCCTGGTGTTGGCTCCTCATTTGGCAGCTATTACAAAAGTATAAACTTTACTTGTATAAATATTCCCCATGCAGCAAAAATATTTTTAATGGTAAAACAAGTTAATGCACATAAATTTTCATACAATTTTCATCACATATTATGTTTTACAATTATTTAACATTCATACTTTCCGTATGTCAGCATGGCCGAATATCTTTCATATATAATCAGCTCCGATGGAAATATGTTCATTGGTATAATAAATTCCCAGTGCATCAGAGAGAAATGGTCCTCAATACTGATAAAACACTGGCTTTGGGAAGCGTATTCCAAGGTCTCTGGTGATTTTTGGCATAATGGCAATAGTTACAATCAGACATTCTTCTTTCAAGAGAAAGGCTAGGATTTATTTTTAACATCTAATACTTCCTTTTAAAATAGTCCATGGAAGATCTTCTTTGGGTAAGATGGTTTCCAAAGTTACATTATATAATGAAAAATTATAGCATTATATGATATTGTTTACTCTTATTACAACATTACTCAGCTGATAAATGTTTTTATTTTAACATATCAAATTCTTCAATATTTAGAAAACTGCAGCATATACATTATTGGGAGGGGTGGGTGTTGGTATGTATTTTGAACTGCTGAATATGGGAACAAATAGGACAAGTAGTCCTGGTAGTGCTGGATGGGCTGCGTCACCTTTCAGTGCTTCAAGGAAAACAGAGATAATAAAGGGTTGCTGTAGGTTACCACTGCTGCTGTAAACCCCTTTAGAGTCATTTTCATTGCTTCCACATGCCTAGCAACCATGGAAGTATTTTGTTTCAAAATTATTGATTATATTTTAATGCTTTTAAGGATAATCTTATAAATTTCAATTTCTGTGTTAGGTTTTTACATCCCTCCATCATGAGATTCTTTTAGACAGCTCTGAAATCAAATACTGGAGTATAAGTGTCATGTAACAGTCCAGTACATGCCATTACAATCTCTGTGTTACTGTCATGTAGAAGAACTGATGAAGTTCAAGACAGAAAATACTTTATGCAAAAGTCCCCAAAAGCCAAACAAGCTGTGTTCAATTGCTGAATATTAGTTTATGGGAGGGTTATGTGGTTCACTACAGTTTAAGAAAGCAAAACTCATTAATATGTTCAAACATAGAACTAAGAATACACAAGAGCCAACGGATTGTTTTGGAAATAGGGGAAATATTTTGTTTCACCTTTTAATCTAGATTCAGTTCCTTTATGTTTGTATTTTCCTCTCGCAAAACGATGAGAAAAGTTAAGGTGAAACATTTTCAATCCTGGGAATTCCACAAAACTGAAAAAATAATAGGACAGCTAGGAAAACAAAAGAATTCCTTCTTCTGCTATCAATTTCTCCAAGTTTAAATGGCTGCAGTTCAGGTTATGAACAAGACAGTTTTCTCACTGAATTAAGCTAAGTGTCAATTGCTAACAGAAAGAGAGTGCTGACATGGCAATTCTGTAGTAATAAAAAATTATTACATTCACCTGTCCAGTGTATGAGAAAATGTCCTCATTTGCCTCTGTTTCTTCTGAAATATTTTACTACTATATTAAGTTCACAAAACAGGATTGAAACAGGCAAAATGCAATGCAAATTTGGAGGTAATGTGATGACCAACATCTTGGAAAATAAAACACTACCAGCTCCTACCATCTAGCTCCTTTAGACTAAAACTACCATATAGGAAAATACATCTTGCTGTAGCTGGACTGAACTGAGTAATTTGATCCATTTTTCCTGTATTGGGTTTCTACCTATATACTGTAAAACAAAGGGATGTAGTTATCATGGCTGATTCTTGATACTGTATTAGCCGGAAGAAAAAAAAAAAAAAAAAAGAAATGTATAACTCCTCTTTGGAAAATGACAAGCACAAGTATCATATCCTGTCCAATCCCATCCTCCTTCAAAAGCACCCCTTCTTTTCAAGAATATGAAGGAAACCTGCCTGAAGGCTGGATGAATTTAGAGTTTACATGAGTGAAATACAAGGCTTTCTATTCAGATGGAGAGGAAAGAAATAAAACAGCCACTGAACACAGGCATAACTCAGCACAATCATTAGAGGTGCTCTAAATTATAGTGACATAAGGTACTTTCATGGTAGAAGCTAAAGTATTACCTATGAGAGCCTGGCAGAATCCTTACCTCTCTGTATCACAGATTTCACCTGCAGCAAGTGCATGAGAATGCTTATCTGTTTTTATAAATATTTTTAATAATTTCAGGTTAAAATTACTGTATGAATCAGCCCTGTGAATGCCAAAGACCTGGAATGCAGATGAAGGAGTTTTCTCTTGTCTGTCTGAGATTAATTGGGGTGAATCTAGTTCCTTAGGTTTATCCAACTCACTTCCAAATATGATCTTTTTTTTAACTAGTCTGCTGAACCCACATGACTGCTACACTTCCTTCTCTCTGCTAATCCTTATTTTCATAATTTAACATCCTTTTATGAGGTGGTTCTCCAGCTTCTTCAGTTTCTTCCATTCATGCAGGGCTTTTCCTTTTTTTTATAGCTTATTTTCCTTAATTCACTACTGCCAATTTCTGTACTAATTCGTCAGTTTCAGTATTGAATTTAGAAGGTAACACTGTACTGTTGCCTTCGCTTTTAAGTCATTTTTTGTCCTTTCTTAGATAAACCTTCAGCGTTTTTTTCATAGTAATGTCAGAAACACCAATGTGGTCCTCTTCTACATTTTTGTAACTAATTTTTCTTGAAAAAAATTGTGTCTTGAATACAAATAGATTTTGCTAAGTTGCTTGTTAGCCTTTGAAACTTCCTATTAAAGTATATATTATAAACATATTTGCATTGAAATTCTGTTGTTCAGGTTCACTTCAATGCATATAAGCACTTCCTAAATCCCTTTTCAGCTGAAGAATTCTTTAAATTTTAGTATTGCTTAAGCTTCAAGTCAAATATACACTTAATATCTGTACCACAGTTACAGCAAAGCACATTTAAATATAAAAGTAAAAATATAAAAAGTTGTTAAAACGTTATTTAAAACTTTTCAAATAGCGTGAATTTGAAATAGAAAAATTGAATTAAGTTTTTATGAGAAATTACGGAAAATTTTCCCTAATTTTAGAGTTTAAAGTTCCTCAATTTTTAAGTCAAAACTTGTTTAATACTTTGAAATTGAACACCTTCCATAAAAAGAATTATACAAGTTACAAAATTGAAGTTTAAAATGAAAGCTCAGAAAGACAAGTGAATATTCCAGTATATATAAAAAATTGCCATACTTTTAAAATTTGTATATTGTTAAATTTACAGAAGTTAGTACAGAGAACACAACTGATCAAATTTCCATTTCTTGCCCTTTTTTTTAAGGTGTTGTATTTTAGCATTCCATCAATGCTTTTGGTATATAGGAGATATTTTTCAGTGTTCCAGCTAAAAGTATGGGCAAGCTGTAACCTTGTGTAAGATTGCAGAGAATCAGTAATTCATCTCATCCAGTTTACATGTCTACATTTGAATTAGTCGCTAATTAAACCTGTTTGACTTTCTAGCAAGTGGAAAGAAATGGATGTTTCTAGAATGCAATTAATCTTGCCCCAAAATAGGTCCTTAAAACAGTTCAGATAAATTGTTCATGAGAAATGCCTGGTTATCTCTGTTAACTATGAAAAGAGTTTAGTAGACCAGGTCAAACCCAAATGTCTGTGTGACAGACCTCCAATATTATGAGAAGTTAATCTTATGTTACATTTCCCATTTCTTTGAAAGAGGAATAAAAGAGTCCACTAAGGAGATTTTACCACCCTTTAGGAATTTATCCTTTTCATTTTCCAGATTTAAAAAGTGTTGTTCCTTTTAAGAAAGGTATGAAAGCAGTAACTTTGATTGCAAAAAACATAATAGGAAAGTAAAAACAATACATATATGGATATAAATACTTTTCCAAAATCAGTACTCGTAATGCTTCTTCAACTTTTCCTCAAGGACTTTTTTTTCCTCTGATTCAATTATCCTTTGGTAAGTGAAAACTGTGCTGCTGATACACAAATTACAGCAATGCCTTGAAAAACCAATTTGTTTTGAAACATCTAGATTAAGTTTTACCCATAACAAGCAACAGACAGCTTTGCCTGAAGTAGAATCATGTTTTAATTTGGCTTGAAATAGTTTTGTAGGTAAATGGATCAGTAGAGAGTAATATCTGATCATACACTGACACTAATCTATAACTTCCTCATATAAAAATAACAACCATGCTGCTGCAGAGATTAAAGGTGATCCTGTATTAAAGGCCTGTGCTCTCTCAGATCTGCTAAGTGACTTTAGGTCATTCAAGTAAGCTCTCCAAGCCTCAGTTTACCCATTCTTCAAATGACTGTAAGTCTGCTACTATATGTTGCCACAGAGATGTGGCAACATTAATTAATATTTGTAAGGTATTCAAATACTATATAAGCCATAAATAAAATACACTGTATTCTAGTTGAATGTTATGATGTTCATAAACTGATGTTGGTAGTGAAAAATGCAGTCACAGAAAAAAGTGCCAGTAACAGTGAATGACATCTTTACAAGCTCACTGTGAAAAACCCTCTGTGCCATTATACAAAAATAACACAAACACACTGCTAGGCATATTGTGCAGATTTGTATTATTTATGTTTATGACTATAAACATAAATAATATAAATCAAAAGCATATTTAATATATAGAGAACATTAAACCCGTGTGAAAACATTTTTCTCATGGAAGGGAAATGATCCTAGAAAGCACTTAAAGTAAGTGGAGCATCCTCAGGTTTTGCTGTTTATTTCTACAATGAAATAATGAATTTGTAATCATAATTTGCTGGTAGTGACCACATTGTCCCAGTGTCTGTGCAGCACCAAGAACCACAAAGCTTCCCATGATGAGTGTAGAGGAGTCCAATTATTGTATTATCCACATATCTAATGATTACTGACTAGCAACAGGACAAGCTTAAGATGCAACACTATAGTGCAGTAAACTCATTAACTGAAAATTTAAGTAACATTCCTGGACATGCACGTCTTTTCTATTCCAAGTGCTCAGCTCCAGTGAGAGAGAAATTGTCCCTGAATAAACAGAAACTCCATCATTCTCATTACATCCACAATAAAACACAGTAACATTTACACAATAGGTTGGGTAAAGCAAGAGCAAATAATCATAGCTAATGATTTTAAAATGCAAAAATACGTACTCTTTGCAACTGCATGTTTATTTTATCCATTCAGTCTTCATTAGACTGTATCCTTGCTAAGATATAAATCATCCAATCAGGCAAAGAGATAAATGTGATGACTCACTGAGAAAAGGTGGTTGCTGAGCAGATTGTAAAACCACGTGGACTAGGTATTCATATTTCGTAATTAATACAACAAGGAGCATAATCCTGGACCGATTACTAGGCTGGATTATAAGCATTGAACTTGGATATTTGCTGTATTTAAATACATATAGTTGTGTGGTCAAGTACTTGCAGGTTAGGAAATGCCATAACTGAGTTTGCACTTATAACTTTGATTCCTGCTTCTTTGTACTTCACATGTCATAAGGTCTCATGGAAAAATTCATATGTCATCATGTACCTGAAACATCTTGACTTTACACAGTGGGAATCCCTAAACCAATTGCTAGTGATAATTTCATTCAAATTGTTGATGTACATTACACAACTGGCAAACAATGCTTTGGAAATGGATTATCACTTTGTGATGGCTTTTTCCTCTTTCTTTACAGTGCAGGTCACCTCTGTGAGTACTTTAAAAACATTAATTCATGCCTTTTCAGAGACACTTTGTATGATGGATGAGGCGATGGTGTAATTTTATACACAAGTGTAAAGAGACCAAAATCAGTAATGTCAACCTATTTTGAAAGTCCAAGGTGAGCTTTGACTTTTTTTCCAGTGTTAGCAATTTGTGTGTTCTGGGTTCCCACTGACTTCACTTGTGACCTTTCCAAACTGTACCTTCCACCACTTTTCCAGCTATTACTAGAGTAACTGGGCCAAGATCATACAGGAAAACAGAATTTCAGTCCTATTGAAGGGCTGTGCAGCTGTCTGAAGGCTTTCTTTTTCTGAAGCACATTTCTGCCTCATTTATGGACATTCAGTTTACATATTCTGAAAAAAATTGATCTGGGAATATCAGAGACAAATTCATTCTATGAGGACCAAGTTTCATGCACTGAAGGAAGCAGAGATCTTGTAGAAAAAATGCAAAGTAACCTTCTATTTGCAGAAGTTCTCCAAATGAAGGTTGCACACACAACACTTTCTCGAACAAGAGACTTGCAACTTCAACATGTCTCTAAAACTGGGCTTCATGTGTTGGTTTTTATTTTGCTTTAATATGAATATAGCTTCTCAAACAGCTAAAGAAAAAAAAAGGAAAGATAAATATGTACTACTTCCTCTGCCCTGCCTCTCCAGAAATTTCATCATGTATAAATGCAGTTATACTAGCATGGGATCTGAAAAATACTGGACCATTCAGGTTGACAACACAAGGAGACTGCCCAGCAAGTTGTTGCTGTCTTCTACACAGAGAAATCCGGAGAGGTCACATACCTTTTCGTTGATTTCAAAGCTATTTGATGATGGCAGATACACACATTGACTCGAAGAATTATGGATTACTTCCAAGATCCCAGAGGGGTTTCTCCTTCCTTTGCCATTAAGCTTTTGGTTTTTCTCCCTAACCACATTCTCTTCATCTTCTTTAATATGCAACTGCCCAGCAGACCTGTGCACCAGTCAGTCTGCATCTGCAAGCTCTCAATTTGGTAGTGTTTGAACAAGGAAAGCCTCAGACATGGCCCACAGTCTCAGTTTTAGCACCACAATGACTTTCAGTCCCATGACAGAAATTCTGGGCATTCTGCTCAGCTCTGGAGTCCTCAGACTAAGCCACCTCTTTGCTAACACAACAAGGACACAGGGATAGAGAAACAGCTGTAGGGATCCAATAATCTCACTTTCTACAAGGCACAGCAGAATAAGACATGACTATAATATATAGGAGCATGTAATGGAGAATGCTACATGCCATACACAGTTGCCATATCATTTATTGTCAAAACAATAAAATTGGATGGCCTATAGTTAAGAAAAAATCTATTAGTATTTACTGAACAAATAGGAATTGTTTTTCCCAGACTTACTTAACCAAAATTTGATAGCGGTCTTAAAAATAGCAAATTTGCATCACTAATATCAGAGAGGTTCTGCTGCCAAATTCCAAGTCTCTGCTCCAAAACGTGACAATACTAGACCTGATCGTTCTAAAATCTCAGTTCCAGGTAAACTCAATGTGAGAAACATGATCCCTTCACAAGGTCTCCCAATATGATCCCAGAAACTTTAATCTCCTAAGTGTGACCTCCATCTTGGGAAAACTAGTGGTAGAAACTATTACAGATGTAATGTTGAAGATAGATAAATATAGTATACCTGGAGAGAAGTCACCATCATTTCTGTAAGTGCACACTGGAAAAATAAAGTGCAATTGCATGTATATAAAAATGGGTTCTAAATTACTATAATTTCTCTTCCCTCTCCTGAAAAAAAATTATGCTATTGTAGTTAGTTCTTCAAAGTGAAATAGCTCTTAGTATTAAGTAAATAATGTTAAAATCTAATGGATTATTGACATAAAAATCAGCAGAGGATAGCAAGCAAAGAAAACTAAAATTCAGAAAAAAACATCATTGTCCTGCTCTATGCATGGATGGTGTGCCCACGTCTTGATTATTACATCTGCCTCTGACAGTCCTACCTCAGAAAGAATAAAAATGTAGAAAATGTGCAGAAAATGGTGGCAAAGATAGCAAGAGGGATTGAACTACTTCACTTGAGTCAAGAACTTGATTGTTGTTTTCTCCAAAATACAACAGATTCCTTCTTATCCAATAGATACAGTAAAGACATAGAATTAGGTGTGATGGCAGAATGTGAGTTAAAAATTATCACTGTTTGTAAAATCAGGGCAGATTAGAAAATCAATCAATCATTTGCAATTTAAGTCCAACAAGAAATAATTTCTATTATAGAAACTAAAAGTATAAATGGCTTTTAAATATGCATCACAAATTCATGGAGGGTATGTCCATTGGTAAATAAAAAGTACTGGGAACCAGATGCAGAAACAACTTCCTCACCACCCGTGGGTAGCTCAGGGTGTAACTACCCTGCAGGGATCACCCTGCACGTGGCCTGTACCCCGTGTCACTCGCCAGGTGTCTGCTGTCCTTAGGAGCTGCCTGATATTTCCCTTCACTCCCTGGCTATTCTCACTTTCTGACCTTACTGAACCAAATACACATGAGCCCATGCCAGATAAACAACTGAGAGCATTCTTGGCTCTGAGTGTGGCCGAGATTCCTGTGCTCTTCTCTGTGTCTCTGATTGTCTATTAGCTATGTTTGTACCCCAAAGGAAACATTTCACTGGTACCATGAAAACACTCCTTTTCCCAACAAGCCAGAACTACTGATTCATGGAGATGTCTTATTCTCCAACGTGTTTAAATTCTAATTTACTATGCTATGTTATTTAAAATCATATTTAGTTGAACATGTAATAGTACCTTTGTCAGAAAACACATTTTATTTCTCAAAATAATGCAACCAGACTTCTCACTGATTTCTCCAATTCCACAAATGGGGCGAAGTGCATATGAGAAAGCATTTTATTATTTTGGTAGCTCAGGATATGATCCTAACTAGGCAAACAAACTTAATGTGGTGATGGAGCTAGAAGAATATATATACCACAAAATTGATGGCACTTTGTTATAAAGACACCCTAAGTAACAAAACTTTAAAATTATAAAAAAATAGTAGAAGGACAGAAGCCAATTCTCCACTGTAGAACTTCTCGGTGCATTTATTTTCTGTAAGAATTTCTTCAGAGAGGGTATTAATATGGTATCTCTGTTTTAATGGAATTAGTAGGAGTTGAATGCATTTACATACATGAATACCACTAGGAGTTCACAAAACTCTGATTGTGGTTAGATATTTGAATTATGAACACGAAAAGCAGACTGACATAAACATAGTTTCTTCCTTCGTCAGATATGATTGAAATTGGCTGGCAGGTTCAAAAATGTATTCGAGATTAACTGAAATATATGACAGTAAAAATTGAATTTCCCCATGAAACTTCCTACAAAGCCCTGTTGAAAATTTAAGGGGAAATCTGTAGAGAATGAAAGGAATTCTGGGCCTGACATTAATGCAGATGAGCTGAAATAAAGGCAATAAAAAGACAATATTAATTGAGTTAAGAGAAAGGCCACAGAAGTATTTAAATCAACTACTCACTCTAAGGAACATCTCAGAGTAGCCTTACTCTGAATGGAAAGGAAGTTTTGCTAAAATAAGACATTTCTGAAATTCAGAAGTATCAAATGTCATTGCTCATTTAGCAAAACACATGTACAATGATGAATTGATGATTTGAAGTATTTGTCAAATGCTGCCCAAATATCAGTCAGCTTCAAGAAGGCTTCCATAAGCACAGACATAAAAGAAATCTTAGGAAAGAATATTCTTGCATTTACCTGTAGCCATCTATTAATGATACTTCAATACACTTGTACACTGCGTTAAACTACTGATTTGACTTTGATCTTCTTGACAAGTTTATCTGAAATTAATGAGATCTTTCATGTTGGTACTGGTCTGGGTGACTGGAAAGGAGCTGACAAATTGCTCTTTATTTCTGAATTTTATTAAAGAATCTTCCTCTTAAATTGTATCGTTAGAGAAAAAAGTATATTCTTAGCAATTTTACATCCAAGTGTACCAATAAAATCAGTATACCAATGAGAAAATAGGCATAAATTGTGTATTTTAATGTACGATTGTGCCAATTTGATCTGCAGGCCCTCGATTTTCCTACTTATTCATTGAATTTGTTGCACAAAGAGCTTGAGCTGAAAAATGTATTGACTTAATATGTGGCAATTGTAAACAATTATCATGCTATATAAAATTAATGAGGTACTTTTAGTTTAAATATAATTAATCTTTCATTAATTACATAAATATGCAATTTATGTATTTCTAGAATCTAATACTATACATATGCAAAGAACTCTACCTAAAATCTTCTAATGTAGCTGAACAGAATAAAAGTGTTAATCAACCATCAAGCATTACTCACCTGAATTGTTAGAAAGGTGGAGCAAAATAGTTTATAAGCAAAGTCACAAGTCAAAAAAGCCCCAATAATAAAACTAAACAGAAATGTTTATGTTTTTTTATAATATTTAATCTTAGCTGAAACATCCCAAAAGGATTAGCACTTTTAATATCAGTTTTAAGGCTCATGTAAAAGAATATTTATAACATTTCCAAACCTTTGACTAGTAATACTTCACTACAGAAGCAAACTCCTTACTCACATGTTTTTTAAAGCATTAGATTCTCCTTCCATTTTATATTTTACGACAGGATAATTCTTGCTATGAAACTTACACGTGTTCAATCTTTTCTTCCTTCCTTTCCAAGATGTTAAGCTTATTAATACTGTAGTAATAGAGTCCATTTGATTTTATGCTGACTCAATAGTCCTCCAACTCCTTTTGGTGTGTTGTTTGATAAATGAGGAAACTCAATGAAGTGTGAGTAGGTTAACTGGTGATTAATCAAATGATATCCAGTAAGGAAAAAGAAAAATGTGTTAACAGTGGGGAGGACTTTGGGCTCAGTAAAGAAAATGAGACTAAAACCAAGTAAACCCATCTAAGCTGCTTTTTTTTTTTTTCCATAGTGATAGAAACATTTATAACTATTCTCTCTGACAAATGTCTTAAGTCTACCTGAAATAAAGGTCTGTGCTAAAGCTTTATAAAAAGCAACTAAGAAGATCATGTGGGAGCTCAGCTCTCTGTTGTGTAAAATAATTGAGTTCAGCTCAGTGGTGAGTTCATAGTGCTTGTGAAGTACTTTGCATGAAAGTATTACCAGTCTTACAAAGTACTTCCAAGCAATATGAACTTAGCTCCTAGTTCACTTTAATTCTTTACAACAAGAACTAACAGATATAAATGTTGGTGAAACTACCTGATATTTTTGAGCCCACCTTCATCACCATCATTATTTCTTCATGTCTGAACAAAAACTGCTGCATCTCTCTTTGCATCAATTCATGTACTTGTTGGCCAACAGTAGATGCTAGAGCTTTACTGCTGATTCTCACAGTACTTCTCTCTACCTCACAGAAGTTACCAGTCTGCATGTGGGTGTTCTGGCATTAGCCCAGATACCCCATGTGGTAAACACACAGAAGGTACTTTGCTGTTTTTAATGTTTTGTTTTCAAGTCAAGTAACTGTAGTGTGCACCGGCTGCCTTCATCTGCTTCCACATAACTGCACAGCTCTAAATCTAGATGTTTTCTTTGGCATTCACATTTGAAATAACGCTACTGTGTGCTGCTAAGTACAGGGGGGTGGACATCAGGGCTCACTTTACAATCTGAGAGGGTGAGAAATGTCCACTGCAGTTACAACTCAGTAGTCAGTACTTTGGGGCAGGGCTTGATTAAAGCAACCACTGAAAACAGGGATAAGAAAGGAAGTTTCAAAGCTATTACAGTACATGTGGTTCACACACATTGCACCAGGCAATATTTGCACAGGACATGGGCTGCAGAAGTCCTCATATCTCCAGTAAATCAACAGTTATGATGATGTATGTCAAAAAAATACATAAATTAACTCAGAAGAGAGTATTTCACCAGCCAATTATGGAATGAAAAGGTCTGGTATATAATTTCATTGCAATCTGAGTCAGAAATATTTTTTTGGGAACTAAAGGGATGCCAACTCCTTATGAAATAAGACCATGTTCTAATGCTCCGGCCATTTTTTTGGACTACTCATCCCAGGCATCGAACTGCTCTTCAGCAGCTGTAGTTGCTATTGATGCCAAGGCAGTACTGAATGGAAGAGCATGAACCTAGAATAGGAAAAAAAGAAATGTGACAAAATGTGAGACATAAACCAAAGCCAGAATTCTTATTCTTGAGCCACAACGTCCTTTTGATACATTTGGCTGCCAAAAAAGACTGGAAAATTAGGGTATTTTTAACACTTTTATCAAGGCAGTTTTCCCCTGTGAAACCTATTAATTACATCCGCATACATTGGGGTCAGAAAATACTGTGCTATAGGTTAGAAAACATACTCAGCAATGGCAGGTTTCTTTGGTTTTCTGGCAGAACAATACATTCACAGTAAAGTAGGTATTATTTTCAACTTTTTTTACCAGACAGATAATAAAAAGACTTTGTACCAGATACTACTCTACTATTTAGAGGCAGTCACTGGCAATGTGAAACCACACGTAGAACAGGATAATGACCTTAATGTTAATAGACAAGAAAACAGGCTGAAACCAATGTAATGCCACATTTATTGTTTAAAAAATATCATTGGATTCAGTGCAAAGGCTACTGAGATATGTTTTGGCAAAGATTCTCCAAATAGATACTTGAGATTGTTTTGTGCATTTGTACATGTCTAGAGACATGGGATGAACTTTAGTGTATTTTTCCCAGGGCTGTTGATTCACAGATTCTGAAGCAAAATAAACAGAAATACAGCATGGTATGAATTTTCAGGGCTATTTTTCAATCTCATTTTTTCAATTTTGATTTTTGTCTTGATAGCTTGTAGAAGCTGCTGTTCTTGGGCCCTTTCTTAGATTGCCAACATTATTTCTCACCTTTTGATTTGAGCTGCACAGAAAGTTTTATAACACTTACACTAGTGTTTGTTTTTCCTTGCCATAAAACCTAGTAGTCACAAGGAAAATTCTGTCCCTTAGATAAATCAATTTTCCTTCAAGTTTTCATGCAGCTATGAAAAAATAGCACTTAATGGAGTTATAAGACTTGGGCTTTTAAACAGCAGGCTCAGAGGAAACCTACAGCATATAAAATAATAGAAGTTTCAGATGAAAGACACTAAGTTTAATTTCTTTCTAAGCTGCTCTCAGAGCAAGACTGAAGCTGAAGCGGGGTTATGACTACTAAGGCCCAAGTCAGCCAAGGGAGTGGTTAAAGCAGCTTCAGGTCTGCTTGAGCTGTTCCCTGGAGGTTGCTATTATGCCGTGTTGCCACCTAGGGATCACCAGACTGCAATACCCAGGGGCATACTCCAACACATTCAGGACCTGGAAAAATATTGTTGTATTTTGTATATATTAATTTCAACGGTTACTTAGACAGCAGTCCCCACTCCGATTCTTCTTCCTACTCTTGCATTATATGAAGAAGGGTCCAAGACTGACCCAAAAATATGTTGTCCATTTAGGGAACATCATTAGTTATCATTCAGGAGTGGTAATCTCTGTACTCAATAACAAATGAGAATCCTTCAGAGTTCATCTGAAATAGGACACTAGTATTTATTTCCCTCTCTGTAACTTGAAGCTCTGAACTTTACATTATGCCACACTTAAGGTCTGCTGATCTGCCAAATACAGTTCTAAAATTCTAGTAGGCTGTAATTCTTATCTTTTCAACAGAAGAGAAAGACAAAAAAAGTACAGGCAGAGTGTTGCAAATGGTAAACAGAAAACTCTTATGGAGAAAGAACAGAAGAAATGCAGAGCCTGTGGAGCAGGGAGAAAAAGAACAGTGAAGGTCATGACAGGAAAAGTAAAATAAAGAGTCATGCCAAAGATGAAAAGAATAGCAAAGCTTCATACAAGAGCATGCAGGGCACACAGTAGCCCTGAGAGGGACTAAGAACACAGAGAGTCTGGCTGGCAACAGAAGGATGTGAGGCACTGTTGGAGAGATAAGGGACATCTCTATCATCTGGAGGAAAAAGTACCATAGAGCCCAGGGTACCTCTGGCATGGGAAAAGGTCTGGGAGATTTCTGAGATAAATAAATATGAAACTTGGCTGAACGAGGACTGGAGAGATGTAATCAGTGCTCTGCACATGCGCTGAGCACACTGAAGCAGGCAAGGTTAAAGAAACTTTGCTAGGGTAGAGTCAGGAACAGGATCACAGTAAAAGTAACCCAGGATTAAAAACTAGTGAATGAACTAGTTTGAAGAGCTAGAAAACTGTGTTTTATGGCAAGACCCAAAGCCAGGAAGGAAAGGAGTCCCTAGTATAAAGTACAGCAGTGGAGCATGCCATAAAATCACAGACTAACCCAGGTCAGAAAAGTTGTCAAAAGATCAACTGGTCCAATTTTCATGGGAAAGGGGATCTAGGTCAGATTACCTAGCACCTTGTCCAATCACATCTTGAAAACCTTCAGTGACAGGGACTCTGCATCTTGAAAACCTCCAGTGATGGGTACTCTACCACATCCATGGAGAGATTGTTCCGGTGGAGGTTTGTTCTCACTGTGAAAAATTTCTTTCTTCTATCATGATGAAACCTCTCCTGGTACAACTTCTTCCTGTAGCCCCCTGTCTTCTCTGTGTGGTGAGAACATCCATCCTCTTTGTAGCCGTCCTTTAGATTCTGGAATACTGTGATGAGGTGTCCCTGAGCCTTCTCTTCTCCAGCGAGAAAAAATCAAACTCCTCTTTCCTCATAGGACAGTCTCCACAGCTGTTTGATCACCTTTGTGGCTCTCTTTGGAACCTTCTCCAGTCTGTCCATGTGTTTCTTGAACTGTGGTGGCCAGAACTGGGCATTTTACTCCAGGTGTGGCCCAACAAGCACTACGTAGAATGGGATGATCACATCTCTTCTATGTCTGCCAATAGCATCCCTGCAAATGCAGCTCAGGATTCAATTTGCTTTTCTTGCTGCAGTGGTGCACTGCTGACTCAGGTCAGGATAGACAGATCTGTCAAGGAGCAGAACTAAAAATCTGGGAATGTGTCATAGCCCAGATGTACACTGAACCGTGAAGCACAGATATTGCCTAATGTTGGCTTGGGGAGAATTGGACAGTTCCTTGTTGGTGGGGCTTGCTGGGCCCTGAGACACTGCAGAGACACTGCAGGTACACTCTTACAGGTTCTGCCTGGCCAAAGCAAAACTGGTCAGGTGCATGACCTTCCCATGGTCTGTATTGCAGTGCAGTTCAGGTTTCATCTTTCATTTGCATTGAGGACCTACACACTGCAAATGACAAAAATAGGAATGTTTTGAATACAAGAAGCTTCAGTTCTTAATGAACATGTACCAGAATTGGCACCTTTTGCTGACAAGTCAGTATCTTGCAATTTGCTTCCCTTAAAAAAATCTAGTTACTACAAACGAAATACAGCTGCAAATTACTTTGAAACTATTAATGAGCGAGACTAATGCAGAAATTTTCAAATGGAACTACTCATCCAGGTTTCAATAGTCTTCTATCACAATTAATTAGACTCTGTTTTCAGAAAATGTGCATTCTTAAAAATACTTAAAAATACTCAGAAAGTAACCAAATATAACCTAAATCATTTTAGGGAAAAAAAGTCAGGAGGAATGTTGATGACTGTTTATAAAGTAAAAGCTAAAGTTCTGCTACCACAAAAGAAATCCCATGCTAGTTTAAAAAACTAAGACGAACCTGAGATGAAATAAGCAGCTATGAAATTAAGGAAGTATTTATAACTTGTTAAATTCCCCTTTCCCCCATTTGTGGACTGATAGCACACGTTTTTTAAGTTGGCCTACATGGTTAAGGCAAAACAAAAGGATTTTTTAAAATCTTATACCATACCATGAAGCACATTTCTATAAGGTTTAATGATCTCTGTCACAAGTGTAGCTCACCACTTGCAGATGTGCCATTTAGAAACCACTTGGAAACATTAGCATTAAGATTTTTATGTGGCAGCCTAAGCCTTGGATGCTGTGTGTATTCTCCATCTCCGCTCAGACCGAAAGGGCTCTGGCAATGCTTCATGGAAATTTACTGTGTAAATAAGGTGTTGTGATCCAGCTGGCAGCACATGTACTAGATCTAGCTTGTAGGATATTTCCTTTTATTTTTTCTGGTATTTTTTCTTTGTTTAAATTAGAATTTTTACAGACAGAAGAGAAAGGCTTTTCTAGCCCCTTGCTAAGAGATGCTGCTACCATTGGTCCCTGTGAGTGGAAGGAGCAGGACAAGGAGCACATTCCTTACTGCACATGAGCAGCACAGGAATGAAGGTTATTGTTGCCTCTGCAGCACATGTAGGGAGGGCAAAACCATGGCCAATGTAACATGAGATATACAAGACTCTATATGAAAAGGCAGCATGGTACCTTCACTAATGTGTACTTTCTCTTGCTGATTGATTGCATTTCTAACCAACAAGAAAATTAAGTTTGGTCAGCTTAGTCTTCAGAGCTTTTTCTAACATTGATAAAAAGACTAATTGTAAACACATTGTTTAAGCTTAAAAATAGGGAAACTGCCAATAAATATATGCTGTAAGTCAGACCCTCTAGAGGACCAACAAGGATCCTAAAAAGCAAAGAATATTTGATCAGCAAAATTAGGATACAAGAAAGAATTTAAAAATAATTCAGTAAAAATAGGTCACAAGTCCTGTATTTGTCCCTGAGTGGTTTGAAATATTATATCTGATAATAACAATGCAGAAGAGCAGACCTGTCAAATAGGCTGTTTCATATTTGAGAATATGATGGATGCTGTAATAATACCAGAGAATGTATTTGAACCACTTTGCTTTCCAACACCAATTAATAATGGCATGAAAAAACAGCCACTGTATTCTAATATCTTAAAATAATTAATGCCTTATATTTCCATCCTGGAATTTCAGATGAGATGACCAATTAATGCCTTGAGCTTGCTGACCAGATTTTATGTTGCCTGATTTTATCTCCTCAGTAAAAGGTGCCTAATCTGAAACAAAATTATACATAAGAAGGTTAAACTTATTTAAAAACTAGGAGAAATTAAAGCTTTTATGACTGCAGTTCATAGTCTTGCTGAATCTGGAATTGTAAAGGACTTTGGTTCAGACATCTCAGACCTATATATCCCCAAATTTGTATGCAAATATAGACTTTTCTTAACTTCTCCTTGATATCCTCCTTCCTATGCTTATCAAGTTTTTGCTGACTAAACTGACTTCCATTCACTGTGTCACCAGCATAAGAACATTTCAGAAAAGAAGGCTGAATTGTGACAGCACTGCCTTTGCCACACAGATGGTGCATTTGTTTGCAGCAGCAGTAAAGTGAACACCAAGGGTGACTCTGAACAGCTCTGAGATGTTCTCAACAGTGGCCCTTTATTCTAAATGACAAATGTGAATTCAGAAAAGGACAGATAAAATCTGCTGCACACATAAACCAGTCAACAGGCAAGTCAGCGGAACACAGATGGACTGCAGCTATTATTCACGTTATCTGAATCCGTGGCAATTTGGCTGAAATTTCCTAGGTATAATAAATCATATGGGAAAATGGTCTCCAATAGTAGCTCATCTAATAAAATCCACGAGACCCCCTTAATTATCAGAACGTGAAAGTATGAGAAAACTACAGAGTGTACCAGTAAAGTAGAAGCACCAATTACACATTCTCTTGTTTTGGCACAGCACACCTTAAACAATCCAACAGTAGCAACAGGTCTGTCCTGCAGTCTGGGAATAATGCTCTCACAAGAGCCACTGCAGGCACAGAAGAGGACTGAAGGCAAGTGAAAAAGATGCTTTAACAGTTACTTGTGCTTGCAAACACAGCACTGAGTATTTATTCAGGATCAATTTTAACACATGGATGAGGATCAAGTGCTTGGATTAAAAAGCACAGAGTAACTTTCCACACAAAATTCCAAGATCTGGACCAAAGCTGATGTGACTCTGTTTCAAATCTTAGCACATAACAGGGACAGTACACAGAACAATACCAATCAAGTAGGTGACTAAGTTAAAAGAAAGGTTTTACACTGGGCTTTTATTTTTTTCTAGATTTTTTTTCTGACTTTATTCTGAAATCACACCTAATATTTCCCCACCAGCTTCAACCAATTAGACAGCTAAAAGAAGAGAATTTTTCAAAATGCATCTGTGCCAACATGGTGTGGATAATTTTTTTTTTTTTTAAATTAGTGTATGTCCATATTGATTTGTTGTATAGACATAGATTTAATTCTGAAAGGACAGCATATTTTGAGTCCTACAACAATTCAACAGAAGATACAGTCCAAAACCAAAGAAGACTGTTAATTCATAAAAAGATGTAGGTTATGACCTGACCAGTCCATGAAGAGGATCTGATTAGGTACTCTCAGGCCATCATACAAAGATACAACAGAAGAAACAGGAAGGGGAGAAAACCTATGCTCCAAGGTGAACCAACAGCAATAGATGTTTTGGAGGTTTATTTCTGGTTTTTATTTTCAGAAGACCTACACACATTTTTTTAACAAATTATTTTTCCACTTAAATTGAATTCATTCTTTTTCCACATCTTTTGCCACCAAACAGCATCCTAAAACCATCAGAACTGCTACTGGCAGGACTTGTGATGTGAGAAGAGTGAATGACATACCAACCTGTGACAACACTGGACTTTAAACTGTCTTGGTCTAATCATAAAGCATTTGAAGATGGGGTCCCAGCACAAGGAAACAAAGTCAGCATTACAACTTCAGTGTCTGAAACAAAGGAAAACAGTGCTTATGTAAGAGCAACATGAAAAGAAATCCTTACTGATGCTCACAGTGCTGTGGCGTTTGAATGAGAGGAAACCAGCAGAGAGGAATTGGCTATTGGTAAAAGGCAACTTGGATCAGCTTACTAAGGTGGGCCCAAGTAGAGAAGCCAATGCATCTGTGCAGGGGCAAAAGTTAAATCCTGAGAGCAATGTTAAGTCCTATTGAGAGAAGCAGGGAGATGATACAACTGAAAAGGGATTACTGCTAAGAATACAGAAATTAATGGGATAGTTTGCTGAACAGGGGTGTCTGTAATGGTACTGCTGGAAGAAAGCAAATACAATTTTGGGATATGCATAAAAATACAAGGAGTTACTTTAGTATTGGCAAGTAGGGTAATTGCTGTTGGCATATTGTGCTTATTTCTGACGTGCATGGAATATTAAGCACGAAGATTACTGGTGAACTAGAGAAGTACTAAAATCACATAACGTCCCTAACAAAGAGTAATGTTTTGTGAGTCTTATATACTCAAACAAAACCAGGACTTGGACAAAGAAATGCAAACAGGAGATTTAATATGTAACAAAGTCTGTGATTTGAAGTTAAATTTCAAGGGAGTCAAGTAATCACTGCAACAATTTCTTGAAGATTTTGTGGATTTTTTACCACTATACATTCTCAGTCAAGACTGCATGCTTTTTAAAGATATCTGACGTGGGTCAAACAAGAATTAAGCTAGGGGAGCCAGTGTCCTCCTTTATAATACAGTCAAGCATCAATAATCCATTCTTATGCTATAATTTATGAATTTTCCAAATTACAGCAAATCAGCTTTTTTGATTCTTGAAGAGCAGTTATGCAGCTATGTGAACATTATCTATTGAATAAAAATGCAAACTATTTATGCATTTGGTGGTCTTTCAAGCGAAAAATATTCAATGCCACTTTTATGAAAGAAAACAAATGATCATTTACATATGAGTTGCAAAAGCACTTTGATATCCTCCAGCTCTTGCTACCTACCTAATGATTTACGTACTTAACAGGACTGGTAATTCACTTCCTAAAAACATCAAGAAAATATTGTCAAAAGAAGATCAGTGTAATTTTTTTATTACAAGTGTAGAGAATAGAGAGCTACTTGAAAAATATGGCAATAGAGTTAAATCTTTATGGGCAAGATAAAGATTAATGCAAATGAAAGATAAAGAATAACAAAAGCAATTATACTGCAACCAGAATGTAAAAAGTGGTTTCTCTAATTTCAGTAAGAAGCTGTTATTTGAGTGCTATGAGGTTTTAGCCACTTTTTCTTTACTCCTGTACAGATATTCTATTTCCATGTTTTTGAGCAAAATCTCAAGACAAACATTCACACCAAGCATTGGACAAAGCTTAAAAAAAAAAAGGTGCAGAATGGATGATGGTGCTCTTTTTGGCTACTCTGAACTGTAAGAATTTTGGGGAAATTTAACATCAAGTCAAATGGGGGTTATTCTTAAAGCCTGAGAACATATGGTTCAACTTTTCTTGGAACACTTATTCAGATTTTTAAAAAACCGTCACAATGTGTATTTCAGTCCCTATCTCAATTCTTAACATTTAGCACTTGATATACACTGTTTCCAGTTAAAACTGATGATGAGATATAACACGAGAGAAAATGACCCTGGCTTAAACAGTTACCACACATCAGCTTATCTACAGAACTAGTAAGCTTCAAATCTGATGGAAATTTGGGACAGTTGCAGTTTAGTTTAGCCTGCAACAAAAGAATCCAGCCAAATTCTTTCATGTTTGCCACACCACACTAATTCCACAGAAGCTGACCAAGGCATTGCTTATTTGAGGTTATTTCCTGTGCAGTTAGCACTTAGCAGCAAGTTATAGCACAACTAGCCAACATACTTAAGAGACATAGTAAATGCAAAGTTATCTAAGGTGTTTTGTGCAAAAGAAATACAATATTTTGAAAATACGTGTCTGCTACTACTGCAAATGTTGAAAATAGAGAAAAAAGTGTTTAAAAACCTACAGCAACGTAGTAAAGAATGTCCTGAGAGGGCTCTGAGCCTACAGACTGTACTCCCCCTCCAAAGCATGATTTGCTCTCGTGGATGTAGCTATGCCCTAGACCAGAGTCCTTTCTGCCCTTCCACCATGCATCTGAGGGCTCTGTCAGATCTGTGCTAGTGTAAGGCATACAGTAATCTATGGGACACTGCTGGGAGATGAAGGTTTCTCCAAAAACAAGTGACAGGAAAAAGGAACCTTCCCAGTGTGCAAGGTCAGCTTGGTCCGAACATTCCTATGTGCTTATCCACTCATATTAACAACTTTGAGGGGACCCTTTAATAATCAGGTGTTCATATACCAAACACTACCACCAGGAATAGGACTTAAGAATTCACTAAATACAAACTAGGAGGAAGGTGCAGACAACCAACAGAGAGTCCTCAAACTCATGGTTAAGAACAACACTTCTGTTCCTATAAAAAGTGTGCTACATCTCTTCAGGTCCATACAATGTGAATTACTGCCTACTTTTTTTCCTAGAGCTTTACTGCTAGCAGGCCTGGTTTATGATTTTTCTACCATGCCTTTTGGATCCTTTCATTCCCTCTTCTGTCTCAAACATAAGTTTTGCATCTGTATTTTCAATGTTTTCAATACTCTACTTCCCCCTTATCTATTTTCTGTCATTATACAAAGATTAATGCCAATTTGATTAAGTTTCCGTAGTTCACCTGCTGCTTTTTCAAACATCTTTGTGCTTTCTTCCATGCTGTCCTTCTTGCTGGAGTTTTCTTTCAACAGCCACAAAACCTGATTAATTTTCTTCAGTAAATCCCACCTTATGTCTTCTTTGCCATGAAGCATACACAGAAACAAGAGTTCGACTGATGGTGTGTTGCAAACTGTGCCTTCCCCGCTGATCAATACAGTCTCATTGTTTCCCTCATCTGCCCATAGCCATCTGCTGTCTTTTGTCTTACACTTTTGAGCTCTTCAGGGCAGGAATTATCTTTTTGCCCTATATTCCTATACAACATGACATTATAATCACAGTTCAGGATTAAGGCTGCTAGATAACATGATAATACAAACAAATTACAACAATGACAAAATTTGCTCTAAGTTCTTTGCAGATTTTTTTTTTTTAAATCTAAGACTTAGAAATATGAGGTGGTTCAGGAAAAACATCACCAATTCTACTGAATTTTCAATGCCTCTGAAAAAGATTTATAATAGAGTAGGTGAGAATATTAATTCAAGTCTTTTAATATAGGGCTGGATCAGGCTCGGCAGGTCTGACAGCCTGTCTCCATTGTAACTCCTCCTAAAGGCAGGAAAAGGATTCTCACGGGAAATGAATCAGGCCCTACGGAGCCCATGAGGCAGCGTGCAAGAGGAGCTGTGCTATTGCCTGGCAAGATTGGTGGCTCAGATAGAGGACCACGTAGTGACATTTTAATCATAATCCCTAATACAAATATGCTATATTTTCCTCTTTATTTTCATTTTAGGTGAATGTCACAAAAGTTAAAGGGCTGCAACACTAAACGGGGTCATAGTAAGAGAAAATCCAAGATTATTTCCACAGAGATCATGATTCAGGTCGACTGCTGTGAACCACAAATACAAAATTATAAATATTACAAAGCGTGTATTTATGTGCAAGGGGCCTAAATTTCAGTTTCCGCTGAGAATCCTCATTCCAGGGGCCTCTCTGTGCCTATATGCTCACTTACGAGACTGTGATATGTTAGGGGGATTATTTTATCTTGCACTGAACAGCAAAGGTGTTAGAATTTGCCCGTCTTTTCAGAGCCCAGCTCCAGCAGGCACTACCTGACTCAGCTCACAAACTAGAGCCACAGCATCAAATTTCCCAA
This sequence comes from Picathartes gymnocephalus, assembly GCA_013390045.1. Lineage (NCBI taxonomy): Eukaryota > Metazoa > Chordata > Aves > Passeriformes > Picathartidae > Picathartes > Picathartes gymnocephalus. Next base: position 278,766 of record WEKY01015661.1, read on the forward strand.
CCCACTTAATCTGAAAGCCTGCCAAGATAGGTGAAAGACCTTATAAATATGTAAAGCAGGAAGTTCAAATTACACAGTGATGTAAATTCCCAGTGATTGATGCCCTTTTAAAAACAATAAAAATCCTCGAGAAACTACAATGTTGGTGAATGTGCTCCCCTCCCGATGCTGTCTGGCGGTGCCATGAGGAGTTTGGCTGATGTATTGTACTTTTCGTGCGGATTTTATTTTGGATTTCTACCACTTCCTGGAGGCCAGGGGGAGGCACAGTGGGAGGAACCAAAAAACTCGGTGCCACAGCCATTTTGTTTGTGGGCAGCATGGTAGAATTCTGTCAGTCAGTATAAGGAGGGGATTTTAAAACCGTATTTATGGAAAAACTATTCCTGCCGTAACGGATGTATCTGTTGAATTTAGTGTTAATTTAGTTCTTTCATAAGGTAGGTATTTATAATTGTAAGTAAATTGAGTATTTGTTGGGATTCAAGCCTCCCCACTTTCCAGGAATCATGGATTTTGTTTCAGGCATGACTGGCTCTTTCGGATGCTGCGAGGCTGCCGGAGCCCGGCGGGGCGGGGGTGCGGGGGTTCCGCGGGGGG
>WEKY01015661.1:279554-292588 GCA_013390045.1 Picathartes gymnocephalus
GCGCCGCTGCCCGCGGAACCCATCGAGCCAACGCCGGCCCCGGCAAAGTTGTGACCCCGGCGGCACCGGGTCCCTCGCCCCGGCTGCGGCCGCCCGCCGGCATCGCCCGCCGACCCTCGGAAAGCCGCCTCCTTCCTCGCCCGGCGATCCTGGCGGGGTGACGGGGAGGGAGAGGAAAGAAGAGAGGAGGGGAAAAAAAGAAAAAAAAAGAAAAGAAAAGTCTCACTTTCTGCATTTACGAAATATTTTAAGGATGTTCGGGAAGCCCTTTGCAGCATGGAGGTGGCTGGTTGTAGGAGAGCGAGTATGCAGTCCATATTGTTACAGCCCTTTTGCAAGGGCTGCCTTCTTCGAAGGTAAGTTTGTGATTTTAACCAAAAATATTCATTTCTGCGGGTTTTTGGCGTGTGTTAGTAGTGTGGAGGATTTTCGTTGTGTTGATGAACAAAACGTAGTCTTGTATTTTTCATAGCTTTGATCTCATGTGTATCCCACCCAACGGTGTCTCCTTAATAGCGACAATTACTGAAGTCAGTTTTGTTTCCTCTTTAAAATTTTATACACGCGAATATTAAAAACAATTTAACTTCAATTTAGAAGTATAAGAACTCAAATATTTTCCAGATGGACTTGGGGTTTTTTTGGTTCTGATTTTTTGTTGGAGCGGGGGGGCAGGGGGGAATTCTTTACCGAGTAATAAACGGATCCAGGACCAAATATGTGACTGCATAAATATAATGCACCTCTCGTGTATAAAGAGGTATATTATATTGCTGCTGTATGGTCTGATGGTGGCTAAAAGAGTTTACAATGCCGTTTGTGATGGCTCTTGATGGATTACTTTGGTCTAAAGTAAGGGGAAAAACTGCCCTTGGTATGGTGAAGGAGGAGATGGACATAAGAGGGTTTATATTAAGTTATGTCTCTTACTAAACAGTGACCTTTTTATTTACAAATTCCAGCTCTTGTGGTAATTAGCTTAAAGCATTAGTTATATAAAGGTTCTTATTTCCCCACACTTCACTTAGATGTCTTAGTGTTGGGTTGTTTGTTCTTTTGGGGGTGGGGAGCTGGGGGGGAGTTGAGTGGCTTGTTTGATCTTTTTCTTCCAAGAAGGTACATTTGGGAGACATTTTGTAATTTTTGGCATTTTTCTAGGCGCTTTCCTTTTTTTTTTTTTTTTTTTTTTTTTTTCCACCCGGTGGGAGATCTTTTTTGTTTTGCATTGCTCTGTGCTGGTGGCGCTGTGGGGCTCCGAAACAATTCGTGTCCCTGGCTCTAAAGGAGGAGGGGGCTGGGGGGAGAAAGGTGGGGCACGGGTTGATCTATTGTATCTTTTCCTTTTCTCTCTAATCAAAAGTAACCGCAAATTAGTTAGAATGACGATGAAATTGTATCTCTGGAAAACTGTAGTGTCGCATGAACTATGGCCCGGCAGAGGCATGACCTCACCCTTTTGCTGGTTTGTGTAAGGAAGCAGATTCTTTTTTTTTTTTTTTTCCAGTCCTGTACCTAGAGTCCAGTTTTCCTCCGTGATGAGATTTTCGGTCCCACCCCCAAAATGATTTTACAGTGGCTGCAGATGAAAGGTTTTTAAATGATTTTTTGCAGGCAATATGGAAGGCTTTTGCACACACTTATTGTGCAACTAGTCCATTGTTTGCTTGTTGTGAAGTTAAAGGTTCCATCCACGGCTGGTTATCAAGCCCTAAGGTCCCCCCTTGCTCACATGCTTGCATATGCAAATCTTCTGATGAGGTCTATAGGAGTTTGGGTTGTGTATGAAGGTGGGGTTGAAAAGAAGAGAAAACCAAACGTAGTCCTTCAGATTGTAAGAGGATTCACCTGAGGTGGGTGGGTTTTTTCTTTCCTGTTGCTAAGTGGAACATGCATTTTACATGTCTTTATACATACATATATGTTAATATGTGTTGTTTTCTTTTGTTACAACCTACAGATCACCTCGGTTCTAAGTGCAAAAGGATTAGAAGGCTTTCTGCTAACATCCATATTAGGTGTAAGAAAACAGAAGTGATTAATGTTCTAAGATGGGTGGGAAGACGTAGTCAAGTGTATTATCAGAGCATATATTGGAAACTCAACAGGTTCAGGAACAAATCTGACATTAAATTTAACACATTTTTAAGGAATCAATGTGCCTGTTATTTTGGAGTGATAAAAGCTGATAACTTTAGAGGCCTTTGCATCTATTTTACATTTCAATGTCTTCAGTATTTTCAAAGAATAAATTTGACAAATACCAGGTAGTTCAAAATAGTCTCTAAACTTCTTGTGAATGTTTAAATCTTCAAAAATGCATTTAGATTTTGTTTTAAAAGAGTTTGCTCATTAAGTTAATTAGTTTTATGGAAACCGATATACAACTTCAGTAGATCTCTGTAATGGTCTCTTATTTGTTATCCTTTTTTAAAGGAAGGTAAATTTTGCTTCTGTTTTAGGTAAAATACATCTTGCAGTCTTCTGGCAGTAAGAGACATATGTCCAAGAGAGCAGTCAGCTTTTATAATCTCTGCTCTGTCAGACAAGATCTGCTTTTATGGATCCTTGGCTGGAGCAGAGACCTGGTGGCCTATGACAGTGCAGTATGACCATTACTTCTTTGGTGTCTTGGTACAACTCTTAGATCTTGAGGACAAATATCAAGACATAAACCCTCTTAGAAAGTATGGATCTTGGCAATCCGCCATTTCCATTTCTGAGACCTGATCCCTAGGACATAAGGTTGGCATTTTGGGCACAGTTTATGCCAATAGAAGTAGTGCCAGTTGTTGTTGAATCTATTACAATAATTATCAATCTTAGAGAATCACTGGGTTGTTTAATTCTGATGCAACTTTTCTTTTTTGACATCATTTAGACCAATGTTCAGTGTGCTCATCCATGGACAACAGTACTGAGCAAATGATAAACTGAGGTGCTTATGAAGGTATTTTAATACTCTTCTTATCATCCTGCACCATGAAAGTGATAATTTCTTGTGGCTGCAGCCCGTGCATGCAGGCCATGAACAAACTGACTGTTGTGATCTTGCTGCTCAGAGTCAGTTTGAGCTCAGTGAAGTCAGCAAGAACATGACATATGAATGGAAACTTGCTTCACACTTGTTCCTCTCTCTCCCATTCAACCGAGGCTACTCTTTAACTTTGGTTGTGGTTTTGCAACTTCGAAGCTGCATCTGATGAAACTGTCTGGTTTTACTCCTATCAAATTATGAAGTGAGAAGAGTGAAGTGCAGATCTTCTGCAATTCAGTGGTTTTCTCACTTATCTCCTTCCTTTTCGAGCCATTGTGTTGCCAGTAAGGAGTAAGAAGCGTTTAAGCTTTTGCATCCTCTCAAAGCTAAATGGCAACTAATTTACCTCCTGCATCTTCTGCAGAAGTGCCCGGAAGAGTAATTTCTGTGGGGTGGCTCAATCTTTATTGTGTTTTCCCCACCTGCTCCTTCTGAAATACCTGTGTGTGAAATTCCAGGACCTAAAGCATAAGAATGTTTTTGGTTTAGTGTTTTTTGGGGTGTTGTTTTTTGGTTTTTTTGGTGGGTTTCTTAATTTTCTCCCTTACATACACCTCCATTTCTAAGGTGGCAAAACTAATGTATTTTTCTCCTAATACAGTTTCCCTTTTACCTAGAAAGTCTATATAGACTCCAGACACCTTTGAAAGATATTTGGGTCTCTTGGCTTAAAACTATTTGTAAAGTATGGCATCCTAGTATAAACCAATCTTTTTCAAGAGCTTAACTCAACCTGACTGACCAAAATGTTCTTTTTGCCTTTGTGGCATTCCTCTTACTAATATTACTAGTATTATGTACTCAAGTAAGAGTCACAGTAAAAATGGCAGTCTAACATTGTCAATAGTAGTTAGTGCAAGATGTGTAGATCCCAGGCAGATATAATCAATTTCCAAATTTAACCAAAATACTGTGCAAACAGTTCCTCAGAAGTGGGCTGGTTGTGTAGAACTTTGTTTGAGGCTCAGTTCAAACAAAAGCCATACCCCCTGCTTTATTCATATATTGTGTTCTTCAGTTTCCTGTGCTGATAACATACCTTGGTGCCTGGAACTCCTGTCTGTTATCTTTTGAGGGTTCTGAAGCATTCACTGTGTCCTTGATTCAACGAAGTTTCAAAGGTGGAGGGGCTATCTTTACGTTGGAGACCTTGTGACAATCTTTTTTCTCACCTTTCTTATTCCATAACTTTGCTAGCTGTTCTCCTCCATATGATACTTGTCAGCATCAACTTGTAGCAATGAATAATTAGTTTAAAACTTACTTCAAGAATCACCTGTTTCCCAGCTGTGAACAGAGGACAATATATTACATGGCTGCTTCAGACTCTCATCTTCTACAAAGTTAGGTCTTTCCACACTTCTTCCAAACTGATATTTGCATGACCTTTTAATGTTATGAAATTATCTGCTCTAACTTCTGTATGCCAGAGGAACTGCTATAGCTAGCACATCCTTCTACCTTCTAGCGTTCTTCATATTTTTCCTCTCTTATCAAATAGCACCAGAAGTTAATTCATGTTGCAGTGAAGAGACAACCCTAGATTTTAAATTCTTTGGTAAATATACAGGGTGGGGAAAAGTCAGTGCTTTGAAGGAGAATTCCTGTGTCGCTGTTGTGAGCAACCAAATATGCTTTGGACAGATGTGACCACACACCAGTGGCTTCAGGTCCTGTAGGCTTCTTTAGACCCTTTGCTAAGTCACATTTCCAGTTACTATGTTACCACTGGACTGCCCAGGAGCAAGACAATACCAATACCATAAACTTCCTGAATAGGGAAGTTTGTTCATCGGTTCTCTACTGATTGTAGCTAGAGCCTCAAATTGGTGGTCAGAAGGTATTGCAGTGCTTAAAAAAATCAGTACATTTGCTAAAAATTATTCTCTCTGCTTATCTCCCAATATAAACAACAGAGAGATTGGAACTGCCAAATGACATGAGTCCTAGTCTTCATTACTTGTGCAGGGAGTTGTGATGCTGTTGTGGAGCTCTGGGATGGTAACTGGAAAGTTGTTCAGAGCCATCCAACACCATACAACAGAAAATGGTAGTTACAGATGCAATATCTATTGCTTTGAGCACCAGTAAAAATAGCAAGAGCTCTAAATGTAGTCCATGGGAATTCCAACTTGGAGCAAATGACTGAAACCTGGGGATGCTGACTCACCATCTTCTGTTGAGGAGAACCTGGATCGCTTTTGTTAGGCAATGGGAAAAGGACAAGTTATATTTTACAATGCATTGAGTACTGGGATTTCCAGAAGGAGAGAAAAAAGGTAGGGTTTGATCTCATCTCTGCTCCCAGGACTGCCTCATGGATTTTGCTCAATGTTTAAGTGTAAAATGTAGGAATTCCAGGGAACAGTGAGCAGATTTGTTCCTCCCTGAGCAGTCTTCTTTTTGTCAGGTTCCATTTTGGTTTTTCCTTGGGACAAGTGCATGGTTAGAGATCTGGGAAATGGGCCTGTAAGGTGGTGTCAACTCACATTTCCCTGGATTTAAAATAAGTTGGGCTTCTGAGTGAATCAGAATCTCTGTATTATATACATTCATGTAGAACTTCTTTCACCTGCCTGTAGACGAGTATTGTTAAATCTGTAATCCTCAGTGGAAAGAAAAAGATCAAGTAAATCACAGCTTTAAAAAATGAACAACAAAAGAACCCCAATAATAGCAAAAACAACAGACACAACCAAATTTTGGATCTCTGCTGTGCTACGAACCATATCTTAAATTTAACTGAGTGTCCTGATCAGGTCTCCATCTGCCTTCTGTGACTAGTTCAGATGTGAATGTCCTCACTTAATCAGATCTATCCTGTGCCTCTGAGTTTGCTAATACTGACCTGTGCATGATTTAGGTAACAAAAAGTTAGCTCTTAATCCTCACTCCCATTCAGAGCCTTGAGAAAATTGCTAAATGGAAGCAAAACCTCTGGCCTCACAGGGGTGTGCATCTGGAATATTCATTAACACAAATAAGAGTGAGCTTTCCACATTTGTTCAAACAGACTAAAAAATCAGGTGACTCAGATCTGGGGATTTCAGCATTATGGGCATCCCTTTCTATTTACTAAAGAATCTTGGTGCTGCCATAACTTAATGACTAAAAGGATAATTTCCTGAAAGAGTCCTTTTACCTGATAGATTTTCATCTGAAATGCCAGGGGTAGACAGGGCATGCTACCTGGATGGATTTATTCAAAAGTTGTTTTTTTTTTCCTCAAGGAAATGTAAAATTTAATTTAAAATGTTATAGTGCAGAGAAGCTGTTTTTTCTGACTGTCTTAAAGGTATCCACACAAGGCAGAACATCTTGATGTCTTTAGACAAAGTGACTGTGTATTCACAATTCAAGAAAAGTGCTACAGTCAGCATCATTTAAGGAGAAACCATGCTGGATAACAGAGGGGGAAAACATACATCTGATGACTCTGCATAGACACTTTCTGTTTAGCCTATATTCATCTATAAACACATAATGAATGAAGATTCCATAAGAAAGTATTCTATTTATTTTGTCATCTCTGAATTGAATTCCAAGTTAAAAATTGGGTGTTGTGGGAATTTATGGGTTTTGCGAAGTCTAGTCAAGCAGACTTCCAGATGAGCTACTTTAATGTGAGAAACTATTTTCCTTCCTTTGATATTCTCCCTTGATTTTTTTTTTTTTAATTACGTTATGTCTCTTTATGGTAACACCCTTCTTGAGTTGCTTATAAATCAGAAGTTCAGCAGACTTGGCAGGTGTGACCAGTGGCAGGCTGGTGCACATTAACCCCAGTGTTAACGACAGGTCTGTCGTGTCCTCTTGGTCAGAGGAGCAGAATGTCAAAACAGTCATAAAACTGACACACTGATCAATAAAAGAATGGGCACAGGGGGTCTTTATGGGAGATGGACAAGGGGGTTAAAGTCTTACCTGCTTACGATCTGAATGATTTGAGAAAACCAGTTTCCATTTGGCTGTGTTTCTCAGGTTGCCCTTGCAGCAGATTTGGGGATTTCACAGGGGAGGTGAGAAGAAAATGCCAGTGATGTCACAGCACCTCGGGTTTCCGTATCCCACCTACATTAGTGACAGAGAAAATAATCTAACATGATTTCTCTATTTTTCTTCTCACAGCAACTTCATGTTTGCATCTAAACCAAAACACTTCCCTCTCAACATCTGCCCATCTCCCACAAGTTGTTGCATTCTCTAACTGTTGAAAAATCTCAGAAACTGTGTTTTCTTCAGCTTAACCCTATCAGAGTTTTAAATTTTTATGCATCTGCTATCATTTAAAGATGTACAGATATAGATATCTCAAAACGGTCTCATCTGATCAGTTTTATATTCACAACTAGCCTCCTCTGCTGGATATTTACAGTCAAACTTAATTCATTAGGCCTTTTTTCCCACTAATGCAGCATTATTAATTTATGCTTTCTTAAGCGTATCTATAAACATTTGGTTATAAATATGATCATGATTATTTTTATCCCAGAAGACAAGCAATATTTCACTCACTCATGCTTGATTTAGTATAAATCAAGCTACAGTGCATAAAAAATCCACTTTACAATTGAAAGAATATTTGTATTCTTGCAAACTAATAGCAAGCTTTTGAAATCCAAAAGCTGAGTTATTTGTATTTTTAAAATTTCTTTGGAGAAATGTATTTATGTTAAGTAAAGATGGTATAGCCTATATAAGGAACTTAATAACACATTTGTATTAATTTGACGTGAAATTCAGAGTTCACTCACACTGTAGGTATGTAGGTAGGTCCCGCTAACATGAAAATAAAAAAATCTAAACATATGTGTTAGGACATGCCTCTTCATTCCAAGATGCAAATGTACTTTCCTGCACCAAAAGATTTCTGAAGCCAAGCTAATTCCTATCTAGGTGTAAGTCAATCTTTTCCTCAGTTGTCTGAGGGAAGCAGATAACCTACTTTCACTCTGATTCAGGAACTGCAATTTAAGGCATTTGGCTTTATATAGTAACTCCACATTATTTAACATCAGCAACGTAATTCTGAAGTTTGAAAATACTTGATCATACTAACCAGAAGCCAGGAGACACTTGAAATGATTTTTCATAAATTGACTTGCAAGATAGGATTTCTGTCTTGGGGGAGTGTAAGGTAAAAATCTGAAAAGTTAGAGCATATAATAGTAAGACATTCAGATCTTACTATTGATCTGAATTTACTATTTTATTTGCATTTACATAGAGCCAGGCAACTACTAGGGTAGAAGTAAAGTCTCTGAAGTGATGAAAAGGCACAGAGCGCACAGAGCCTGCCCCCAATTTACCCCTTTATGCCATTTGGGGTGTGAGCATTGGCAGTTGAGGTTTATACAGTGGTGCCATGTGTGTGTTTGTGGTGGGAGGTTTTTTTGTTTGTTTTTAGCTTAATGGTCAATTGAAGGATTTGGGACAGTGTGCAGACCCGTGTGCAGATACAATTTCTCTACTTCTGTTTTCCTTTTTTAACCTTCCACCTTGTACTATGCAAAACCTCAAAGTTAGATACCTGAGCTCTTTGATTGATGAGTTAGCAATTGTGTTGGCAGGGGAAAGTAGGGCTTTTTTATTTTGTTGTTGGTTGTTTATTTTGGGTTTTTGTTTTTGTTTTGTTTGTTTGGGGGGTTTTTTGTGGGGTTTGTTTTGGTTTTTTTGGTTGTGGTTTTGATTACTTTTTTGTTTTGTTTGCTTGGGTTTTTTGTCACTTGTGTTGGGGTTTTTTTTGCAAGAAAAGCATAAAGTTTTTGCCCTTCTGCTGGCTCTTGTACTAGACATAATACAGAATCATGCAATTAAATTTACTTGACTCAAAAATTATTCTTGTGTTATAATCTGATGTTTGCAGGAGTCCATGCCTAAGTAAGAGGTGGTAACCTGTCCATCTAGCTCAAATTGTGTTTACCTAATAAATTGTGATTTTAGTATTATTATTGTTTTGTATATCAGAACACAAAATGTTTTGGATAAAGATTTTTTTAAAAAAGAGCATAAAGTCAGATATTTTTTGATTTTGTTTTGTCTCCCTTTATCTTACTACTTAATTCTAAAAGATTAATATGTGAAATGAGTTCCTGGTAAGGATGACTAAATCAAGAATTTGAGGTGTGTCTAGCATAGTATTTTAGAGGGGATGTGTATTACAGAATGAAGACATGAAGGAGAAACGCATAAGTCACTTTTAACCCTTAAAATTCTTAGGATACCTGTTCTGAATCCATTAAAACTTAAGTAAGGAAAGATGTATTTCAAGACAGAAGTCTCAGCATAATTTGTGTCTTTTTACCACCACTTTATCTAAGAGAATAACTGTTTCCACTATAATGTGTTTTCCCTAGACACAAAAACTTAAGTCTCCAAAACAAGCTATATAAAGGAAACTGATTATTTTCTGACAGTTTTAAAAAAACTTCATCAAATCCTTTATGCTTTCAGATAGAGCCCATTTTACCATTTTCTTGCCTCTTGTATCCAGGTGATGTTGGGACAATGAAGAGTCTGTAAAATAATAATCCTAAGTCATTAATTCCTTTTGAAGTCTTCCTAGTCCTCCTATGGACGACTTCCTCCACCACCTCTAAGAGTTTAGCTGGAAAAGAGTCATTGGAAAAGTAGAAATCTGGTAATAGCTTTTGCTGCTCCTCTCTTAGCTTAGTCTCTTCTCAGTAAGAGAATTGCTGACTAGTGGCTTTTCCTTCTCTTTTGGATATGGCTCCATGGCATATCCATTTGAGGATCAGTTTAGTTTTCCTGAGTATGCTGGACTCAACTTTTGAGCATTTAAAAAAAACCCAAGTCAACAAAATTGCTGTACAAATAAATGAAGAGTTATTAGAAGCAGGGTGTAAGGTGGTCACAGAGTGAGAAAAAATAAAAATTGCAAATATTTGCATATACAGATACAAAAGTCAGTGTATAGTGTAACACAAAATACAAACAAACCCTAATACAAACAAAACCCCAAAAATGTTTAAAGAAGCTTTTTTTTTTTTAAGTTGAACAACTGTCTTCCAGAATTTTTTATCCTTAAAATACAAAATGCTTGAGGCCAAAAGGCAACAAAAATGACATGGTTTAACCTATATGCACATCATGTGTAGTACTTTTGTGATGATTGCCGCTAGAATGGGAGACAATACTAAACCCATGTGCAAAACACTACAATTGATGCTTAAATAAATGACTGTAAGCTCTTCTTGAAATTAGAGAGGTTTTAAGCCATAAAATTAAATAAATACTAAAATTTGTAAAAACTTGTCAAACAGTACATGAGACTTGCAAACCAAAATAGCAAGTTACATTTTTAGGCTTCACAAACCTAAGTAGATGAGATCACATGAGATCCCTACCCCTGTCTGTAGGTGCTTGGATCAAGTTGCATCTTTGCCCAAAATGCTCAGTGTGAATTTAGTACCTTTGAATGTATATTGAAATGGTTATATTTACCAGCTGCATAGCTGATACAAAGTGCTTTCATTTTAGTTAAGCTTGATCTTTTAATTGTTTTGAAATCATAAAAAGATAGAGCCTTAAAGAAATGCGCCAAATTATTTCAGCAGTTTTAAAAAAATAATGATAGCAATTCTAAATGTCTTTTCATTATATATCAGTTACTTTACCTTAGAGTCTAATTTTTTAAAATAGACACACAGCACTTTGGTTCAATAAATTAACTTACTGTCGACTGATATTTTACTGAGAGCTTGCAAAGTGTATTTTGGTCACTATAGAAAACATACCAATTCTGCATTAGCTACTGTCATCCTGCAGCACTGATGTCTACAGATGTAAAGTGTACATTTTGGTAAAAGCTACACAATGAGAAAAACCCTAAAATATACCTGCATTTTCTAAATTAAAGGAAGATTAAATGGAAATATCAGTCTGGTTATGGTCTATACCTTTTTCTGTCACCATCTTTCACAGAACAGACAACAGGGCTGATGTCACATTGTTTTCAATTACCACACTTTCCGTCTTACTAGCAGATTAATTTTGAGGGCTAATAATCTTCTGCTACAAAAATATTTAAACACAATCTCTTTTATTGGCAAAACATTGAAAGCTGATGAGCCCAAGAGTTTCAGGCCAAAACTTTTTTCTTAATGCACTGCCCTTTTTGTATCCAAATGTTGCTGTCCATTCTGCTTGCTGTGCAGTTTTCTCAAGCCTGTGGCAGGGTTAAAAATGCAAAGGTCAATTAAGGATAAGTTTGAACTTGATTGTTCTTTCTTTATAGTTCAGGATATTTTCAATACTTTGCTTTTCATGATGTTCATTATGTATTATTTTCCTTTCATCAGTCTAAATGGAGAGTTATATTTAATGGCCTTATTTTTTGCTTAGCTGCCAGGTGTTTCATTTAATTTTTTAAGTTAAAGCTAATCTATGATGGCATATTGTGATTTTTTGCTTGGTTTTTTTCAGCACCTTATCTGTCTGTTAATTGCATAAACTAAACTATTCAGTATTTGTGGAAAAGAGTGTAGATGTTTTATGAGCAATTTATTTGAGGATTATATTTCTAGCTAGAGTGTGCTTTAAGCTTTATAATTAGAGTAAAATGCAATATGCGTGTTAAAACATTTGGTTCTGATGTAACTACTGAACTACAAAAGAATACAATGACACTCCTTCGTTCATGCCACTCTCCTTAAAAAACAAACAAACAAAAAACAAACAAGCCTCCCTTTTAAAAAAGAGTCTAATTCTCCCTAGCAGCTGTCTTCCACTGCATTACCCATTTGCAGTACAGGTAGAATTTATCATCCCAGAGAGGTTATGAAGCCAAATAAGCGGCAGTTTAAGCAGTTTGGGAAAACTAGAGGGAAAACAGTCATGCAAATAGTTGGCTCGAATCTTCTGTTAACAACTGCATCTAGTAATATTTCATCTAGTGTCTAGTAGTGGCTAAAGGTTGAGGATAGTGGTGTTATTATTATTATATTATCATTAAAGAGGTGATGCGATTTTAAAAATGGCTTTTGTTTCTATTATAGATAATTTCTAAAATTGCTAAGCAAACTAAGGTTTTTCTAATTTTTTTTTGTTGTATCCATACAGTATTTCTGAAAGTTCTGTTTCCCAAGAGTAGTATGTGATAAAGAACAAAGTTCTGTCTACCGATTCTCGTGTGACAGTAAAAACTACAGTATTTTGCATTAAAAGTGGAGGGACACTTAAATTCAGTCAACACAAAACTACCTCGCATTTTAAATGAAAATAAGCATAACTTCAATAAGATGGATTTTACTACAGAACTAGAATTACATATAACGAGGTGCGAGAACATACATGAGTTCCTTAGCTAGATAGGCTGCAGCCCTGGCCTGGCGGGAACGGAGTTGACGTTCCTGTGGCTGCGCTGGGATGCCCTGGGGCGGCTTGTGCAGAGAGCACCGAGACCAGGCTAATTCGGCATTTCCGATCCCTTGCTTAGAGCCGAACAGTGCATCAATTTAATCGACTCAGTCAGATGTAAACGAGCTTCCCTAATCAGACATGCTCAAGTGAGTTCTACCCTTTGCCTGGGGTGAGCTCGCTTGAATGGATCACTGATAATAACTTAAGTCCACGCAAGGGTTAAAGCAGTTCACGTGTCTGCACTTTGCTGCCGGACTAAGTTTCTCAAAACCTGAGAGAAACGGCGTGGAAATGCTGTTGTGGAGGTGCCCGGTTCTTACAGTTCTTCACCATTTTCGGGCAGGTGCCCGTGTTTCCCCTTTATTTAGCTCGGACGTGAACTCGGTTTGGCGATGCGGGGAGGGACAGCGCCCGCCAGGCGGCGGCGGCTGCGGGGCCGAGGCCGGGCCCTGAGGCGAGGGGCGCTCCCGGGGCGGCCCCGCTGTCGGACCCCCGCCACTCGCGGGGCGCCGCTCCGGCCGCGGGCGAGGGCACCGCAGCCTTCCCGGGTCGGCGTGAAATCAGAGCTCGGCGCCGCTATCCCGCGGTCTGGCCCCCAAGAGGCCGGAAAGGTCGGGCC
>WEKY01015661.1:293843-336049 GCA_013390045.1 Picathartes gymnocephalus
GGCGGGAGCGCGCGCGGGCCCGGCCGCCCTCAGGGGAGTGGGGCCCGGCGGGGCCCGTGCCTTTTCCTTTTCCCCTGCCAGAGAAAGGAAGTGGAAGGGTTTGTGTTTAGGTTTATCTAAGAATCCTGCAAGTGCCTTTAGACAGGCGCGGTGTCGGTAAAGTTGTGATGGTCCCCACGAAAGTCAGTTCTGAAGCACTGCTCAGAGTAAAGAAATCCCTGTTGGAGGCTAAAAGTCTATCATTTCCTGCTCGGTTTTGCTGTCTCAGTGGAGGATGAAACTTTAAACCATTTTGTACTTCAGGGTCATTTAATCATTCACTCAGCACTTTCCAAGATAGGTAAAGCAATCAGTAGCTGTTATTGCTGAGGGTAAAACACTTGGTAACTGTTACTGTTGAAGGCTCTGCTCTGAAGTGCGTTATTTGCAGTGTTGTAAATCTTTAATTATCTCCGTAGTATAATCAGTTTTCCCCATCTGTGCATTAAGCACAGCAAATAGGGAAGTACTGTAGAAATACAGTTATGCAAGCAGGTTTTGAAATTTGGTGCTAAGAACAAAGGTGACAGTAGCTCGGTTAGAGCCGCGTGCTAATAATGCCAAGGTGGTGGGTTCCATCCCCGTATGGACCGTTCACTTAAGAGTTGGACTCGATGATCCTTGTGGGTCCCTTCCAACTCAGAATATCCAGTGATTCTCTGACAGTTTCATAGTCCTGAGTTTTTCTATCTGACTTCCATTGTCCTTTGAAGGTGACAGGCTGTAAAGGTTCTGTTTGTAGTTCTAGATGTAACAAACTTGGAGTTACATTTGTTTTGAGAGATGTATCATCTTTAAATGGAGTTTCCTCTTTGTGACACTATTGCTCTTAATAATGGATTCTGTGAATTTTTATGAAATGTCTTCGGGTAGAAAGGTTTCTAGAGAGTAATGCACTTTGCAAGTATTGTCCATAGAGTAACCACTCTCTGAGACTTTTTTTTTTTAGCATAACTGCCTACCATTTTAACATAATTCAGTATTTCCAAGTCTTCTGCAAGTCATAAGTTGCTTTAAACATCTGCTAAAATGTATATTGTGAAGTGTAGTGGTTTTGTGGGTTTATTTTATTTTTCTAATTGATGGGTTGGGTTTTATCGGGTTGTTTTGGTGGTGTTTATTTTTGTCAAGATGCTTAAAATTTTAGCATGGTATCCATTGGGGAGTATTTAAGCAGTAGGTAGCAGTGCTTAGGATGCTTGTGTTTCTTTTGGGCACAGTAGAGATGTTCTGAATTGATACCTGTAGATTCTGAATTCTGAGAGAAAGCACCTTTTGTTTCCTCTTGTACCAGAATTTTAAATTTTGTTGTTTACTGTGATGCTTGCTGGGTTTATCTCTCAGTTCAAGAGAGCAGGAGTGCGTGCATGCATTTATATATGTAAAAATGTCAGGTTACTTCTTTCTCTTTTACTGTTTGTCTGGCAGTTACAAGTTTTCAGGCTAGAAAATTACATGGGCTGTCTGTATAGTCTCCCTAAACCCAGACATATATGTCCTAACTAAGTAAAAGTAGTCATGGACAAGGAAAATATTTTAAACACTGATTATAAGACTTGTTTTTGTGTTTAATGTGATGCTTTTGTTTCCTAAATTTAGCTTCGAGGGCTAGCTCTAGGAGTAAGTAGACACTTCCCCATAGCTGAAGTTTGCTCCTACATTTGTTTTGAATATGTGTGTACACACAAACACACACCCCCCAAAAGAAATTCATTTGCCATCAGTAAACACAGATATCTTTCTGAATCTTTTTTGGACCTTCGTGTATAAAATAGTTGATATTAAACTCTCGTTCCTTATTATTTCTGCAAATTTGCAAAATTGCTGACCTTCCCTCTTGTTGCCCTAAAAAGCTTTCTCTTCAATTTATATTAGCATTGACAGCAGAGCCCAATTCTATGACTTAAGTTGTGGCAAACCTCATAGGTTTAATACCCCACTGTGTTGTGTTTCCCAGACCTCAGGCCATGCGGGATTTTGACAAGTTGGTAGTTTGTGTTATGTAGCTGTAGACTTGAGATGGAGGATTTTTTTCCCTAATGTTTACGAAAATGATAGATGTTTTTGTTACAGACAGGTGGCCAAGTGTCCGTAAGATTTTGGAGGAGAGGGTGTCTACAACTAGTGTGAATAAGCATTTATAGCTTTTTATAAATAGAATTCTAACATGGGTTTGAGTTTTGCATAAATGTAATTTTAAATGAACAGATATTTGGAGCTAAGAGCTCTGCTCTTGACTAAATAACATTCCCTAGGGAAAAATGCAATCAAAGAGATTTAATATTCAGGCATCAAGTCACAAGATATTTAAATGACTAATTACTGTTTTGATGCACAAAATGGAATCTTATTTTGCTTCCCTTTCATCTTATCTTTCTCCCATCCTGTTCCTAAAAAGAAGTAAATAGCCTTCTTATTACAACTGCATCTTCCTTATTACAGCTGGAAACTTCAGTTCAGAAGTGATATTCTGTAAGAATCTTTTGAAGGAAAAAACAACCTTGCTGAGTCCATAGGAGTTGTAAAATATGCAGGGATATAGTAACCCTTTTAAAGGAAGTGACAGCTAAGGGCCTTGAGTGGTGTTAATTCTGTTACAAGTAGAGTCTGCATTGCTTCAAGCCATCGCTTCCGTCAGTGGTTTTGTTTGAAGGTAAAGGACTAGTAAAAAAACTCTTTGACATGCAGACAGTGGTACTGGAGGTTACCGTCTGATCCTCTGTTCTGGCAGTTGGTTCAGCTGCCAGGTTTCTGAGGTAAACATATTGTGGCTGTTGCCAGGTCTGTTGCTACATCTAAGAAACTAAAAAGTATCATGAGACGTACACATCCAGAAGAAAAAAATCCTTCAAAATGTAATGAAACTTCTTATATAACACTAAACATCCCCTGTATTATTTCAAAATGCTGTTTTTGAGCAAAACAGATCCTCAGTGCTGTAGTTTTGAGAACCAGACAACAGACCACTGTTAATAATACAGTAATGCAGATTTGGCTATCAAGTGCATTGATAACTGTGAATAAACAAGTAGGTGGATTTGTTTATCCTTTATAAAGGACTTGTTAAAAGGTGTTCATTCATGTACCCTGTGGTTTTCTGTTTTTCAGGAGGGTGTTGCTTTTCCTTTTAACTAGAAATTCAGCTTCTGAAAGACAGCTGGAAAAGCAGAGTAGAGGTAACTAGTTAAGCAAGATAAAAAGTGGAAAAATATGACAGACTGAAGCTTTTTGAACATGTTCAGTAACATTTTAGAAAGAAAGATGTATAGCTCTACAAACAGCCTAGATTTGATGGCGTCCAACTAAACCAAGGGAAACCACACTTATTTTCCTTGCATTTTTTGAAAGGAAAGTAGAAAGGATACACTCTACATCCCTAGTCTCTAGATTCTTCTAGACAAAAAATAGAAATTTGGGATGGGGGGAATGGGTGTTGAGACTTCGTGGATAATTTAAAAAATATATCCTTATGGAAAATTACTATGAGTACAGTTGGTTGGGTTTTAGGTTTTTTAAAGAGAGTTTAAAAAAGGTCAAATCCATGTGTTTGAAGGATACCATGCCAACATTATAAGACTTTTTTAAAATGCTGGGAAATTAAAATTTCTTAGTTGAAGCAGTGGCCTAGCAAAAATTAGAGCAGAGATACTTTTAATTAAGTCCCTTAGATCTGAGAAATTAATTACCTAATAGAAAAATTTGTCTGTGTTGATGACATTTCCAGAGTTAATAACATCCCAGTTAATAACAGGGTTGTGGGAATTATCATGGGTTTGTGGAGGGATGTTGTTTGACTTTTTCCTTGTTTCCTTGTTATCCTCTTATCAATGCTGATAGTACTATGGTCTGCTAAGGTTTTGGATGTTAGTCTTGATTTTTGTCTTCTGTGTGTTTAAGTTTCTATAGGTTAAATGCATTTTCTCCCTCAGGTAAAGTCTTTTAAATGCCGATGTCTCTGTCCTTGGTGTTGAGGCAGGAGAGTGCTGTTGCATTATTGAGTTAGTCCTAACTCCTCCTTCTGCCTGAGATCCTGGTCTGGTGATGAATCCTTGTCCCCACCTTAGCTCTGGAGTAGCTGCTTGCTTGTCTTACTAGGTTGCTGACAGTGATGCACTACGTGGAGTTGTTTTCTTGTGGATCACAGTTTAAAATTAAAGTTTGATTTCTAATTTTAGTTAGTGTTGCTAGTTACAGGTAGAAGAATTAAGCACCCAGAGTCCAAAATTATAATCTGTACAGCTGTTCATTCAGTTCTTACTGTTTTCTTTTGTATATGTGTCATGCTGTAACTGACAGCTTGCACAGCGGGTGGAATTAAGTCTGTGTGTGTAATTATCATTTCTGGATACTGTCATACTCTGCTACCCGGTGTTAGAGTAAACTGCTAAAATAGTTTAAACTGTGCTTTTGATCTCTTTAAATCCACAGTTGTATTGTCTTTCCTGCTCTGGCTTTGGAGATGTTTAAGAAAAGCTTATTTGTTAAAATTTCATTATTAGATGTAATTTTTCCTCTTCAGCATGATGTGTCAGTATTTGCTAAATGCTGTAGAACACCCAGTGAAGATAAGCTAATGTTCATTCAAATGCTTCAGAACACTTCAAGCATATTCTCTAATAGGATGTGTCTTAATTTAACAAAGTACTACACGGTAAATTTTCACTTACCCAGTTTGGATAGGCTCAAGGATCACATCCTTTCCATGGAACTGCCTTGGGCACTGCTAGCACAAACATCTTCCAAGCCATATCTGCACAGAAAAAGATCTTTCTCCTCCCAAATCCATACTGCAGGCATTGGGAAGCTACCATATCCAGGGTCTCTTGCTGCTGAAACAGCTGGATTTAGCTTATCAGGGGAAAAAGTTGGTAAGAAATGTACAAAAAGGCACCCATATATTACCTTCTAAGCCCTAATGAATTCAAAATGTGTGAAGTAAGCATGTAGCTGAAGCGTAGTGAGTCAGTGTATAAACAGTGTTAACTTATATATGGAAATTTCACTAAAGGTTCTCCAGTCTTTTTTATTATGTTCTTGCCGGCTTAAGGAACTGCATTCTGTGAGTGCTTCCATAAAAGTGTGTATTTCTAATTGTGTGCATAGTGCCTTAAGTACTCTTAAAATAACCACTGCTTTACTGACACGATTCATGGATATTGAGTATTTCAGAATCTTGTTGGGGCAATCAGAATTGAATGAATGTAAAATCATAGTGGGTGGTGTAACTGAATCATTAGTTTCCAGTCTGGGTTTGGTTTTTTTGTTTCCTTTGATGCAGTGTTAGGAAACTCTGTAAAGTTTTTTGCTTACTGACAGAAGAGAATCTGTGCCCCCCTCTCCAGCTGTAGAAGTTCTGAAATCTTAAGCAGAACAACTGAACTCCTTTAGTGCTCTATTTTTAGGAAAGGACAACTGAAACATTAAAGGATTTTGAAGTACAGACACCTCTTTTTGCGTAGTCTTTGATTCATGTGTCCTGTAAACTGGAAGAGTGTTGTTTCTTGTTTATGTTGTGTTCCCATTTGTGCATCTTTTCTGCTCACTCACAGCAAAGGCATTAATTTTGTATGCCAGTCTAACCTTTTTTTGTGCGTAATTTTAAATACACTTAACTTGTAGATTAGATTTCCAAGAACCTGCATGTTTGGTAGGAGAGGAACACAGAAACAAGGGCGTTTTGCAGTTTTGTCTAAAGTAACAGTCTACGGACACCTCAGTTCATAGATGGAAGAGATTTTTTTGTGAGCTCATGTCATGACCTTAACTTTCCCTTTTAGTTTGGTACTGAGCTTAGTCATTTACCTCAGATATACCTGTGTGAAAAAGGTTTGAAATGCTTAGCCAGAGAATTTTGGAGAAAAAATGTGGCACCTCATGAGAAGTGGGGCCAAATTTTAAATGTAAGAGCAATAGTGATGACTTGCTGCATATTCCATCTTCAGTTACACTGAAGCTTTCTGTTCTGTTTGGTGTTGTACATTATTCTGTGCACCTGAACATTCATGTAAGTTAGGAAATCTGGCAGATCATGAGTAGCTTCTATAATGAGCAATTAATGCAGTGCCTTGAGCTACCTGAAGAATGTTGTTAATCCTGCGATATGAAACCCACCTGTAACAGCAGTGTTGCCTTTAAAGTCAGAGGGATGGTGGTGGCCTAGACTTCTATTGCAGGTTGGTGCAATTTATTTGAGTCTGGAATGCGATTGAGTAAATTTTGCTTCTGGTTTCTAACTGGGGTGGGCCTTCATCTAGGAAGAAGATGTACAGATTGTGCCTTTGGGATTTGACAGCTTCCTGACAGTTCTGTGTAAAAGTTTAGGAATCATGATAGATGTCCTGTTGTTACACCATAGGGGAGTCAGGGACTAACTTGAAGTTTTGAGTAGGGGACTGCCATGAAGGTGGTTTGATAAGGTGATGTTCTGTATGTGCTGTCAGTTAAGCATGTAATAATGGTAAAGGTGTGTATGTCATGCTCTGAAGTAATGCTGAAAATACTTAAACTTTCAGAAAATAGTAGGAGTTGGTTGTGCATGTCACAGGCTTCTCCAAAAGGTCCAGATTCTCTTTTGAAATTATGGAGGATATGAATTGGCAGACTTCAGTTTGATTATTGTTTATAATACTAATATTGAAAGAGGTTTTGCCTTTTGAAAGTGGGATAATTAAGACATTTCCAATAATCTTAATGGCATGAAGCTGTGTCAGGTGATGTTTAGGGTGGATGTTAGCAAAAGCTTCTTCATTCAGAGCAAGGCTGGACACTGGAACAGGTTCCCCATGCAAGTGGTCACAGCACGAAACCTGACAGATTTCAGGAAGTGCCTGGACAATGTTCTCAGGCACATGGTGTAACTCTTGGGATTGTTCTGGGCAGAGCCAGGAGTTGGACTTGATCCCTGTGGGTGTCTTCCAACTCTGGGTATTCTGTGATTCTATTCTATGAGCTACGTATGTATACAAAAGCAGCAGAGTTCCTCTTAAGAGAGCTGTTCCAGAAAAGCTATATGTACTCTGTTTGGACTCCGTTTGATTATATGCATTCTCAGCTTATTTTTACCCTGTTTTGGATTTCCCAATAATTGCACACAGAGAAGTCGTGTAACAGCAGTGACTTTCTGCATAGCAGAGTTAAGTACAGTGAGACCAATTGTCCATGTTCACACTTAAGGTAAAAAAGCTTAGATGTACTTAGTACTCACTTACTTACAATGAGGATGCTTAACAGTTGGAAGAGTTTAAAAATCCGTCTCAATTTGTTTATTTTAAGCCGGGGAAAGGCAGGTGCCCTCAAATATAACTTTGTTAGCAGTATTCTTGAGAGCACAAGAAGTAATACAAGTAGCAGGGATTTGAAGGAGAGGAGTTTGTCAGGGTAAACTGTAAATAATTTTAAAGCCAGACTTGTATGGCAAGGCTTTACCTTCTGGTAATTTTCCCAGCTGGCCTTAAGGAGGAACCCCAAAATGTTATCTTCCTGACTCTCTCTCAGCTTTGATATATCAAATAATGTATTTCAGCAAAGGATTGGGTACTAATTTTATGCAGAAGAATATGAATAACGTTAGGGACAATAGTTCAGTAACCTTAATGTTTGAGAA
This sequence comes from Picathartes gymnocephalus, assembly GCA_013390045.1. Taxonomy (NCBI): domain Eukaryota; kingdom Metazoa; phylum Chordata; class Aves; order Passeriformes; family Picathartidae; genus Picathartes; species Picathartes gymnocephalus. The sequence goes on from WEKY01015661.1 coordinate 301,486, forward strand.
GCGTGGTGATGTGTCCTCAGTTTTCTTTTCATTTTAATAGCTAACATTCTGTATTTATTCTGTATTATTTTTGTTATTCATAGGAACCTACCTAGTGTTGATTTGTTTCAGGTGGGAAGAATATGCAATGTAGCAAGCCCTTAAATCTGCTAATCTTTTCATTGAGTAGACCACTTCACTTGTAACCATCACAATAATTGTGCCCTGATTATATTATTATATTCCTCAGACATGTATATGCAGTTATTTATCAATTTGTAAAGGATATTTAGTCAGAGTTTTGAATACCTGTAGGTTAATGCATTATTTTTTCAAGTTTTTGGTTTATAGCACCAAGTATGTGTTTATGTGTGGGCGTCTGCTCTGCTAGAACAGAATATTGCAATTGGCAGGCCATAGGTGTATGTAATAAGTTACTTGTTCCTTTTCTACTACGTTTCCACATTGTACTTGTAAGAGGAAACGCTAGCTTTAGTATCAAGGAACACATGAAATGTCTGATGTACCAGGCAGAAGATGCTGGCTGCTGCTTTTGTGCTTGTAGGTGTACTCTTCCTGTTCAGTGAGTATGCTCTGCTCTCCCATCCACTAGTGTGTGAGCATTTCTGTGTATTCAGCTCTTTGTGCTTTCAAGGACTAACCCTGTTCTGAGTAAACAGGTATGTGAAGGTGAATTGCATGAATTAAGGATGGAATAAAAGTTTGAAAACTTCCTGCTCTGACAGTTTTTTCAAGCAGAGGTACATAGTTTGAGTGAGGGAGGAAATGATCCTCTTATGAGTTAAGTACCATACTTAAAGATTTGTTTCCTTTATATTTAATCAGGAATTAAGAAATTAATACCTTTTGAATTGGAAGCTTTCAAGAGGGTGTATCTGGAGGATTGCTTTCAACATTGGTTTGAGTTCATACTTTGTATCAATTTCAAGACATCAAGGTTCCTTCCATGTTGTAGATAGAAACCACAGATCTTGTAGCCTGCTTGGAAGACTTACGACATTTGAGGAGAGAAATTGGTAGTAAAGGCTGCCCTATATATACATTCAGTGCTACTGTTTGTTTTCTGTTACGATTTTAAGAGCTGTAGTCTTCAGGTTTTTCGTTGGTCAGATGTTCAATTCAGACCATGACTGCTAAGATATTAGGATGCAAAGATGAATTCTGCATAGGCTTCTTCTTCCAGATTTTCCTTTTCAAAACTCAAGGATTTTGTGCCAGGGTGTGTTGTTGTGAAAATGTAATGATTGTGAATTAAAGATGTTTAGGAAGGGGAAGAAGGGTTGCCTGTTGCTTTTCCAAACTCTATTGATCTGTAATTAGTTTCACTGAAAATGCCTTTCTCAGCATAGATATGGAAGCACTTTACATGACTTGATGTTTTTTTTCTTTTGCTCTTTGTACCATTATCATTCCCCATGTTACTCTGTCTACATAGTAGGTATCATCTTTTCTTCCAGGCATTTCCCAGGATTGAATTATTTGAAATGTCCCATTCTCTTGTATTTCTAAATTCTCTAGTTTTGTTCTCCTTCTTAAGTTTCTTTAAACACTGGTGATAAAACTGGTTTTCCAATTTCCCCTGTGCCTTTGTTTTTTTTTTTTAAGAAATGAAGCTTCTCGCTGTCAGATGAGGCTGTACCCTCCATCTCCAGCCCTGTAGTAGTATTTCAGCAGGACATGTCCTGTATGCCTTTTTGGTGCTTGCTTTTTCTCAGTACTTAAATACAAGAAAGTATTCTGAAAAGAGTGGCAGAAAATAGGAACTGGCTTCAGAGTAAGGTTTTGCAATATTGTGATGTGACTTACAATAGTTATAATTCAGTAGCCTACATCCGATATGTCTTGTAAAAAAGCTGAATTCAGGACAACAGGGTGATTTTATTGGAAAGTTTACAAGTAAGGCTACAGGTAAGAACAAATCTGAGTCCTGCAGAATGTTTTGTATTATGTATAGAATCCTTTAAGCAGGTTACTTAAACAGAAGTGTTGGATCTTTCAGATACTTACAGATGCACTTATGTACTCTTTCCTGGTTCTCAAGGATTTTTTTTTTTTTTTGCTTTCATGTGTTCTTTGCCAAAGATTATGACCTTGCTTGCCCTTCACTTGCTATTTATTTTGTTCAGTTAGAAGGAAGTTATTATTATTGGTGTACTTGCGTTGTTTTCTGATGAAGATGCTGTGGTCTTGAAGTAGGCCACGTACAAAATGAGACTGTTCAAGTATTAGGATTAAAGGTTTACATTTTAATATGTCCCTCTTGGGGAACTAATGTTTTTCATAGTTAGCACTTCAAGTCAATAGTCAAGAATTTATGCTCTTGCTGTATGTGTGAGGTGAAGGAACTTGAGCTACTAAAACTGAAGTCAACCAGCTTCTCTTTTCTTGTTAATAATGTAAGGTTTGTTCTATGAGAAGGAAGTGTGTGTGGGAAATCAGTGAAACATGCATGTTTACAAAGCACCTCTGTCTAATAAATCTTTACCAGAGCTGTAGGATAGAAATGATTAACAGAAATTTCTGTTGCATGTTCGTGCTCTCAGCCTTCCTTTGAAGGAGAATTGTTTCCTATGAGGTGTCTTGTCTTGAGAAGAAGTTTAGAATATTGAAAAAAAATTGGCACGTCTTGGACTAGAACAGAAAACATGAGATTTGTTGCAGTTAATGCTTAAACCCTTGTGTCTGGCCTGGTTTTCCACAGTATCTGTACTTCACTACAGAAGAACCTCGTGCTAGTAGTTGTGAAATAATTTCTTTGAGGGCTTTAGCTGTCTTTGACTGGGATATGGGCTGCAGAATGTCCTAGAAATAAAGACAAAACCTTACTGGGGAAGCTGGTGAGGAAAGAAAACCTCCGAAGTGGTCCTATTAAGTTTCTGTTACTGAGGAAAGTAACAAACATCTACTAGCTTTAACTTTCAAGAATTGCTGTCATGGGTAAGTTGTGGAACAAGTCTCATCAGAATGTAACAGTTTTAGTATTGTGTGGTAGGATAGTATGAAATTCTGAAGCCATCTTGAAGCAATAAGAAAAATATTCATAGATAGTCTCATTGGTAAATGAGAACCTATCAAAAAACCAAACTTGTAAAACCAAGAAATCAATCTGTTTGTTATTCATTTATTTCATCAGGTAAAAAAGGTCCCTGTGCATGATTTAGTAACCTGATTATTTTTAAATGTTGTATCCAGAAGTTGCCTTAACTCAGTAATTTTAAACATTAAAGTAAGGAGGTATCTGACATTTTATTTTGGCTTGTATTAAATTGTGATTTCACTGGTGTAATTTTCTGGAAAATAATAGTTTGAATGTTTTCCAGTATTAATTTTCTCAGGAAAATCATTATTCTGTCTCTCAGCAAAATAAGTTTGACGTCATACTTGACCTGTACTCAAGAGGAACACTGCATGAGAAGCACTTGTTTTAGTTAGCAGAGGGAAGGGAAGATTTAGCAATAATTTTGTTGGAGAGAATGTCTTACCCCCGATGGTTTTGCACCGTGGTCAGGTGTGTATGTAGAGTTCACATCTGTGTTTATACTGGTTGGATGTTTGTTTTGTTTTTGTGGTTTATTCCCACCATTACCAAGGAGAGTGAGTGTGCACCATTTAGGCTGTGGTGTAATTTCTTTTCGGAAGTTCATAGGGTTAACTACTTGCTGATAAGTTAACTCTGAGTTGTTTCAACACTTTGCTCTTACACATTTGTTAAATATGAATTAACATTCACGTTACCTGAGAACGTTAAATGGGATTTACTGCTGAGAATTTGAAGGAAGTAAGCCCACCACTTTGGCAGATGGCACCGTCTGCACAGGTGGAATAGGAACTTGAGGTCCTGACTCAGCTTTTGGCAACAGTATCATTTCCAGGCGTTGAGGGATCCTCATCTTACTTTGGCTTGCAGTTACTGTAAGCCAAATCAAGCCATTTAATGTGATAAGCAGTATGAAACTGAGGCTGCAGTTAGTAATTCAAAAGCATAACATTAGACTGCTCTGAAGTTTATTCTCTGGAATGTATGCAGTGTCGAGTTGATATTTTTCAAAACACAATGTGCTAAATAATCCTTTATAAATATACTCATTAATGTAGCTAAAATAGTCCTTGCACAGAAGGGGTGTAATGAACTAATGACAAGTACAAATACCTCACAGCCTTTGGTAATTTGCATGGCACCAAGTGGTGAGAGGGACAGGTAGGATGTCTGGCATAAGGGTATTTCCTGAAGTCCTGTAACTGTGTTTCTCTGCTGATACATGGGTTGTATTCTGAGACTCAGTGTTTGAGAAGGGCACAAAGCAGTCTCTAAACTGTCTGTTGTGCTTAATATGTTTATATATTTTGTAGATGCATTTATATATATGTTGTGTAGACACATCAATCATGGATATTCATACCTCTGTAACTTGATTCCCCTGCAACAAGGAATGGCCTATTGAGCATCAGTAACAGTAAGTAGCTGCACATATGGTACAGAAGCAGGCACCTCTGTGTTGGGTCTGGAACAGTGGGATTCAGCTGACTCTCCTTGTACATGACGTTGGGCAGTCCTGTTTTGTCCCACTCAGACACTTAACTCTCACTGTGTGCACGGAGAGAATAACAATGTCACTTAAAATACACTGAGCTTACAAGTATTAAGGAAATGCTTGTCCTTAGAGGAAGCCTTTCCCATTCACTTCTGTTCTTCTTTCTTTCCTACCCTCCTATGTATGACTTTACTTTGTTGCTTGGTGTTTTTACCTTGAAAACAGGTTTGATCATAATTGCAGGTAGATGGTCATGAATTTGAAATGATGGTCTGTCCTGCATTTTTAAAGGCAATCTAAATAAACTTGGGGATTACAAAGCACAGTGAATAACTTATGTCTGACTCGTAGGAATTTATAATTCAAAGTGTACATCACTGGTCAGAAAACCTTTGTGCTGGTATTTTGTCTAAGCTTTTCAGCCTACTAAAGGCCTCTGCTCTAAGTAGCATTTTTGCATTGAGATGTAGCAATGTTTATTCTGAGTCAAGCAAAGTGTCTAAATGTGCAGATTTACAAACTGAAGACTGGCATCTGTGGGAGGAAATACATAGATTCATTGAAAAGTCTGTTTTAAGTTATTCAGTATTGCACCTGTCAGGTTCACTGTTGGAGAAGCACTTTCTCACCTTTGTGGCATCAGACCTGAAAGGCTGATCTGTTAGTGTTGTGAATACAGAAGCTCAGAGTGTTTAGTTGAAAAGTATGGGTAGGTTTTACTTGCGTTTTCATGAATGGCAAAATTTAGTTGGCTAGAGCAATTGTAAGTAATTGCTAAGCAAGTTTCTTCTTTACTAGATGCCTTACATAGTAAAAGTCTTAATTATGTCTGTGCTGGCATTGTACTTGGTGTGGTGTTACTTCAGTTTTCTCAAATGTCTTTATTAGCTCTCTCATTATATTGCTGTCTTGGTACATTAAAAAGCTTCTTTTACTAAGTTACAAACTGCAGTGCTTTTTTATTTTTCTTATAACAACTGTAATGTGGAGAAGTACAAGATAGGAACTTTGATATCATTGGCACTGACAGTTATTCAAAGACAAGGTTAGGTGTACTCTACCATCCTGTGTGTGCTTATGCAGCTCACGTTTCTGCTCAGCACTGTATAACAATTTATTTCCATTGTGTGCTATACAGAGGAGTAAAGTACTTAAATGAAGATATTGTGAAGTCTGCAGAAGGGCTTGCTTAACAGATTAGCTTTTAGTCATGGCTATGGTGCACTTTATGCTTTTTCTGAAGAATTTTTCTTCCACATAGCACTGAAGTGGTTAATGTTAAAAAGGTTTGTTGGTTTATTTTTAAAATCATAAATAGGTTTGATAGTTTAAGACAATGCTCTGCAAGCTTCTTCGAATTTTTTTCATGCAACTGTCTTATATGAGCTTTTTATGTGGAATGCACATGTGACTTCTTAAAAGGTGCTTAGATTGTTTAGGTTGTAAGGCAAATTTCTTTTTGCATATCTGACAGGTGCTGAGCCTCAATCCAAGAATGAATGAACTTAGACAAATGTTGATACTTGGTTTTCTTGTTAATGGTTTAATGTTTTTCTGTCCCCATATTACTGTATAATCTTCAGTAGAAACACCAATTAAATTCTACTGCTTTTTAATGTGAATGACTACTTGAAGTAATGACACTGTACTTTACAGAAGAGGTAGTTAAACCTCACAGGAATGTTGTAAATGAAGCAGTCTTAGGGGAGGTAGAGCTGGTTTAGTTTTGTCTGTTAGAGATCCTGTGTAAACCCCATTCACTCACTGATCTATCTTTTTTTATTACTATTTTTGGTTGAGGGGAAAGGTAAATGAATAACATATCAAGTTGCAAATGTATTGAGTTTCTTTCAAGCCTCTTTAACATTAGAGTTGAATAGAGCAGAGCGGCCTAAAAAGTTCATAGAGGAAAGAAACTGCTAAACATAAAGAGTAAAATGAGACTCGCAGCTTCCAATACCTCATGGCTTAGAGAGAACAGCTGTGGAAGTATAGCTGTGGGTTTTGTGCTTTTTCCTCTCCTTGGTAATGATGCCCATGGGCTCCTTTTTGAGATGGTGCTAGGCAAAGTGGTATTCTGATAACATGCGCACTCGTCTTGCAGTTAGTGTCCAAAAACGTTTCTGCATTCTGTGAAAAGGTTGTTTATTAATGATGTCTGGCATTTAGGCTGCCCCAGTCAACCAAATTGGACATTTGTTTATGTGAAGTCCTTGGGTAGTTCTGCAATTTGGTGTTCAGAGATAGTCAAGCTGTAGGTAATGTTGAGTTTTGAAGTCTTACTGCAAATTCTGAGAGGAAGAACAGTAGCTCTAAGTAGGTAAAGTTTTCAGGTTTTTAATACTTCTGAGTAAAACTCCAGACCAACTAGATCCTGTTCTTAGACTTGTTTTTTTCTTCAGACTCTTTGGTCATATGTAGATCTGGGAAACTGTCAATTTCTGCAGTTTGTGAGGTGTGGCCTGTGAAAGGGAATATTTCTGAGCCCTTGGTAGACTTAGTGCTGGGGAGGTAGAGGTGCTGCTCAGACTCTTATGGCTTTATTCGTTTTTCTTACCTGTCTTGATTGTACTGTGTGCTGCTGCCAGGTTGATTGAGGGATCCACACTGAGAGGTGTCTTACTAGGTGCAAAGGGAGAAGAGGATTGGTTTAATGAGGGTCGTTTGAAAACCTGGTCCGAAGAACAAAGCCTAAGGAAGGAGTGATAGACATACTGTTTTTTTCATAGTTTATATAAAAAACTTTGAGAGAAATATAGAAAATTTCACTCAGCTGAGTTGACTTCTTTCTAATTCTGCTGTCTGTTGAAATGTAGATTCTTAGCTTAGCCATTAACTTCACTCAGTGCTATGTATAGTATTTGATGACAGTTTAAAACTGGAATAGTTGAGGCTTATGTCTGTGTTGGAACATAGTGTGCATCTGCATATGGAAGAACAGTGAAACGTACAAACTTGTTTGCTGCAAAGTTGGGCTACCACGTTTCTTGTTATTTAGATGACACTGCTCTTCTATCAGTGCTGAACAATGTTAACAATAGTATGAAGTCCCCCTAACTAATAAAAATGCTGGAATCCAGGTGTAAGCTTTTGCCATGCAAAGTTACCTGAGTTACAAAGTATTGCTAATGCACAGAAATGTTTTAAGCAAGTAGAAAGATAGATGCAGTGATATCTTTTAACTTAGGAACTTGATACAATTATTAGTCAACTGATGAAATGATCTTGACGTTCCACTTCCGTATTGCACATGCGAGGGGAGAATAATTTTGCTATAAAGCTTTATTCGGGCTGTTCTAAATGGCACTGTAGCTGAAAACTCTGAAAACATTAAATTCAAGAGCTGTTCTCATTCAGTTGTCGACTGTATCCTGAAAGCTGTATTCTTGTGAACTGTGTAAAATCTCAGTTCACTTTGTGTTACAGTCTGATTTCAGTGTGGAGGTCATGCCCTGGACTGTTTACATAATACATTAAAAACATCTTAATGTGTTCTTGAGAATCTTTTATTTAAGGGAAAATTACTTTGTTTACTGTAGATGACTGAAATATTTTTCATGCATTGCAGTCTCAGATGAGCATACAGCTGGAACAGCAGGCTGAAGTAAGGAAGGGGCTTTTGGACAAGTTTGCAATTCAGTCTGGTGTGGCAAAGCTTATGAGATGAGCTGAGCTGGTTTAAATGTTTGTAATGAGAAGAGGCAGTTCCAGTGTTTTCCTAGAATTTGTCCTGGTCTTTGCATTACCTGTGGACTGGTTTAGCTTGCAAGAAGACGACTTGCCTGAGAGTAACTTGCCTTCTCTCTGTGGTCTGTGAGTTGCAAGGCTGCCTAAGCTGAGGAGTTCATGAGAGCCAAAGTGATTACAGAGGAATGGACGGGCATGGCCATTGCCAACACTTGAGGAGATGGTTTAGTGCTTTCTGCCAGTTTTGATCTTTCACAATTCCTAAACGAAGTATTTCAAATTGATACCAAGGCCTATGCTTCTAAATGTATGTTGTGCAGTGGCAATTTGGCAGGCAGGCAAGTCTTTTTAGGTGGTCTGAATGGGACCCGTGCCTGGAAAGATAGAGGTGCTAAATTATGTTTGTGAGCTATACTGTGTAATTCACGTGTGTGTTAAATAGTTGAATTTTCCGGGTTCCTAGGTTGTGTATGTTATCTACTCTGGCATGTTTTGAGTCAGTCTCATTCATTTCTTCATCTGTTTTGCACAGTAATTTAGAACATAGAACTGATTTCAGTCTTCTGGTAACAGGATAACTAATCATTCCATTTCTTCTAGTGTTGTACTAGTTCTAGTACTAATGTTAGATTTCCAGGTCAAATGTCCTGTGTGCCCTCCACCCTTCTACCACCATTCACTGAACAAGCATGGCAGGTAAAAATTTCCTGGAAGTTGTAAGTAATTTGCTGCTGGGAGTCCACAAATACAGAAACGAGATTTCTGCCAGTGAAAGGACAGACTTCTTCCATTCTCTTAAAAATGTCTGATTTGAACATGGGGAAAATAGTCTACTACAATCCTCAAGATGGTGTGGCTGACGTAATTTCTGACCAGTGTTCTAGATAAGTCTAATAATTACCAAGGTTTTTTTGATACTTTGTTAATTACAAATCCATGCATTTTTAGAAGTAAATTAGATCCCATTCTCATTGAGTAATTGCTATTTAAACCTATGCAACTATTTTAAGTTTGCATTTTTAATGGAGATCTAATTATTACAGTGATTACAGTAGAATTCTTCTTAACTGTCTACTCAAAAGACTGACGTGAGTTGATAAACAGAAGTGACCTCCATGGTTTTCCTCTGTGAAGGGACACTTTTAGGCTCTGGTGTAACAATAAGAAAACATTTTCTCTACTTCATAGAATGATTCAGGCCACTGAGAGATCTTGGCAGAAGAGCTTCAGAAGGGAAGATCTAAAGTCATGTGGTTTGGGTGAATCTGCAGGCAGCTTCAGTTGACATGAGATGGTGTTCTCCGTGTGTCCATGTATAGTGAGAGTCAGAATAGAAGGATACAATTGCTTGTGGGCCAGATGAGCGATTGAACTGATTTCCTGTCTTCCTTAGGGACCCATCATAGGTAGAGCAAGGAAGACTGCTTTGATGACACACCATTTCTGTCCTGTTTTGACCATGTGTGCTTCTTGTGACCAGATTTAAACTATTGCTAACACACGATATTCATGTACTTGAGTTCAAGAGCGTCAGCTGCAGTTACACTTACCAAGGAAACGATTGCCTTGCCATTATCAAAGGCTGGATGTCTCAGCTGGTATTCAGGAGTTGAGGTCTGAGTCTCAGTCAAGGATCTTTGTAACTTAGGGACTGATCTTGTGCCAGAATACCCACTGAAGACTTCTGTGCATTGCAAGGCAGATTGATTGCCCTCATGAGTATGACTTCAGTCAGGTTTGGAACTTTTCAGCAGCAGTTGTTTGGAAACAAGCGCTTGTAATAAACTTGCCAGAATGGCTTTGTTTTGCAAGTAGTTAGGTGTGAGTGCATATGCATGTGAGGAACTAAAAGCAGAAGTGTGTAGTATGTTACTGTGATAAGTGCTTATGTAATAACCTGTGGAGCTGCTGTTCAGGAACTACTGAGCATTTTTGCTTTCAGTTGTACGAGGAGCCACTAGAGCCACTTTCTGCCCTGAAGGTAAGAGTAATGCAAAGGATGTATCTCTGAACAGTTTGCATTGATCTAAGATGTCTTCTGTGTTCTGGCTGTGCATTCTGTAAATTCTCTTGCCACATTGCTGGTGCTTGCCTGTCCCTGGGTGAGTTCTGTCTATTATGGTGGCATGTAACTGCCTCTGAGTCCTACAGAAACATATTTCCAATGCTGAAGTGGTTCTAGGAAGGGGGAAGGAATTATGTGAATACAGAATAAGGCATGGCATTAAAAAAAATACAGACCTCTCTGTTTTGCACATAATTATCTTATGTTACTCTTCATGTTCCTCCTGATCTTGAATATAAATTGTATCTGATCAGTAAGTTACAGGACAGCTAAGATCTGATAACAGGAGGAGAAGGTGAAGAGAGTGAGCCAGTTTGGGTGTTTTATTCCTTTCTGTCTTCTTTGTGCACAAATTTCTTGGATTGAATCTGTAGCCAAATTTTCTCTAGTGTAACTTGACCATCATGCTTCCAAGAGGCCATCTTCCCTGATCATGGTTACTGAGATCCTTAAATGACTGAGAGACAGGGTATGTATCCTGTAGGTCACTGAACAAGCAGTGATGGAGACTGGGAAGTGACTTGTGTGCAGTAGGTGACAGAAGTGCTTCTGCAGTCCCTACTGTATGTTATGGAATGAGTTAGCCTGAAAGGTCTTGATCTGCAGCAGTGTCTCCAAGCAACTTAACTGTGTTTTCCTCTACTGTCCTTCTACCAGTAAACATTGCTGATGTGAGAACCTTCATCATCCCTGTAAATTTAGCAGCCAAAAATCTTTACCTTATACGCCTGGAATCAGGTTGCTCATGCATCAGTTCACCACCTCTTGATGACATGATGAACAACTAATGATTGTTTCAGTTCCTAATGTTTTCTTATTTGATCTTAATTATAGAGTAATGTGTTTGTGTTTCAAATGAGCTGCAATTTTGTTGGATTTTTTGTGTGTGTTTAGCAGGTTTTTTTGGACCATAAGCTGCTAGTATATAAAATGTGTATTGAAAAAGACAGGTCTGTTAGTTTGGATGGCCTTGATTGTGTGTCAGTTGTAATCAGTTTCAGTGTAACTGTTGTGAACCTAATGCTTCTTGGCAACTGTCTATGGAAACTGGTATTCCTTTCAGTTCTTAAACCTTAAACATTGTGAGTGCTGTGAAGTGGTAGCCTTGGGAGAGCACTTCTGCTAGGGATGGATCTGAGAGGATTTTGCCCAGTCATACTGATGTAAATCAGCAGTTCTGCAGAGACTAGTAGATGGGCAGTGGTTTGCCTTAGTTCCCAGTAATGGCACAATCAGTTGTAGTGTGTTTTTGTATAGGTTTTGTTTCAGAGGCAAAGATGTGATTGTGATCTGCACAGACTTGAACTCAGTTCTGTGTGGTTTTTTGTAAGTACCAGTACCTTTTAAAGCTTTCTCCTTGTCCTACCCACCTTTTGTTTCCTCCAGCAGAGATACCACTCCCTTGCTTTGGGTAGGCTTGCAGCATTGGGAGACTTTCTGTTCTGCTTGAGAGCTGCCTCTTTTGGTAATTCCGATAAGCAAGTGTGCCTTAAAGTATTATTTCTGAGAGCTCTGAAATAATTGGAGAAATTGAGGAAACAATCAAATTGAAAACAAGTGGATTGTTCCTTTATTTCTTGAGAAGATGCATTCAATTGCTACTGCAGTAACATTTTTTCGGTTGTCTTCTTAAAAGGATAAATATGCATTCTGTCCCTTTGGTTTGGTCACCTGTAATGACAGGGTTATGTCACTTAGTCTTCTGATGCCTTGTGCTGTGGTTATCTTACTTGGAATATGATCTCCAGAGTGTACTGCAGAGTAGATACTTTGTCAAAGAAACCTCTGTGCTCTCTATAAATGCCAGTTTTCTTTTAGAAACTGTAACTAACTCTAAAATCCCACAGTCATGTTGCCAAAAATTTAAGTATTACCAAAAGGTGAAAGAAGGCAAATACTGCTTGCTCTCAGTTGCTCTACTTCTGCTTGTTTCTGCTTGCAGGCAGGAGTGCCTGCTGGTAGTCAGGTTGAGCCACAGTCACAGTATTCTTTCTTTTGTGTTATAATTATTGTAATTCAGAGTTTTTGAGCGTAGTGTGCCAGAAATGCTTCAAGCATGCAAATACTGAACTGGTGACAAAGAATAAAGCGTATATCCTTGCATTATCATTTGAGAGAAGTCCTACTACCCCACCACAAAGCAGCATTGACCCCAAGTTCCAGTTCCTTCAGGCTGTAATGAGAGCTGCTCTGTTGTGTTTTTACTTCCCTTGTGCCTTTATTGCTGTCAACTTGCTTTAGATTGTCCTTTCACTCTTTGTTTTGGAGCGTGCAGTAAGAGTGGATACAAGGGACAAACTCACTATCCTAAAATTAATAGGAAGGAAGACCACAGAACGATAAATTGTGCCTGTGCATAATTTTGCTTAGGAAATGTCTCGAGTGCATCATGCTTTGTTGCATTCCACATAGTCAGAAAAGAGTTGCTGTTTTCGTGGGCTTTTTCTGTAGACTCTCTTAATTAGAGGAAAACCAAGGGAGAAAAGTGGTTTTCAAGCTTTTGGTTATTTAAACAACTAACAGTGCAATCTGGTACATCTTGGCATTTTAACTGTCCAAATAATTTTCTGGACAGGAATGTAGTGTGGAGAATAATGTGCAGTTCGTAGAATCATGGCATATCCAGAGTTGAAAGGGGCCCACAAGGATCATCAAGTCCAGCTCCTGACCCTGCACAGCACAAGCCCAAGAGTCACAACACGTGCCCAAGAGTGTGGTTGAAACACTTCTTGAACTCTGTCATCAGGCTGGTTCTGTGACCACTTTCTTGGGTAACCTGTTCTGGGCGAAGAACCTTCTTCTAATAGCCAAGCTGAACCTCTCTTGACACAGCTTGTAGCTGTTCCCTCAAGTCCTGTCACTTGTCACCAGAGAAGAGAGATCAGTGCCTGGCCCTCGGTTCAGGTTTCTGGCTGAGTGTTACAAAAAGTGATGAAGCTGCTCCTTTCCTGAGACACCCTCTGTCTCGGAGCTGAGTGCTCCCACTGCATCCCTTTTTTGTTGGGATTCAGACCACATGATGAGCCAGTATAGGATGCCGACCTAATGGAAAACTAACTTGGGGACTGGGAAGAGTGAGCAGATTTTTAGGGTTTTCTTGTATGAACTCTTTAAGTAGCTTTTAATGCAGATTTGGCTGAGCATTAGTAAAATGTAAAAGGAATGAAGTTTGAGGAATAGTACCATTGTTCTGAAATGACTGAATCAAATTAGCATCACAGCACTCCCAAAGTTGTAATTTCAATAGCTTTCTATGTCAGGCAGAGAAAGCAACTGAAAATGAAAGGTTTTCTGGATGTAAGCATAACTAATAGGTTGAAAATAGTTACATGTAAAAGTGCAAAACAGTTTCAGTGAGAATAAACTACCTTCAATAAGTACATGTTGTGAAACAGTACGTGTAAAAGGTCCAAGGGAAGCAGGCTGGGATAGAAGGAGAAGAAACTGAAGCAGCCTGCTGTGGTGTTAAACTGTTCAGGTTGAGTTTTTTTGAAAAACAAATGCAGGTATTTCTATGTTGTTTCAATCAGAAGGGTGCATTAAGAAAGAAATGTGAGTACTCTGGAAGTGGAAACTGATAAATAGGAACAAATAATATGTGAACAATTCATGTTTACATGAAAGGTATATCTTGAAAGAAGGAAGAAGGTGATATCCATCTAGCAGCAAAGGCATAGAATAAGATGAGAATATTCTGTGAATATTTGTAGTAAGAGGAAGCTTTTCTTGATTGTACTTGATACTGAGATGGTTGAAATGTTTCATGAAATCTTACTGGGGGGGTTTTGTCCTTGATACTCATTTTAAAAAGACTTTTCAAATTGAGGGAAGTGGCTAAGCCAATGTAATGGCTAACTGCTACCAAAGGGAATCGTCTTTCTCTTCTGCATTTCCCCACTGCTTTGCATACACACACCCTGGCAGTTCAGGGAGCCAATTTTTCAGACGACTAATTGTTTCTAATTGTTTTCAGAGGAAATAAGAGGAGAGTGGTGACTTTTTGTGGATTTAGTTCCCTAAGCTGTCATCGCAGATTCAGTCTGACGCAAAGCTGTGGTAGTACAGAGAATGACAGCAAGGGGCACAAGACTGGACCTTGTGGTGGTGGCTGTTAGATAAGTTTCCTTCTAACATGACAAATTATAGCCCTTGAACTTGACTAACCCATCTAAAATTCATGCCAGGAATTTTAAGAAACAGTCTGGAATAATTTCACAGCTATTTGAGAACTTTGGAGGGGCAGATGATGTTTGAGGAGAGAGAGAAGGCACTAATTTGTGCTTTAAAAAAAACCAAGAAACACCACCCCTAAACATAAAATCGCTTGAAAAATCCCAACCCAAAACCTTGTAACAGTCAACAGACTGTTGAAAAGGTGGAAACTAAAGGGTTACAAACAAGTTATCTATCTTCCCTGCAGTTCCTGGAGGAATATGGGTGAGGTAAATTATTTGGCCCTGGTGATGACCTGGAAGATACTAATCTCCATGAATACTTAATAAGAGGTTTTCAAGAACAAACCCCAGTTAACCCAGTCGAACTTATTTTTGTGGCAGGGCACAGGACCTAATGGATAATGGCATAAAAAAGGCTTTTTGATACTGCTCTGTTATGCAGTGAATGGAAGCTGTTGTGTAGTAGAAATAAATCTGCTTGGAAAACTATATCTAGAAATAGATGGACAAACAAAATGAAAACATTTGTTGAATTTCCTAGGTGGTCTGTCTTTAAATGCCAAGTGGTGTTTTCAGGAGTGACTGAGACTACAGTATCTACATAAAAATCTTCCTGTAACATGAAGAGCAACCAGAAAGTTTGATTAGGATTTGAATTTAAAATCATTCTGACAGACTGAGGAAACCACTGCATTTTTAAATGGAAAGCTATGGATTCAAATGAACGAGGTGTTGCGTCTTGGTGGGAGTAATCAGCTGTGCAATCACAGCGGAGAATGACTGAAGAATAGAAGCTGTAAGCATTAGTTAGTAGTAGGTACTTAACATGGTTTCTTGTTAAAAATTACTGCTTTCAGAGTTAACAGTTGCATCTGATCTATATCCATTACCGGTAGAGAGAGAGATGTGCTGAGCCACCAGCTGAGATAATGAAGTTGGGGGTAAAGTTGCTCTTGTGGGTTTGTCCAAATGAGTGAAAACTTTGATGCGTGGAGGTGTAAGGAGAAGCTGCCTTGTCTGCTTAGTTTCTTCTGTTTAGTGGAGTGTCTCTTGGGGTGAATTGAAATCGATATGAGCAGCAGGTTAACTTTTTTCAGTGGGGGAAATTTTATCCAGTTGCTTTTCATGATACGTGGCTGTGCTAAGACTCTCTGCTCACATACTGAGTGTTTTTGTAATTGGGATGAAAAGCAGACAAAACCATGATTTGTGTTTCTGATTTAAGAATACTGTTAAGATCTCTTTAAATACAGATTACTAAAACCTGCTAGTAAAGATGTGTAGGCTACTGGTACTTACTAGTTATGTCCATATCAGAGGTGAACCAGAGGAACTGAAATCTTAATTTAGTGTATGACATCCTTTTCTTCTCTGAAATAAAGCATGTTTTTGGTGTTTAGAAGTAAGTTGGGATAGATACACCAGGAACCCTAAGTATTATTATAAAACCAGTAAGCGCTTACGTAACTAAAAAAACATTGGCTATTACTATGCATTTGACCCAGAATCCAACTGGGCTATGTGAAGATAAAGCTTAGTTCTTTGTTAGGCAACAAGTTGTAGCTGTGAAATCCTGAAAAATTATTACAGTTTACAAAATCTTGAGGTGTCTGACAGCAGTAGTTCAGTAAAAGGTAGAAAAGAAATTACTTTGTCCATAGCCAAGAAGGACTGCTGCCACACCTCCTAGGTGATATTTGTGTCTGGACTGTACAAATGCTGCAGGTCAAAACCAGTGCAGTGAGTTCTACTTGCATCTCTACTATGCCTTATTCTCATGATTAGTCTCTTTCTGTGAAGAAGCTTTTTAACCAGGAGACAGATGTGAAATAATATCTGCAGCTTGTGTGAAGGAAGATAGGCTCAAATCCCATGAGTTCTTTTAGCAGAATTACATGTTAGAACCGAGTTGAATTTCAGGCTGCATCAACTTTGTAGTTTACAATAAAGCCTGTTTTACAGTCTTCTTGATTATTTATCTTTTTCTAAAGTTTAGACAGAAAATGTTAATTGCCCTTATTGTACCAAAGGAATTCAATTGAAGTCAGACAGCCAAAGATGTAATAAGATCATATGGATGAACATCATACATGCAGTGTTAAAACTATCACTGCTACCCTTCTGCTGCAGTTCTGCTTTCGAGTATTTCAGTAATCTGGTTTATGGCATCTCACTGAGAGAGGTATTGGCATAACTATTGTAGCACTGGTTTGCTGAGCACCTAGGTAGGAACAGAATCGAAATTCAAGAAGCCAGCATTGCTAATAAGGAAAAAAATATCTTGTTGTATTGTCAGTAAACCACTTAAAAGGCATACACACATCTTGCTGTGTGGGTTTCTGTTAGTAACTGTATGAACCCTGCTAATACTACTCATTGTCTTGACAGAACTACGGGGAAAATGGATTGCATTTTTACTGGTTTCTGATGGATTAAGAGGAGGAAAGGGAGGATAATGGGAAGAATTGCAATAAATGAGAATGGCTTTAGGAATCCTTCACTAGGTAAAAATTCTTGCTGTTCATTGGCAATGATAGCAAGGGCTCCTTTCTGGTTTTCTGACAATACTGGCAGTAAATGGCCAAGGCAAGTACAGAATAGTACCGAAGTCAGTATCTGTCTGCAACTACTTGTTATAATCTGTACGTCTAATCAATAGTAAGTGTCTCTCCAGAAACACAGAAGTGCGAGTTTGTGTGTCCCATGTACCGGGAACGCCGACACGCCTGAGGAGTCGGGAAGCTGCGGGGTGTGCAAGGGGACAGCGCCACCTGCCGGGCAACCCTCCGGCCTCGGCAGCGCACTTCGGGTGCGACCAGCGACTCCTCAGCTCCGGGCTTTACAGGGAGCGTGTTTGCAGAGAAATAGACCTCCTTCAACCTGAGCGCGGCTGAGTTTTGGAAGTATTTTCTCAGGTTTTCATTTCACTTGTTTATTCATAGGAACATCATCTGCAGCGGGCTATCTCAGCACAGCAAGTCTATGGAGAGAAGAGGGATAACATGGTTATACCAGTTCCAGAAGCAGAAAGTAATATTGCATACTATGAGTCTATATATCCTGGAGAATTTAAAATGCCAAAGCAGCTGATTCACATACAGCGTAAGTAAAGTAACTCATTCATTGAAGTCTACATTGAGAATTTAATTTTGGTAGTAGTTAGGACAGTATTCATAAATGTCTGCTGAGCTCCCATCAAGACTCACTTCTGAGAATTAATTTTTTCAACATGTTGAAAAATACTGCTTGCTAAAGAAGTATGTTTAATTCTTGTTCAGTAGTAACAGTTTAGAGGGAAATTTAGATTTGTTTGCAAGGACAGACACAAATCTACTTAAAGAGGAAAATACACAATGCATAGCTAAGAAGCAGAATACCTGTCCCTGAAGCATCACCAGGATAAAATCGCAGTAGAGTGGATTGGGAAGCCAACCAGAAATGACAGTAGCAGTAGTAGTATTTGTCTGTGCCTGGTAGAAGTATTCTACATCTAAAAGCACATGGGGTTTGATATCACTGACGACTTGCACATTTGTTGTGGTTTTGTTTTTGTTGGAAGATAGCAGCTGTTCACTATGAATATGACCCCTCATGTGAGCACCACATTACTTCAGTTTGGAAAAAATTATGAAAAATATAGTCTATTGCAGAATTCTGTTGTATGGTGTAATGAGCAGAATTTAAAAAGTAGTATCTGTGGTATGTAAATATATCTCATGCCTGATTAACTTGGGTTAAATGCTAGATTTCTCTATCATTCTGAGCCTTAGTAATGGCTTAAAATATTTGAGTTGTAGAATAGTATGGGTTGGAAGGGACCTTTGGAGCTCATCTAGGTCCAATATGCCTGCAATGAAGGGGGTTCAACTTTATCGAGTGGCTCAGAGCCTGGTCCAACCTGACCATGAATGTTTCCAAGGATGGGCAACCTGTTCTAGTGTTTCGTGAAAAAAGTTCTTCCTTCCTACTAGCAGTTTTCCATGCTGATATTAAGGTTATACTTTTCGGTTATACTTTTCATTCTTATTTTCTTTTTCTAGCTGTTCTAACGGCTGGAATTATGAATTTTAAGCTGCACTATATATGCCCATTTGTTTATTAAAAATAGGTATGTGTTTTCACACGTGCACTTGGGAAGAAATTTGTGTGTCTTACCAACCACAGGAATTTGAATGAGGCATGGGAACTAGGGAGTTGTGTTTCAAATGCAGACTTACGCGTTTTTGTAGGATACCGTGGAAAACAGTTGTTTGCATTCTGCAAGACATTACTTGTATTTGAAGATACTTTGCTTCATAGGGTTAGCTCATGCTGGGCCAGTTTAGTCTGACTCATCTACATCACAAAGATCATTGATGATAATATGTTAAGATCATGGTAATACAGTCTGCACATGCTTTGCTGGGAGTGCCTTTGTGTTTGGGCTGAAATCTTAACTGCTGATCGTACAATACATAAAACTCCAGAATGCTTGGCGGCACTGAAGATTTTAATGAATCTAAAAATGTCTTACTGAAGCAGTGAGGCAGAAAGCTGTTAGCTGGTTTGACCACTAATAAGTTTTCATTGGTTAACCAAACCATAACAAGTAGATGTCAACTTTTGTGCTTAATTTTTAACAGGGTAATTTTTTTTCAAGAAAAAAACCTTGATGTTTACATCAGCGTGGAAATAGCATTACTACAATATTCAAACAAATAATTTTGGTTTTGTCTTGAGAAGTGTGGTGTGAGCTCTGGATGCTATTACAACAAAACATTTTTGTAGTAAAACTAACTTTAACTTTCACTGTATCATTTAGCTTTTAGTTTGGATGCTGAGCAGCCAGATTATGACTTGGATTCGGAAGATGAGATTTTTGTGAATAAGTTGAAGAAAAGAATGGACATCTCTCCTTTGCAGTTTGAGGAGATGATAGACAGACTAGAAAAGGGCAGCGGTCAGCAGGTACAATGGTACTTTGAATAAAGAATTTGAAATACATGCTTTATGTATTACTGTATGAAAGTGACATGGTGGGTTTTACATTTAGCCAGTCAGCCTGCAAGAGGCCAAGCTGTTGCTGAAGGAAGATGATGAATTGATCAGAGAAGTGTATGAGTACTGGATTAAAAAGAGGAAAAATTGTCGAGGTCCTTCACTTATCCCAGCAGTGAAGCAGGAAAAACGTGATGGTTCCAGCACAAATGACCCTTATGTTGCATTTAGAAGACGAACAGAAAAGATGCAGACACGAAAAGTAAGTATATCAGTGCCTCCCTCAGCTTTTCTTTCTTTTCATTTTCCCTCTTTCAAAAAGTTGCTTATATAAAGAAACAATTTGCAATATACTATAACATAATAAAAAATGGAATGTTCTTTTTAATTTGCAAGGACAAAAAACCATAACTTTAGTCCAACTATTAAATGAAAGTTTATATTCACTTTTTCACTAAATTTACTGTTAAACCTACTTAGGGTGTTGGCAAGCTGTGTATAATTGGTAAGGTACACATGCTTCTCTTTGGTTTAGCATGTGACTTGTCTTTTTTTTTTTTTAACGTAGATAAATATTTAGAACTTACTTCAATTCAGATTATTTAACTTAAATTATGTGGGGAAACACACATTTTGTATATGTGTGTTCACAGAATCGAAAAAATGATGAAGCTTCTTATGAGAAGATGCTGAAGCTGCGTCGAGATCTGAGTCGTGCAGTAACCATCCTGGAGATGATAAAAAGGAGGGAAAAAAGCAAGAGAGAGTTGCTGCATTTAACACTGGAAATTATGGAAAAGAGGTAATGTTTATTAAAAGTTTTCTGCAGAAAGCTTTGGAAACTGCTTTATATTTTGATTGCTGCAAATATTTGAACAGTGGGAGATTTTTAAGATAACTTCAGACTCTGTTTCACATTTACAGAATAGCATATTCATGTTTGCCTATGGATAAAAAATAAAACATTAGGAAGTTGCTTATTGGGAGGGTTATTGTCATCCTAAGATACACTGTTTTATTACATATGTAGATACTTTGAAATGTATCTATCTACTCTGTATATTACACCAGAAGAGTGATTACAGTTTCAAGCAAAGTCATTTGAAATTGTTTTAAGTATGTAGATTAAGGAAATCCCCACTATTTTTAAGGCCGTTTTCAATCATTACCATTCTTCTTTGACTTCATGATCTCTATTCTTTGCTAAAAAAGCTTGATCCAATACCCTCTTGAGGAAAACAAATACCCATTTCATACCGTATTTAATGTGAGAGTCACCTCCAGCTAGTGCTTCTTTTGCCATGGTGTTGTTCAGCTGTGCCAGGGGCCAAATGCAATTGTCACTTTCCCAATTGATTGAGGATCACAGTTGCAGTGTGGAGTTGTCCTTTAGGTTGATACTTAGAATCTGAATAGACTTTTCTAGCCCAAGTATCCATGTGTGAAAGCAAATGTTCCAAGTTGGTACCTTAAAACTGCAGAACTGACTTTTAAGTCTGGATTTTTAGGCAGACAAGCTGAACTGGCTCTACCAGGGCACTTCTTTTAAGGCCTGAGGGGGGAGAAATCATGAAGATTTTCCCGTTGCTTTTTAAAGAAAGTGAGCCATTGAATAGAGGAAAGACTCTTATGCTCCATCAGAGTAAAGAACTGCACTTCAACTCAGCATTTGTCACTGGACTTGAAATGTATTGTTTCATGGATCTACTTTTTGAAAATACTCTGTAACACAAAAGAGGGAGGCTTCATGACTAAGGCATTCTGCTTCACTTTAAAACTTTCTGAGCGATAAATGGATGGTCTTTAAATGGCACCAGTCTCCAAGGAAGGGGGTGGGTAACCCTCTCCTCTTCTTTTCTTTACAGTGTTACCTTTTGGAGATGCTTTACAGGGTCGTTGTCCTTTTTTATCTCTCAGCATTATTCATTGCAATGAATTTTCTATGTTATTAGTCTCCTTCTCTGGAATAATACTTTGTGTATTTCTTGCTGTTGTGATGGATATATCCCTTTACCCCAAGTTACAAGTATTAATTTGTGTTTCTCAAGGTTTCTCAATTTTTTACCAGATGGACATTGTAAACATTCCAACAAATAAAATTTATTCTGATTTCAGGTATAATTTGGGTGACTACAGTGGAGAGATCATGTCTGAAGTCATGGCACAGCGGCAGCCACTTAAACCCACCTATGCTATTCCCGTCATTCCTGTGACTAACAGCAGTTCTTTTAAACACCAAGAAGCTATGGAACTGAAAGAATACAAAGTTAAAGTAAGTAATGTCAGTAACCTAGTTACTGTTTGTGCTGTGAAGTATACAAAATACACCATTTTAGGATTGGAGGAGGCAGGAAGCTTTTTGGAACTGGCAATAGGGTAGCAAAGCCGCCTGTTCCTGTTCTGTTGGGGTTTCAAGGATAACAGACTACCAGCATTCCTCAAGACAGAAATAAAAGAAGTACAGACAAACTACAGATAAGAACGCAATTGTATGTGTCCTTTTATTTGGGGGACGGAAACCTTTTTCTTTACTACTGTCCATAAAGTTAGGATGTCCTGAACAAAACTGTGTTTATTACCTAGAAGTTGTACAAAGATGGAACTAATGATGTGAATGCCGTGTGTTGTTCTAAGCTGTGTAGTTAATTTAATATGGAGGGTTGGGGTTTGTTTTGTTTCTAAAATATGATCCATTGATAATTCTCCCCCTGCTGTATATCTTTGGTTTCATATTTAAGTAAAGTATCAGATAATCTTACTTGATGTAGACAGCTGACAAGTACTTTTCTCCCTGCAGGCTTTAATTTTGTGTCATACAAACCATAGCTACAGTGTGAACAACTGAGCATGTTAAATAGGTCAGGTAACACAGGATAAATGCTGAGGTATAATTTGAATTTTAAACCAAGACAACTTGTAACTGAAGAATATGTAGAGGCTGTTCTGAGTTTGACAAGGTGGCTTGAATCTGGATTCTTCCACTGATAGTAAAGCTCCTTGTGATTGCTGATGTGTACTTGCTTATCAGTCATGTTGGATCACAGCTTGGAAACTTGGGAAATGCTCTTAAACTTGACTCTGCATAGTATGAGTAAACGTGTTTAATTTTTAGAGACTTTTGCAAGATTATAGGTATCTTTAAGAAGTCTGGTTTTGCCTTCAGAGCATTGTTTGGTATTTAGTAATACCCTGACACTGCATAAATGGGTATCATTTGAAAATGCAAGGAAATAAAAAAGGTGCCTTATGGAGATCATGATATATATTTTGGTCTCCTTGTCCAAAGTAGTACTGTTACCTTAACTGCTAGTGAGTTTACCTAGCACAATTTGAGCAAACAGTGCTTGATTCCGTGTTGTCTGTTCAGTGTTTCAGTTATTGGAAATGAAATACAGACACTCTGAAATGACTGCATGTTTTACTGTGAACGTGGTAGAGAGATGAGTTCATGTCATTAGCTTGCTTACACAGGAGTTTAAGTAAACTCCTGTTTTAATGTCATTTTCTTCTGTGTGTAATTTTACACTGCTTTTATTCTTCTTGCAGCAAGATAAACCTGATGTTATTAGACCCAAAAGAAAGTATGAGAAGAAGCCAAAAGTCTTACCTTCGTCCGCTGCTGCTGCTGGTCAACAGACAAGTCCTGCTGCACTGCCAGTCTTTAATGCTAAAGATTTGAATCAGTATGATTTTCCTAGCTCAGATGATGAACCTCTCTCCCAGGTAGGACCTCTAGAGTTTTGTGCTGTTCTTTGGGAAAGAGCAGAAGTAAAACTCAAGGATTTTCTAATACCTCTCCTCATACTCCACCCTCACCCCATCCCCTCTTTGAAGGTTTTATCTGGTTCTTCGGAGGCTGAGGAAGAAAATGATCCTGATGGTCCTTTTGCCTTCCGTAGGAAAGCAGGCTGTCAGTACTATGCTGTAAGTAGAATTTCCTTCTGCATCATAAGACAGAGTGTCATGGTGTGAAAACAGCTTGTGTTTAATTGTTTAAAATTATTTTAAGCCTCATTTAGACCAACCTGGCAACTGGCCGTGGAGCAGCCCTAAGGAGGGAAGATTAGGAGATGTGCGTTACAGATACTGCTTAACCACCCTCACAGTACCCCAGAGGTGTATTGGGTTTGCACGAAGACGGGTTGGCCGTGGTGGAAGGTAAGTGCTCTGTAATTGTTGCTGTTTTTAAAAATAAAATTTAAAAAATCAGTAAGATAAAGAACAAAGTCTAAAAAAGAAACAAAAACCAAAAAATAAAAGAATTGAGACATTACAGGGAGATTAGCTGGCTAATTGTCTCCATTTCTGTTTTGTGCTAGTGGAAGCTGTTTTAGTAATGTTTTCTTAGATAGATAGTTCTAGGGAGTTTTTATTGCTTGCACTGCCATTTTTTAACACGAAAATACATGTATATCTTCAGTTGTGATTGGTTTATTTTTAAATTATTTGCATAGCTGTCCTCAAATAGCATTTCAAGATAGCAAAAATTTTATTTTGCAAAAAAATGCTTTTCAGAGTTTAGACTATATTTGGTGATTTTGGGAGAGATGCTTAGAAATGACAATAACTTAAATGTCAAACATAGTGAAAAATATCAGATAATTACTTATTTCAGGCACTTTGCTTTTAAGCATCTTTACTGAAACCAATTTATAAATGGTAGAGTGTGTATGGTGTCTTTAAGAAAACAGTACATTTGTATTAAATTTTTATTAAAAGTAAGAACGTGATTTGCCTTTCACGTTTATGCTTATCACCTCTTCACATACTAGTAAGCCAGCCTGGCCAATCAGCAAAATTGCAATGTGATCCGACAGCTCTTACTGGGATATTTGTAAGGGGATTTGGAAGTTAATTTGTGACATCTCTATTGCTTTAGGATGGTTGTAGGGATAGTCAGTATATATGGGAGTAAGGCTTTGGAAATTAAGTTGCTTTAGGAGGACATATGAATGACTTTTTACTTAAGCAGTGTTATTCTCTAGGTCTTTTTGTTTTGATTCTATGTTGTTGCAGTGTCTTTAATATATGCATGATGTTGTACCTCAGCTCTTCTTCAGACAGTAGAAGCTAGAATATACCTAAATGTACTACTTACTGTAAAATAATATATGATCATGCAGTGGGTCAGGAGCATGTCTACGTGTGTTTTGGATTGTCCTAGAACGCTTTAGTGTGGCTTTTTTCGTCCCTTTGTCATTCACAAGCGCACATGTCAAACCAATGACTTTCTTGGTATTTTCTTGCCACTGTATAATTGTGCATTGTTCTCCTGGTTTTAGGGTGCTACTAGACAGAGCACATTCGGACTACGATAATGCATTTCACCATCTGGATTTGGGAAGGGTTTCCTCATCGCAACACTCTTCAATCAGTCAATTTGCCAATACCTCAGAAACAAATACCTCGGACAAATCTTTCTCAAAAGACCTCAGTCAGATACTAGTCAATATCAAATCATGTAGATGGCGGCATTTTAGGCCTCGGACACCATCCCTACATGACAGTGACAATGATGAACTCTCCTGTAGGAAATTATACAGGGGTTTAAATCGAACAGGCACAGCACAACCCGGGACCCAGACATGCAGTACCTCTATACAAAGTAAAAGTAGCAGTGGTTCAGCACATATTGGTATGTTTATTTTAACAAACTTGCTTCTAGAAGTTTTAAACTTATGTCAGAAAATCCAGAATATCATTAGGTCATCCATACTTTATTTTGTGGTCTGTTTTGATGGTAACAGCATATCTTCATGTGTATCTCTTTTGCTACATTGAATTTATTTGCATTTATTGGTAGTGTACTGCATCTGAGATTTATACAAATGCTGCAGTGGAATGTAATTACAATTTTAGAAATACAAAAGTTGAAAGAACAGTATTGTGTAGGGTTTAAGTTGACTGAAGATTTGGATTTTTGAAGTTAAAAATACATCAATTGAAATGTTGATATAAATATTATGTACCAGTTTTTTTTCTAGTAAAAGGTGTGGCTGTGATGGGAAATGTTTAGGTAAAATGTTTGCATTTAAAATCCCAGCATGCTATGAATTCTCACTTGAACTTAAGTGAACTTAAATGCCATTTCCCAGCCAGGAAGTACCCAGCCCACCCTCACTGATGCATCTACTTATGCTTAGCAAAACCTTTGGACCAATCACCTCTACATCTTGTCAGCAAGTGGCAGAAACGTAATTACAGATTTGAGGATCTGACTGAAAAAAACACAATGTTGCAATGGTTTTTAATTGGAACACTATGGGATAGCATCACTCTTGCTGTAGGGTTCTTCTCACCAGAAGACTGGTATTTACATGGTTAGAATGGAACTTACCAACTCATTAAAATTCATGAGTTATTTACTGTAAATGTCATCTTTTTATAGAAGATTAAAGAAAAGTTCACCATGGTTTTGTAAGGGGTCTCTAGAATCATATTTTCCGTGCCATTTTGAATTATGGCTTGGAAATCAATCAGAAAACCTGGATAATGTAGGAATGTGGTGAGCAGAGATGCTTATACCTAATGTACTAAGCAGGTTGTGGGTTGTTTTGGTGATTTATTTTAAAGACTGTTGTGCTGATATCAGATAACCTTAGTCTTCTGTTTGCCAGTATATTATATGCTTTCCCTCCTGTATCATGTTTTGAGGTTTTTTCTTGAAAATTCTTTCTCCTTGCCTTTGTAGAGTTAGTGAGCTGCTTTGTTTGCTGCTTTGTTTCATGCTTCCTTTCCATGCTGTCCTAGAGTAGGTCCTTGCCTCCCATGCCCCTTTCTTCTTGCATGACTCTTGTAGCTGGAAATGTACTAGGACAAAAACTAATGGTTCTGCTGGTTTGTGATCTTAGTGTGGCTTTTGGTGTTTAAATTCTGCACTGGTTCGAATCAGTAAACCAAGTCCAGAACTGAATGAGGGCATTCTCTGCCTGGTGGCCAGTCTAAACTGTGATATGTGGTAGCCAGATTACGAGTGTGAAAACAAAACTAATGTGGGTTGAATAGACCAAATACACTGTAAAATATTAATGGGCAGTGCTTTACATTTGAAAATCACATAGACTTGAAAAATTGGCTGAGGGAGTTTAAAGCTCACATCTCTGTGTGTCTGTATAAGTAAAGACAAACACATATATCCTTTTAGAGTGCTTTTCCCTGAAATAGATGGTAAGGATATTTACCTACATCATTTAGGAATTAAATGGAATTACTTATGTTGATGAGTCCCACAGAAGGTTTTAATTGTGTGGTTGCATATTGAAGCCTGTGGGAAGGTAATACATACGTGTAAGTACCTGATATATTACCTTCAGTAGTGATTGGAATTCTGTGCAGATGATTTAGTATCTGTGAAAAGTATTTAAGTTAGTATTCCAAGTCCAAATGTAAAGGTGGAGTTTAGTTTCATAATTTTGCTAGGATTTGATACAGAAATTAAATGTTCAGTAAAAGAATATACCTGTCTGAATTCATAGATATACTTTAAATTGGTTACCAGAATCTTTGGATAGTCACGTGTTATTTATATAACCAGGTAGATTGTATCCATATAATCCATATAGATTGTATCCTTATAATTATAATCTTAATTATGATTCTTGTGGCATTGGAGTCTATATGAGTTTCTGTATATGTGGTGTACTGCTGATCACCTGTTCAGGTGTAGGTGTTTGTAAGGAGCACAGTCTGCTTCATCTTGGTGCCAGTGTGGTTTTAGTGGTTTTTTTGGGGAGGAGGTTTTTCTATTTTCTAAAAGGCTTCTATGAGATACATTGTCTATACAGGTCACAGGGGTGTTCCAGTGTCTTCATCTGACTTCTTCAAAGGTGCCTTTCGGTGGGGGCTGTGGCTGCTGAGTTCTGTCTTTGTACTTCCTGTAGCAAATACTGTAAAAAAATCAGGTATCTAACAGCCTTACTGAAGATTTTTAGTAGGTGCTACTGCAGCTTAACAACCCTGTAGGGTTTCCCTGTTCCTTTTTTTAAAGTAGTTTTTAAAATTGGGAGTTTGTTGTGGGTGTGGATGTTTTAGGTTTGTTTCTCTTTGCCTTTTAGGTTTTTGAGGTGGCAATTGGTCTTTTGTCAGAAAACACTTATTAATACATCTGTATTTTTTAAGTCATATTATCCTTTCACTGCTGCTATGAATTATGGTCAAACCATATTGCTTACTTTTAAGATGTTCATCCTGGGATTCTGTAGTGACCAGCAGAGGTGGTCGTGTTGCCAAGTTTATTGTGTGCCATCGCATAAGTTTTTTTGTACTAAGCTTTTTCTGTCTTCTGTGATCCAGACATGCTGCTGACATGGAATATGAAATGAAAAATGCTGTGAAAAATACTTTTCTTGGGTTTGTTATACATGGCCAGCAGGGCCATGAAGTTGAGATGGTGTCCCAGGTCTTCCATCAGTGAGAGGATATGTTACAAAAGCTGTGCTGTAACATACCTTTCTCTGGTTACAGGGAGCATTGATTTTCATCCTGAAGGTCAGAGAGAGGTTTCCCCAGAGCTGGGTATTTTATAAGCACTTTGAAGTGCCGTTGATCCTGAAGAAATGCAACGTATTTTGATTCTGACTTTAAGAGTGCTCAGTATTAAAGATCTGTGGAAGTTGTTGCATTGAGACTTTGTGTGTAAACTGAGAAGGGATGTCTTAAAATCCCTTACAAGTTACCAGATTACTTGTGGTGTGCTGAAGGCTAGACTTCAGCAGCAGGAACAAGTGGCCAAGTAGCATCACTAGTGTAGAGGGTGGTTCCTTCTGATCTTACTGAAGAATTATTAAAAAGTATCCTTTGCCCTCTTGCAAGAAGAGCTGATTAAAAGGTCTTAACAGATGTTATTCCGAACACCACTAAAAAGGAAGCAAGAACACTAAAGAATTATTTTTGTGGAGCATTAACTTGTTCAACAGCAGAATTATTTCAGAGAAGGAGCCTGTATTGCTGGCAATGTCAAGTTTCTCAGTCATAATCTTCAGAGATAGAGTTTACAGTAGGCATGAGTATTGATCTGAAGTGTTTGTGACCCCTGTTAGATTGATTTGGTTCTGCCAGGCAAACAGCAGTCTTTGAACTGCCTCACTGTGCTTTCTGCTGGAGACTTTCTATTAAATATGTTGCATTCACATTTTTGAGTACTTGGATCTCATAAACAAAAGTTAGAGACACTTAAAGCTGCACACATGTATCATTCCATTTCAGCCTTGTGTTTAGGAAGTAGAGCAGAGATACCTATCACTAGTGAAGTATTGGAGCACTGGTTGCCACTCTCCACGAAGAACAGGCAACAGTCTTGGATTCTGTTCCTTTCTGCCTTCATCACCTAGAAGCTGGATCACTTTGAAGACTGTGTCTAAAAGCTGGCAGGACTAAGGAGGCTGGTGGTTAACTGGAGCCTGCTCACTGAGTTGGGAAATCACTCTTTGAGAAGAAGCCTTACTGAAAATTGTTAGGTTTTGTGTTTGGGATTGTAGACATTACTATATGTGAAAAGCTGTGCATATCCAGAATATAGTCCAATGCTTTGCATTTTCTTGTAAACTAGACAAATATTGGTTACATTACATATGGATAGATCTGTATTTGTTCAGCCTGGAGAAGAGAAGGCTTTGGGGTGACCTAGTTGGGACCTTCCAGTATCTGAAAGGAGCCTACAAGAAAGATAGAGCGGGACTTTTTGCAAGAACATGTAGTGACAGGACAAGGGGGAATTGATTAAAACTGGGAGAGAGTAGGTTCATTCTTAGGAAGAAATTCTTCACTGTGAGGATGGTGAGGCACTGGAACAGGTTGCCCAGAAAAGTTGTGGAAGCCTCATCCCTGGAAGTGTTCAAGGCCAGGTTGGATGGGGCTTTGAACCTGCTCTAGGGGAAAGTGTCCCTCCCCACGGCAGAGGGTTTGGAACTAGATGATCTTTAAGGTCCCTTCCAACCCAAACCACTCTATGATTCTATACTTCTTTTACTTGTTGTCATTAAGGTGTTATACCTGACACCAGATCTTAGACAACCTTGTCCCAGAAAGAAGCAGGAGGAAGCTCCTCAATCCTTGTGGCAATTCCTTGTAGCATTGTGGAAGACTTTCATTTGTCCGTGGCTTTCATGCCATCACTGGCTGTGTTTAGATGTTTTTATTTAGCCCTTGTAGCTGTGATAGTCTCAACACAGCTCTGCGTTAGTGTTTTCCCTTTTTTGAAATGCTTCTTTCTCATTACAGGATAAACTTGGTGATGAAAAATACTGAAATTTGTAATGGCCACTTCCAGTTATCTTTGGAATTTAATAGTCTTGGCCCATCTGTGGCTGAGCTGTTGAGATCCTAGTTGAAAAGCAATGGCCTCGAGAGTAACAGATGTTATAGCCCATCCTAAACTTAGTTGAATGAAGAAATATTAAAAGGAAAAGTTTCTTTAGTCTGGGAAATGTGACTGTGCATGGAGGAAGAGTCTGTACTTTCTAAAACACCTGAGCACTTGCAGAGAATTCAAGACTTTGTAGTGTTATTAGATTTTCTCAGTCAGTTTCAATTCAGTTGGGAGTAATACTTTGCTCCAAAGAGGAGGATCTCTGGGCTTGTGGAACTGTTACACTTTGCATCCCATACAAGGATGGTCACATTTGTAACTGCACAGTAAACTGTGGTGACATATTGATGGAAACTCATTTTAAGAATAATGGGCAGTTAAATAAAAGTGCATAGGAAGTTTTCTAGCGCTCATTCAATGACTAGTAAAAAAATCGTTATTAAGTATTTTCTGTCTTCTGCTACCAAGTAGGGATTACATATATAGACCTTGCATCTAGTTTATAATTTCTACAGTTCTGATGTTAGGAGTTTCACACTTAAGTTCTGTTGGGCTGAAATAAAAGGCTGTTGTAGTAATAATCAAGAGTATAATGATTCATGTTCTCATAGTGTATAATAATGCCACGTTTAAGTAAAACCGATCTTGAACTTCTTTTCAGAAAGTGAAACATCTTTGGGCCTGGTGCATCAAATACTAAATCACACTGATGGCTCTAAGTCTCTCCAATCTGCTGAATTCACTGGTGAGAACTTGCTATACAGTAGAAAATCTTTAACCAGGCAGTGTAAACCAGATAACATCTCTCATAAGATTGAGATTTTAAAATGTGATGTTCTGGATTACTTAATATTGTGATTGATGTTTGCTTTGCATGCACTTTGGCATTAGTAACCACTAACTGTTGTCTTATACAGCAGGGATGTGATGCTCTCATGTATTTTCCTTAAGAAGACAGTGTAACATGATATATCATCTTTCCACACACTTTAGCAGTTCTTCAGTTTATTGAATTTCTGAAAAAGTTTGGAATCTTTAGTTAAGTGAACTTTCTTCTATTACCTGGTCAAAATTGTCTTTTTAATGGTTATCACCTCCACTGAAAGGATCATGGAATCTAGTATTCTATAAATGGATTAGAGAAGTGCTTTGAACCTAGTGTAGTCTTAATGCTTCAGTTTTCCCACTGAAATATCATTCCTGCTCTTGAGAACAGATAACTTTTTATGAAACAGCTTTTAAGCTACTGTAATTTGAATATCTAATTCTTAAGATATTTAAAAGGACTGAAACACTTGCCAAAAGGTTTAATTATGCTGTTTGAGTCTCTCAGTATTAAAATTTTTTAAAACTTTATTAAAGAAAAGCTTACCTAGCTAGGTTATTGTGTTTACTCGACAAACTTGCTCAGTTTGCCTGCCAAATCTAGTGAACATCTTCCATTCTGGAAATGGAAAGGAATGCCAATAGAGGGACCAGGAGTTTACACATGGGTTTTCTAGTTTCTGGGTTATGCTTACTGGTTATTGTAGTCAACTTTAAAAAAAATCTGTATTTTCCTGCTTGAGGGAAGCAGAGTAATAAGTGAGTGACCTCACAGTAAAACTTGCAGCAGTAGTCAGGAGGGGAGGCTGTGGCTTTTTATCATACAAAGACCCATCTGTTCATACAGATTGCACAGCCAGCCCCCTCACAAACATTCATCACTGGTTTTGGCCACTTTTGGGAAGGACTTGAGTTTTCATAGAAGCTAAATGTAAGCTACAGCATTGGAAGGCTAGTACATGACAAATGCTGCAGTACAACCAGTGAGTGCTGTTAGAATATTTACATTGCAGTATAAGACTGCTGCAAACTACAGATCTGTAAAAAGTCCATTGACAGTATTACTGTTACTCTGTTCTCCAAAAAGCAGTACCTGCTGAGTATCACCATCCCACAGAATTTGGTTGATATGTAAACAGAATCATGCAATTGAAAAATGATATTCAGTGGCTTAGTTTGAGCAAAAAATAGATATGTAATTATCTCAAAGAGTATAAATACTCATATAAATGATTGTAGGAAAACACATTCATAGTGCAGTGTGCAGTAACTCAGTTTTTAATAGAAAAGATTTGTAGCTGTCACTAAGGAGATACTGAGCAGTCATTTAACCTGTCAGTCAGTATCAGTAATGTACAGGGTTTCTTTCCTTGTACTCATAGCTGAAAACTCCTGTAGTTTTTATTTTACCTTCCATTGCTTATTGCAGTCCATATGCCAGAAAACATTTCCTTGCTGCCAAAGTGTATCACCAATACAGTTGCAGAATAGGTGTGTGTGTGTTGTCCCAAGCTGTTAAATGAACAGGGTAACAGCATAACATCATGTACTGACTTCACATCTGAAGGTTGCCTCAACTGAAATGTTACCACTTGATACAGTGCGGTGCAAACAAACAAGAAGCATTTGTATAGCCAAGTCTCTTGGTGAAAAGCTGCCCATCTTCTGATAACTATCTTGAGATGTGAATAATTCCAGGCAGAGTTGTGCCTTGAAGGTTCCTCATGTCGAAGGTTAGAAAAGGAGTTGGGCTAGGTTAACTTAAGAGTCAAGTGATTTGCATAAATTACTCAAGGTGTCTTGGAAAGTCTGTAGAAGTTTTGTGGCAAGATACAGATGTTAGCTGTGAAACACAGTTGAGGTATTCTGAAATTAAAATGTTCTTATTTATTGTGTATTAGTAGTGATGATTGAGATTTCCCCCTTTACCCACCACTGTGTAGTGATTCTGTGTAGTGAATAAAACTGGATGTTTCGTAGCTGTTTAATTTGGTAAATCCTGTACTATTAAATAGTCAGTGCTGTGTGATAGAACCATGACCACTGAGGTCTGAACATGCTGGTTTTGAGACAAGTCTATAAGCACTGCATCCTTGTTTGGGGCTGCTGAAGCAAGGGCCTGGCTTAAAGTCTCATGTGTCATCTTTAATCATTGAGTGTTATGTTTTGTCCCTTTTTTAAACTTCAAGCTGTTGTTTGGCTTTCTGTTGATTTACTAATCTTCTTTAAAGCCTCGAAGGTCTCCAGTAATGTCAGGAATCTGTAACTTTGTGTAGTGTTGTGTAGCAGTATTCTCCTGAGTTACCAGAAATGTGGTTACTGATTTAAGTGTTCAGCAAAGGTCTGGGCTTGCTGCTTGCCTGCTCATTTTTTTTCCAGGCAGATAAAGAGCAGTCGGTGTATGACAAAAAGATAATTCCATTCATTTTTGCTACTTCTTGTACATGTACCATTTTTCTTTTGATACACATGAAAGGTTTTCAACTGTGTCCTTCTCTTTTTTAGAACAAAAATGAGAAGAGAGAATAAAATTTTGGAAGAAGGTTTTTAGGGACACTGTTCTTTTAGATAAAGTGATGTTAGCAAGATGCTGAGTTTGGCACCCATCCAACTGCATCAATGCTGCATTGCAAGCAAGCAGAAAGTATTCTCTGCAAGCCACGTAACACATTAATAGCAGCTACATTTTTGTGCAGCAGTGCATTCTGTTTGAATTGTTTCTTTTAAAAAAAGACAGCTGAACTTAGACTTGTTCTTTGAGAAGCTCAGGATTGTACCTGCAGATGTAGAGGCACAGTCAGTACACCCGTGACTTCACTGTGCTGAGCATATATGTGATTTCTCCAATTCCAGTCATAGTTGGGTGCTACAGGAAATGAATATGTAAGGTTTAATAGGTGAAAGTTCTTTAATGTAAAGTACATACAAATGGATTTTTTCATGCATGGGAATGATAGTTTTCAGAAGGAACTTTTGTCTCACAATCATTATGCTTATTTTTTCAACTGAAATGTGATGTAGACTGTAGTCTGAGAGCAGGAGGGGAAGAAACCCAGTGGTAATGTTAACAAAATACACAGCTTTTAACAGAAGAGGGTAAAGTATGCTGTCCTAGTTTGCAGGTCTTCAGAAGAAATTTTGATTTGGATAGTTCACACTAGTAGTAACGTTTTCATTAAAACCTTCAATGTAGTGTTTCTTTAGCATGGAGAGAGAAGACCTGGCTTGTGTAATTGCCATCTGTAACCTCTTCTGGTACGTTAGCATCTCTGTCTATCGAATAGAAAAGTAATATCAATCAGATTATTTTAGGAGGCTGTAGCTTGCAGCCGCCCTTTCTGAGCAGTGTTGCATTTCTAACCTGGATGCAACTGATTCAGAATTTCACAGTAAATCTCCGATTGTAAATAGTATTTTGAAATGTCTGTTAGAGTCTCACTTTTAATAAGGGAAGCAATAAAAACGTTGCTGAGTGTTTAACCTAAAGTAAAAAAACCTGAAATTTGTTGTTCTTGAGTGTATTTTCCAGGTAGTATTTTTAAGTGGAGGAAGAGCAGTTGGAATATAGATGAGGGTGATGGTGGTAGTGGGGTTCTTCTGTCACTTGTTTCCTTTGACAGCTGTACAACTTTCCAGAATGCTGAGAAGCATACACCTCTAAGGGTCCCAGGCTGCTTAAAAAGAAATGAACTGAGGTACAATTACAAAAACACAGCTTTTCCAAATGTCACTTCTGGAAAGAAGGGAGAGCATTTCCAGCCATTTTTTTAGCATAGTCTTTCCTAAACACAGCTCTATCTGCCTAAGCTTCATTTGCTGCTGTTACAAAAGAAAGCAGTATTTTGGAGGTGGTTAAACCAACACAGGTGACTGCATATACCTCAACTCTGTTTTATATCTAGAATCTCAAATATACTTAGGACTTGAAAACTGAAATGAACTGGTAATTTTACTTAAATAGGCATAAGTAAGGTGATTATGATGGTGGAAGTTTTAA
>WEKY01015666.1:4882-80468 GCA_013390045.1 Picathartes gymnocephalus
TCAATCCGTAATAGTTTCAAGGGGGTTTTTGGCTTGGTTTTAAAAATCTGTGGTTTATGCTTGTCCCTTATATATCTAATTTTGTATGAATCTAAGGGCAGTGGGATTATTTATGGATGTATTGACTGTCTGAATCATTCACTGCTAGAATATGCAAAGACAATATCTTTTAGTCTATAATAACTCAAGTTCTTTTAGCTTGTTACATAAATTCTTAACTACTTGAAAGTATCTGACAGACAAGCATCATCTCCATGTATGCAAATGTAGATATATCTTTCATATGTACTCTCTTCTCTAACTATCTAATATTGGTGCATGGAAAGAGAAGTATTTAAAGAAGGATATAAAAATAAGAAAGTTAAAAGGTTAACCCTCCTGGAAAATCTGATGAATCGAAAGATTGGATTCTTCCAATTCTTTACATAAATTAAGTATTTTTATGTCACCCCATGAATCAACACTTATATGTCAATTTAAGTAGATGGTGAAAATTAAAGGTCTGAGGGATCAAAACCTATGACATTTATGCTTTCCTGGAAATTAGTTTTGGATATATTTCTGATATTGTTAATTCATTGTCACTCTGTTAACTAATTCTGCTCCAAATTGTCATTTATACTTTCTGATATACAAACCAACAAATATTAATCTGACCTTTATGTTGCTGAAGTTACTTTATTTTCCTGTATGTATATCCAATAACACACAAAAATATGTTATTTTCCTAATGGTACAGAATCTGAAGTTACTTTTGATAGAGATTTAGGCAAAAACTAAAATTAAACAGATTATTGTGGGTTATTTTACTTCACTCCTGTTTGTCTGTGTTTGCTTTTTTTTTTTTTTTCAATTTTAAAAGCATGGGCTATTAATATTTGCTTGCTTAGGAAGTGAAATATATTTGCAACTTATTTCTTAAGAGTACTTTCCAATTCCTATTAAGTTTAATAGCCAGATTTCCATGTTCTTAAATGATAAGAGGTCACATCTAATAACAGTTTTGATAGGTATATGCTGAAGAAACCAAGTCAGTTAACACTGATTTACTCTATTTTAATATCTTAACTTGAAAAATCCCAAGAAAATGATCTCATGTCCTTCAAAATGCTTCTCTGCCAATTTGAAAGGGTAGACACTTTGAAATGTTTCATTTTTAAGACTGAATTGGTCTAGAAGAAGGATGTACTTGAGTAATATATAAAAAATTTGCTTAAGTTTAAAACCGAGGAGAGTACACACCTATGGAGGAGGAAAAAAAATTATTCTGTTATATATCCTGCGAATAATTAAGTATCTAAAAGGGACCTACAGGAAGACTGGAGAGGGACTTTTTACAAGGCATTATGAGAGATTGGAAGGAGAGTGGGGGGCATCTGGGCTCCAACCAATGCTGGAGAAACAGCTGATGCCCCATCAGCCTTCGATTGTGTTGTTGTTATTGATTGCAAAATTTAAGGCTCGAGACTGAGAAAGCAAACTCTTGGCATCGCCCCAAAGGGTGAGTTGGGGGAAGGTGGCAAGTCTAAATGTCCTGAACAGCTCCCTGGGAATGAAGTGGACAATAAATGGAAATGCAGTTTCCCTGTGGTCTCAAAAGAAGCTTTGCAAAATGCTCCTACACTGCCACCTTCTGGCGGCAACAAGTGGAGAGCCTTGCCTGCCACTGGAGGCGAGGAGCGGAATTGCCGAAGTCGATCGCGATTAAACGCCACAGATGCCTGAGGCAGAAAACACAAAATACCACCAGATGGCACGCTCTTTCTTTTTAAGACCAGTCTAAGGGGGATTAAGCTTTCTTCTTCCCTCCTCTTACAGGTATTCCAAAAGACGTGTAGTTCCATTAGAAGATGAAGTTGTGAGAGGACTGAAGAACTTCTCTACTTTGCTGCATCAATTGTTTACAGGTTTTTATCTTGATAAGTTTTAAGATATTTATGTTCATATACGTTTCATATAAGTTTGTTACAAGCAATATTTTAAAATATTTGGTTTTTGTCTCTGGTTGCTACAGTGAGTACAAAATATTCTATGTCACCAGTTAAAAAAACAATGGGATGATGGGGATGCAAAGGGACAAGGGAATAGAATATAAGACAGGAGAACATCAGTAACCAGTTAGCAGAGATCTCTGGATTTATAGCAAGAAACATGAATCCTGACTCTAATTTCATCTGCTGGGGAAGAATCTCAAAACACAGGTTATATTCAATGTCATTCTGAAGGACAGCACCTCATAACCATCCTAGAAATTAAGTTTCAAAATGTGATCAAACTGTATTTTCATTGTCAAGTCCGACTCATTCAAATGACTACTCACTTTTCAGGTCATATTGCTATTTACATAATTGGCTGAAGCTAATACATACTAGTCAGAAATATTTTGATACACTGCATTTTCTTCCTTTATGACTCATGCTTCATGCCTTGATATTTATCACAGATTGAGCTGCACACTATAACTGTTGAGCTTGTGCCTATTTTACTGATTAAACTGAATATTTTAGTAACAGAATTTGCATATATACTGATTGCCCTGTGCTTTTGCATTTTTTTATGAGAGGAAAAAATGTAAGGAGTGTTACTTTCATGTCTTTCTATCATCTATGCTCTGTCTCCCTGATGTACATGTGGTTAAAACTTGTTCAAATTATTTACAGGTTTTCTCATTTGCCAAGACTTAGATACAGTGTATATAATTCCAGAATTTAAATCCTTTAGGAAGGTGCAGAAACTAAAATTGCTCTCTTAAAAATAAACCAGTAAATTCCCTACTATGATGAAAGAGCATCCATGTTTGAAAACCTGTCTAAGCAAACACAAGATCTACAGTCCTAGGAATCATATTTTCTGTAATTTGGGAAAACTAAAGACAATACAGTGGATATAATAGAAATGTGGTTTTAGTTGCTGTGTAAAGCAAGCATCACTTTCCTCTGTTATAAATTTATACTTTGATGTTTATTACTGATTTCACAGTGAAGAATATGAAAGCAGGTCACTGTTTGGAATGTAAAACTATTTTTTTTTTCAGATAACTTTGAATTAATTTCTCTTTTCACTTTCACCCTTTATGTTCTCCTGTGTAACTGTGAACATGCATATGCTTTTGATCCTATTTATGCCTTCATAGGAAGTAATTTATTGAGCATAAATACTCAAAATAGGATTTTTTTTCCTACTCATTTGTATTTATACCAAATGGCAAGGCAAATGAGCTAGGAAAGATAGTCCTGCATTGTTGTCTTGATATGCAGTGTGTTGAGTAGTCCAAGGGCACAGGGCAGTGTAACTTTTGGGGATGTAAGAGTCAGAATACCTTACAGTTGAGGATTCTCCAGAACTATGACCTTTTGGTTGGGATAAGATGTTATCAGTCCCACAGGAAGTCACTGGTCCTGTTTTTTATTTCACAGAAGAGGCATAACCTCAATGGACTTGTAGATGAAATTGTCAAACGTAAACCAAAAATGGTCTCAAATGTAAGTGCTTACATGTTACATTTAGCCAAGATGATAGCATTACTGAGAGTTTGTTTAACATGACCCGGTAATTTAGTAATAGTGCATTTGGTCTGTAATAAAACTCCTCACTGTATTTTATCTATCTAAGTTTAAAATAAAGAAAACAAATGGAAGATATGGAAGTAAATTTTCTCATTTGCTCCCAGTCTTTGGGGGCAAGTTTCTATATCAGCTTTTTCCTACCCAGATCAGAGCATTAACTTGAATGCCGGTATTTTGTAGCTATGAAAACACTTGGAGTATATGGACTATATGTGTGACCGTGGAACTGCTTTACAACTTTTTCTATGTGGATTACAGTCACCAGGTGTAAACCAAAATGTTATTATTTATGCACTGAGAAGATTATTTTCATAACAGGCAGGAAGAAGCAAACTTTCAAATATTTCTCTTTTGTATGAATATGAGTTATTAGAAGATATTGCATCCAAATCAATACAGTAAAAATCATGCTAACAGGGCATACATCAGGACTGGAGCATTAGCCTGACTCAGTGTCCTGGTTTGAAGGACAAGTGTCTGCTGAGGAAGGCAGGAACCTCCTTTAGAATGGATGCCTTTCCCTCCGAATTATTTGTAATTTTGAAATTAAGGGGCTCTCAGACAAAGATATGGGAATAGGAATAACAGTTCTTCACTAGTATTTATAATAAAGCAAACAAACAACAACTCTTATGGCATTAACAACAAAACAGAACCAGGAACCCGGTCCCAGCTCTCTGGGCCTGCAGGCACTGTCCCCTTGGGTGCAGTGATGGTCACAGCCGGCAGGGGGCGCTGGTGGCGCTGGGTGGGCAGGGCAGGTGCGATGATTCCCCCGCGGCTGCAGGGGGCGCTGTGGCGCGAGCTTCAGAAGCGCGTGGCAATGGCGGCTCGGCCGGGACGGGGAGGGATGGAAGAGAGAGAGGCTTTGCTTCACAAACCCCTTGGGGCAGTCGATCCCGGCGCCCCAGCAGGACTCTCGGAAAACAGCAAACTGGGACAGTAGGACGTCTCGGCAGGCAGGGGGAGCGGGGGCTGCAGTGCAGTGAAACCCAGAGCAGTGCCGATGGAGCCGTGGGGGGCAGGGCGGGGGCAGCAGCCCGGCTCCTAGCCCGGCAAGGAGAGGTCAGCTCAGGATCCCGGGCACCCTGAGCAGATGGTAAAATAGGTCTCAGTTCAAAACAGGGATTCACTCATGGCAGAAGAAATAGCTCCACATGAAGGGTCCAGCAGCAGCAGCAGAGAAACTCCTCTCCCCAAAAAGCAGAGCAGCACCTTTCCGTGTTCTTCGAAGCGCAGCGCCAGCCCGCCGCTGCTCCCGCCCCCACATTTTACCAGCCACTCTCCTCGGGGCTTGGCCAAAATCCTTTGTTCTTCTTAAATACCCAGTAGTTAGAGTTCATTAGCAACTTAATTGGAAAAAAATTCTATATGTTAAAGGAAGCAAAAGCGAAGGAAAAAAACCTAACCCCCAACACTCAGGAACTTATGAGCCAAGAATGCCTATAAGCAAGCTAATATTAGCAGTGATGTATTTGAAACCTCAGCAGCTACCCTTGGTTGAAATATCAAAGTGCACACTGAACAGTGAGAAGTGTGAGCTGAATTGAAAACTGACTGGTTTTGAAGGGGTCAGCAGCAGCACCAAATGTAGTTGGAGGACAGTGACTAGTGGTGAACCCCAGAGGCTGATACTGAATCCAGTCCTCATTACCCTGTTCATTTAAGATCTGGACAATGAGGCTGAAAGTTTGCAGGCTGAATTAAGAGGAGTAGCTGAGACACCAAAGGGATATGCTTCCATCCACAGGGACCTGAGGAGGCTGGAGAAGTGAACTGATAGAAATCTCATGAAGTTCAACAAGCGGAAATGCAAAGTCCTGCATGTGGGGAGGCCTTCAAGCTGGAAAGAAGTTTGGCAGAAAAGGACCTGGAAATCCCAGGGGATAATGAGGTAGAGCATAAATGAGCAATGTGCCCATTACCAAATGGGCTACATTAAGCAGAGTACTGCTGGCAGTGATCCTTCCTCTGTACTTAGTGTTGCTGAGGCTGCACCTGGGGTGCTGTGTCCAGTTCTGGGCTCCTCTGGGAGACATGGACATACTGGATAGAGTACGACGTAGGACCATGAAGATGTGAAAGGGAATGGAGTATCTCTCCTATGAGTAAAGACTGAGAGAGCTGTGATTGTCCAGCATGGACGAGAGAAGGTCTTATCAATGTACATAAATACTTGAAGTAAGGGTGCAAAGAAGATGGAGACAGGTTCTTTCAGTGGTTCCCAGTGACAGAATCAGAGACAATGGGAACAAATTGAAAAACAGGAGGTACTGGGAAATATTTTTTTTTTTAACTGTGGAGGTGACCAAGTACTGCAATAGGCTTTCCAGGGTGGTTGTAGAGTCTTGATCCTAGGACACAGGAAAAAAAGAATCTAGACACTAGCCTGGATAAGTTGCTCTTAGTGGCCCTGCTTGAGCAAGGGGGCTGGACCAGATGACCTGCAGAGTTTCCTTGCCAACTTCAACCATTTTGTGTTACTGTGAAAGTCATTCACAATTAAAATATTTCTCTAATATTCACTATTGACATTATAAGTGGCTAAACTGACAGGAAGCTGGATTGACAGAAAGAAATCCATATATAATTTGGATAGGTATTCATGATAACTCATTACTCTGTAATTCTCTATCTTCACCATATTTAGGATAAGTGTACTTGAAAAATTACATAAATACTGAAGGTTAATTTCTTAAGAAACATAAAATGTCTATTTCTTTACAAAGAGGAGGAATTAAACAATAAAGAAGGAAGAAGAATTTAGCTTTGGTACCCTTGTGAATCCATTATAACTATATATTTTATAGATTTTAAAACACTACAGTTGCCATACTATGGGATGGTCCCCAAAAGACCCTAAAGAAAATAAGTTGTACTGAAGTATTTACTTCTGACTCATACAGCAGTTCATCTGAAGACTCTAGCCACATTATTGTTTCTTGCTGAAGGTCCTAATTGAAACATTAGGTTTTCCATCAGTAGGAAAAATCACAGGAGAAGGCAGTTTAGGGAAGCCAATGAAGATGGACAGAGAAAGAAGGAGGTTTTTGGGAGTTCCTAATCCACCTGGAATTTGGAGGTATTGAAGCACAAGCCTAGATTTGAAAGCCTCGAAGGACTTGCAAAGTCCTGCTTTCCACATATACTGACAGATATACAATCAACAGGGTTTTCTGATGTTATTTGGGCATGCTGTGCACATAACGCCATGACAAACCAGTGAGATATACGTAATGTGCAGGGTATTAAGAGGCTCTGCATTATTTTCATTGAGAAGTAAGTAGATCTCATTTTTCAATATCCATTTTTTAAATTCTAATTTACTATTATTTTTAATGGCTGTGAAGGTAATTCTGTCTCTAAAAAAAAGGAAACAAGAGACCAGCATTATGCAAATGAACATGTCTATATTGGCACAAAAGAACTACAAAAATCTGAACAGTGGATTGGAGTTCCTTTAACAGCTCAATGAAAGATGAATGACTATATATCAAGTTTTAATGAATACCTGACTGAGGAAGCATATGAAAACAGCATGAGCGGAATTTAGAACAAAGGATTTTCTCAATAGGATATTAGTGATAAAAACTCTGCGGCTCAAAAATGAGACAGAGATGAAGCTTCATATTCAGCAGAACACAATACTGCCAATATGGACATCAAACCTTTTGTTTTTCAATTCCAACCCATAAAACTTTACATTCCAGTTGAGTAATAAAACCAGACTTGTTTTGAAAAGCTGTCCTTCGCCTTATCATAAATCTTTTGCTTGTATTGGTCCCAAAGTAACAAAGTTTGTAGTAAAAGTTTTAAGTACTTTTGGAATTGCTATTACAACCATGGTGAGAAGCCCTGACATACAGAAAAAATCCCACTCCCTGAAAAATTGAGATGGGTTTATTTTTATTGCTCAGATATAGAGTTAAGTTTTCATTAACTTGAGGTAGAATTTTAGTCAGAATATTGGCTATGTCTATGCTTTCAGAAAAATTATTTAGTCGTGTACTTGATACAAGTAATGTGTAAACCTAGGCCCTAGATTTTAAATTACTCAAGCCCACCCATATTTGCAATTTTTCAACTGGAAATAGGTGATGAGTTATGCTGAGTCTCTGGCAGAACATGGCATTTATTTTGGAAAGTATTAAATGACACATGACCTTTTTACATGAGAAAAAATTTTAATATTTTAACCACATAAATGGGCAGTTGCAATGACAGTCTCAGTGTGAACATTCCCTATCACTTTAAAATAATTAGTATACAAAAAGACCTTGCATAAGTACATACAGAAAGAATCAGAGACCTGGGTGTGTATGTAAATAGCAGAGATCAGACAGAATGAGCTGTGTCAATCTTCTCTTGGTTTCTTTAGCCTGGAGGAGACTGAG
Organism: Picathartes gymnocephalus; assembly: GCA_013390045.1. Lineage (NCBI taxonomy): Eukaryota > Metazoa > Chordata > Aves > Passeriformes > Picathartidae > Picathartes > Picathartes gymnocephalus. The sequence goes on from WEKY01015666.1 coordinate 12,843, forward strand.
AGGAGATCTCATTGCAGTTTAAAACATCCTTGTGACTGATAGATGAGGGGCACGTCACTCTTTTGACCAGTGACAGGACTTGAAGAAACAGCATGAAACTGAGTCAGAGGAGGTTTGGGTTGGATATCAGGAAAAGGTTCTTCACCCAGAAGAAGGGCACTGGAACAGCTCCCCGGGGAAGTGATCACAGCACCAGCCTGACAGAGGTCAAGAAGCATTTGGACAGTGCTCTCAGGCACATGGTGTGACTCTTGGGGATGGTCCTGCATAGGGCCAGGAATTGGACTTGATGATTCTGCTGGGTCCCTTTCAACTCAGCATGTTCTTTGATTCTATAAAACTTCTGAAAGGTATTTCATGTGGTAGATTCATTCTAGATGATCCTCTCAGAGTCAATCTAGAATAAAAGACAAAGAAATGAGTAGTTGATCAACTAAGAATACAAGATAATCGTATTTTAGTTTTACTGACAGAGGAAAACCCTCCACAGAATATTTCATCCACTATCATGGATTTACATACTCAGACACGGATTTAAATCAGTTCTAAGCTCTCCAGTTCTCATACTGTGTGAAATCAATTACAATTTTTTTTTCAACTGATGTGAAGATAAATTTGCTTGTTTGGGTTTTTATTGTTTTATTTACAGCTGGTGTGAAGTAGAGCTGAGCTTACTGTTTCCACCAGAGACAGGCTTGAGAAGAGAGGATAGAATCTGTATCAGTCCTGTAAAGATCATACTGTTCCTTAAGCAAAATGCCTGTGTTGTAGGCTTCAACTTTCCACCAAATACTGATGAGATTACTTAGAAACTATTCCAATACTTGGATTATATTTTTTTTTTTGCTGGCAGAGAAGACATTAAATATCAATGTACAACTATATTCTGTAGTGATTATAAGCAAACTGAAAATCCTCATCTGCACTGAGAATGTACTGTTCAACAGTGAAGAGGCTGGGTCTTACGGATGATGTGTTATGGTTATGCCAAAGATACTGAGATGTCAGTTCTGAATGAACGCCAGAGGAGAATCTGTGTGGTAAATATCATGCCTATAAAATTTTGGAATGAAAAAGACCCACAATAACAAGAAAGAGAAGAAGTCTGTTTGAGAAATCACAGGGCTTTTTCTTTCCATATCTTTTGACATTCTCCATAATATCCAAGATATTATTTATGTTTTCTGTATTATGTTGAATTTAATAGGAAACAGAGTGATGAACTTTAATTAAAAGTTTTCTTGAAGATCTCTAAAGATAAAACAAAAAATTGGTTTATCCTTCAGCAAGGACTTAAGATAAAATACATGATTGGATACAATGCCATAGTTACACGTAATATTATCTCAGCATCTTTTTTTCCTCCTACATCCCTTGCACCTGTTTCTCCTGTGTATTCATAAATCTGCTGCTCCAGCACAGTATTTTTAATCCCCTAAAAATCTGTTGAGATTGCTGGTTTGGCAAGCTGAGAAAATAACAATAGATCTTTAAAAAATATTTTGATTCATTAGGTAGTGTACCTCATGTTGATTTTTTTATGTGACTGCAGAGTATGATACAAATGCACAGATTCTTTTTTTTTCCTCATAATCCTCATTTATGGATTTGTTGCAGTTGAAACTGTCTTCATCCTCAAAATTACTCATTAGTGTCCCCTGAGGAATGTTCAGTCCCCAAAGACCAAAGGACCCTTGGGTCTTAAAGGACCTTTGTCCTGAAATTCCCATGAGGTCAAGAAATCCTGGAGACATAAAGCTACCTAGAGATCTGAAGAGAGGGCAGGGTTATTCTATAAATCTGACCAGTGGAGTAATAACATAGTGCTTGATAAGCCTTTCACACTGGGACAAGCTGCGGGAGCAGGTGCTTCAGGGTCTTAGATCTGCAAAAGCCAGATTTGTTAAAGCTTCATTTGCTGAATCTGCTTTTTCTATCATAAGATTAATTGCTTCAACTAAACACGGTGAAACAGAGCACCGTGCACCATGAACCATGTTACAGCTTGTTTGAAAGTTAATATGTAGATTTTAAACTAAACAGAGTATCTATGCCGATAATTCATTTATATATTTGCAATGTCTGTAAGACGTAGAAACAGAAATGCCCTTTTTTACACCGAAAATTAGAGGGAAAGAATTTTGTTCCATCTTTGCACAAGGTATAGAACAGCATGAACCTGTCCAAAGTGCATATGAAGCCCATTGTCCCATGAGACTTTATCAGACCCTCTACGCTCCACTCTCTATCCTCTCTGCTATAATGAGTATGGTATATTTTTATCCAGGTATTTCTCTCCTGCTATCAAAAGCAAAATTTCCCCTGCCACCCCTCCCCCTATCTGCCCCTTCTCTTTCATTGACTATAGAGCAGTTAAACACTGCTAGTGAAACGTAGGTAGGGATTCCATTTTAGATTAAGCTATCTAAATTTCAGGGGCTGTATATCAGTCATATGGACCCTGGAATCTTGGCCACAGTGTAGTCAAAGCACAATACAGAAAAGAAGCCTGTGGAATGATTATGGTGACAAGAACCAGGTGTATGACTCAGCGACTTAAATGCACTACAGTGGGTTAGGACATTCCAGACATCTGTACTGTGCTGTCAGGCATGACACAAGATGCAGTGAGGACTTGCATGCTTTTGGAGCGTCAGCTGGATGCCACTCAGGATCAGAGGACAACTTTGGGCATTTAGGTTTGATTCTCATCCTTTATATTGTGAGGATTTTTTATTTGCTTGTTTTGACTGATTTGACTGATTTGTTCTGTTTTGCTTTCCCACTAGGCTTGTATTCTGTCTCACAGGCGTGTGCATTAACAGGTTGTAGGGAGCTGCGTGGATGTAAAGCAAGGGCACCACTATCTCTCCCAGAAAAGGTGTAAATAAGTGGGGCAACTGGCGCTCACAGGAAAGGGGGATGTTCATCTCCATATCCCGTGAAGTGTGAAACTGTAGGTATATGTGGGAATTAGAATGCTTTTGTGTTAGTTATAAAAATGTGCTTAAAAATGTATAGGGGCTTACTGACATTTTTTGAGTGTCTGGTATGTGGTGTATGGCTGCTGTTGACCTTGAACTCTTTGACAGTTGATGTCATTAACCAATCAATAAACTACTTTAATGCCTGATTTGATTTAAAACAGATGCAACAAACAGTTTGCCACTATGACACGCTCCAGCAAACTCTCTGTGGATCACCAAAACCGCATGGCCAGGTCGATAGAGTGCCACAATTTGGCAGACACTAATAAGAGCAGACTGCAATTTTGTAAACCTAACTCTTTTTATGTCCTTAAAACAGTGTAACACAGCACTTCCTATAATCATAGAAAAATGTATGTTGAAAGAGATATCTGAAGGTCACCTGGTCCAATGTTCCGCTGTTGTAGGTCCACCCTCAAAATTGATATCAAAATGCTCAGAAGTTTATCCAAAAAATTTCTTAGGATGAAGATTCCATATCCTCTTTGGACAACTTGTTTCAGCGTTTAGCCACTCTTATTGTTAAGTACTGCTTCATTAGTGCCTTTGTGATTTAACATTCTGCAGCTTGTTACTGTGTGGTTTCTTCTGCAAGCCTACAATAACAGCAGAAGAGTAAGGTTATCTTCTGAATAACCTCTCTTTAGATAGTGGAAGACTCTGCAAACTCCAAAGGACCTTTTTCTTCTTTTCCCCTTCCCTTTTCCTTTTTCTTTTCCTTTTCCCGTGGTTTTCACTTTTTTTTCTCTCTCCATTCCCCAAATGAAGAAACAGACCTTGGCCTCTTGTGCCCTGGCTCCTTCATCTCTTTCCCATATGGAGCAAGCCAAAACTGTAACAGGAGTGACAGAATTGATGAATTTTTCTTAGTTTTCTTAGTTTTCGGTGCTATATTATTTATTTCAACAAAGCCATTAGTATAAATTCTTACATAAATCTCTTTCTCCCTTTTCTCCAAAATACTGTGAAATAGTTTATCGATCTGGCTTTGACTCAGATAAAAAAAGGTATTTGACCCCTACAAAGGCTAAGAAGTATAAGGGATACATTATTTGACTTTTGCGTGACTGTGTTAAGCAATATATTATAGTATGTTGAAAAGAAGAATCTAAAGACTAAAAGGTCCACTGCAAAAACAATTACTTCTTTACTGTTTTGAAGTCAAAGTTACTATGATCTCAGTGTATTAAAGTGTTTTATTTTTAGTTAATATAATAATTTACTAAATAATTTTAAAACAAGAAGACGGTTTTATTTTTAAGTCACAGATTTTCACAAGAGTACAAGCATCAGAAAATGTATTAAAAAGGAGCTATTACATTGAAAATGGTAGCTGCCTCCACCTCTTTCAACACTTGAACATTATGTACCCTTTTCGATATAAAATAATGTGGGTGCCATTTATCATAATGTGATGTGTCTTCCAAATAAGAATGACCCTCTGCAGAAAGAGCTCACATTATGTATTGTTGCCACATTGGGAGGCTCTGTCTCCAAGCTGTCAGGGAAATTAATAAACCAGCTAATGCAGAACACTTTTAGAATTATTGGCTTTGAGTACAAATATTAAGGACACTTCAGCTTAGTAAGTAAAGGAATTATCCTTTTTTTAAATTATTTTTTCTTTTCTTTTTTTTTTTTGATAAATAGGAAATTGAAGGGAAAAATAATCTAATAAATGTAGAATAGACTAGAAAAATATGCCAGATTAAACTACAACAGATTTCTTTGCGTTCAAAAGTAAATTCAACAAATATACCATTTAGAAGTTTTATAACTTTAACAGATATTTTAAACTGAGTTGGCAACTTTAATAACATTGCAGAACAACAGAAGTCCCATACTTTCAAGGCACTGAGTAACTCCATTTCTCACTGAAATCAGCAGGAGGTAATGACACTCAAAACATTTACTAGTTACATTTCTAATACAAAGGTATCAGCATGAACCCCTAAAAAAAGATTATTTTTATACCTATAACCACAGTTGTTTCATGCAAGTTCCACATAATTCTATCTTACAATATGAATGAATGCATGTAAATCTTAATTTAACTTTTGCTTGTTTGGATCTGATTCTGGTTTAAAAAAAACCAAACAAACAAAAAAAAAAACCTTTCTTTACTTCTAGGTTAAAGCTTAACTCTGCAATAATCATGCTAAGCCAGTCAATAACATTAATTCTTGGATCAGATTCACTGATACTCCACAGCAAATTTGTAATAGTTCAGTGCAAAGAAGTCATAAAGCTGATTCATTAAGTTGCTGAGGATTCCCTATAGAACTACTGTAATGGTGTATATTTTGGGCTTGTGCCCAGAGAAGATTCCCTCATAAAATGGGGTTAGTCAAAGATCTCTTGCTGCCAGAATAAGCCTATAGGCTGCAACCAAAAGCACAAAAATAACCTTAATGTGGGTGACATTATATTCATGACTGGACTGAACTACAGCCAAATCTCTTCCGAGAAAATGAGACAGGCATCCAGTTACCCCTCAGGCTCAGCAAAACAAGGTTAGCAGATCTGTCACGTAAGTAGATGTGATCATTTTATGTATTCTTTTAAATTCTGTGGGAACTTAAAAGAATTGAAATGGCAAAACATGCTTGTCATGATGAATCTAGGGTCTAATTCATAAAATCCTAATAAGGCATCCAAAATGCTTGTAACTCTTAATAGTGCAATAGCTGCTGCTCATTCTTTATCCTCAAAACTAAAAGAGCGGTATATTCATTCATTAATATCTTAAAGAACAATCTTTTTATTTTCTTTGAAATATAAATATAAAAGATATTATGACTTCTTCTGGCTTCATTGATTTACATTTTCACTTCATAGATTTCAAAGAGCTTTTTACCTGCTTTCATTTCCTTCTATGTCTTTCAATATTTCCATTATCAGATCTGAGAACATTAGTCTGGTGGGTTTTATTTTCTTTTTTCCAGTGCTTTAATTTTCTTATTTTTTCTTTGTTTGTTTGGGTCTTTGTCCCTTGTCCCAGTTCAGACTGTCCAAAGTTTATTGAACTTTGACTATACTCTTAGCTTTTTTTTTCCTAGTTTATGAATCAATCCTACTCCTAACATTTTATACCTATACACAAAAATTTACACACAAACATAAGCATACAAATAAATTTATAATAATTTCTATAGATTTGAATTGGATTCTACTTGTCATATGTGTGAGATGGCAGACTCACTGTGACTATCTTCATTTCTGTTATATATCTAAGCTAAAACTTTAAATTCCATCTGTAATAATGGAGAAAGGTGAACACTTCCACAAAACTACTCTTTAAATTAAATTGTCAAGGAATAACACTCAATACAAGCAAAAATCAGGTTTTTAAAGTTTTGTTAATTACCCTCCCTTGCAAAGTTAGCCTTGTGATTAGTTTTCCCAATTTACAAGGAATCTACTTATATTTGAAAAATAATTTTCCCTTTTGAATGGAACACATTCACTTGTTTCCTTAATAGAGCAGCTCATACAAGCTCCTTGCTCTCAGCTGAGAGTCTGGAAATTTCTTGTGAGTAAACGAATATTTATTGCTTTGAAGTGTTATGGTGACTGATGCTTCTGTATATGAGTCTTGGATTTGTTTGGTTTTTGTTTTTTTTTTTTCCCAGATGTTAAACTGGGTTTTGATTCAGCTGTCAGTGGCCTATACTTTGAATGAAAGTTCTAATTACTGTGAATTTTAAAAACCCTTCTGGCATGTCAGTATCAAAGCTATGAAGCATAGAAAAAGTGTTATCATTTCCTTTTTTCTTGTTCTTGTTCTTTTCTTTTTCAAAAGAGAAATTGTTTAGAAGAGGGAAAACTAGAGTATTCAAAATAGCTTCAGATGGTGGCATAGTCGATATCAACATCCAAGTGCATGGAAGAGATGTATTGCCAAATTCGATGTGTTCTTAGAATGTTGATAAAATCTGCTGAAAATGTTGCAATAGTATTGATAGTACTTTGGGGAACTGGAAAGTTCCACTCACCATGTAAACTTCTGCAGGTAGACAGAGATCGGCTCGTGCTACTAGATCAAACCACTGAATCAGTACCCCAACAGTAACAGGTGGTAGCAAATATGAAGTGGACAACAATCAAGTGACCATACATGTAAATTTAAAAATAAAGGTATTTGTTACTACTGGATAGTTTATATCTGTAACTTGTCCACATTAAGAAAACCAGGCTTGCTATTTCACTTGTTTAACAAGAGATGAAGGTAGTATGCTTGAGACAGAGATGCCCAGCTTCAGAGAAGAAAGGGGCTCTGGGCTCAGCCTCTTGCTTTCCTCTTGAAGGACTGTGAGTAGGTAATTTTTAAGAATTGGAATACCAAAGGGAGAAGAAGGAAACAATTTTCCTCTTTGATTAAATCATGATATATGTACTCCTCTGTACATGAGATATGTTTTGCTCTGAAAAAAGTAAAAGCTCATGGAATGTTTTGTTTAGGGTCCTTCCTCGGAGGCACCAGCTTGACCGGTTACTCTGTGATTACACCATGAATAAATTATTTTAAGGATCCAGATGTCTGAGATTCTGCTACGGAATTCTGAGTGTTGAGCCAGTATGGAAACCTGGTCTGACTGTGTGAGAGTGGGGTGTATAGGACATCACGATGGACACTTGTCAACTCCCTGAAGCTGCCTACGGTCTTTGGTCCCAGCAGTGAAAGTCTCTGGTGGTGGGAGTGTGACAGCCAGAGTGGCTTCTGAATAGTCAGACAGGGAAGTTTCCTTAACATAATGTCATCTAAAATTACAGTGAGCTTTTATGACACACATTATTTATGATCTACATGCTTTCTTTGTTGGGAAGATTGACAGGTAGAAATAGGATCTCCAACCCAACACAATGAATCTGCTGGTAGGGTTGGTCTCTTCCAATTATATACAGGTGATCTAAGCCTGTACTATTTATTACTAAATATGTGAGATGGTCTAGGATCCTTCTTGTTTTCACTTAATTTATAAACCTTAAGACAATCTGCAGATCCCCTGCTCTTTAAGGTAAAATGCTTCCTGTTAATCCTTTTGGTAGTCTTCATTCACATTGGAGTGGACTTGTTATGATATTTTCCAATGAACTTTTATAGAATGACAGGCACCGTCTCAACAATTGCAATGATTTTTTTGGGAAATTGAACTTTGAGTTGATCTTAAATTTATTAACTTTTAACATTTAATATTAACATTTAATTAAGCTTTCTTTGTTTTAAGCTGTTTTCAAGGAAAGGATGGAATTAAGTCAGGTCACTGTTTATAACGTGCAAATGGCACTTAGATACCTCCTGTAGTGCAAGAAAAAGCAGCAGGTATTTTGAAGACGATATGCCTTTGACGAAAGGAGCAATTGAAATTTTGCTAATTGTACCTCACAGCTAAGTTCAGCACTTGGAAGCCAGAGTTGTCTTGCAAATGTGAAACTAGGTAACATTTGTCATGGCATGTCTCATTCTAGTTCAATTTGTTGTATTTCAGTGTTATATATCACCGTAGATGATTTTGAGCTATAAAGTAATACATAATGATTTGAAATTATTTGGGAAGGGATTTTACAGTAAAAACATGTTTTCTTTTGTCATACAGTGTTAGACAATATGAAAATGTGAAGTGCATTAATGATGAAAAACCAGCATTTCATTTCCTGCTGCTCAGGCACAGACTGGTTTTCTAGGTAGGGCAGAGCCTTAGGCCACCTTCAAGTAATATTTGCCTCCGTCATTTATCATGTTATTGTCTTCTGTTTGACAGTGAGCCATACAAATCCTGTATGTCATGAAAATTATAAATATTGTAACTATTTACAATTTTTGTATCCGTTCTTTTGCACTTGAAAGGCATCACTGAATTTATTATAGGTTGTGAACTGAAAAGGAATGATTAAAGCAGATACTAGCAAAATCAAAATATAAAGTCCAGTTTTTCAGCTAAACTTTTTCTGGAACTAAACACTCAACCAATCTTGAATGAAAGCATTAATATTTTTTCTGCTTTAAAAATCATAGGAAGATAAAATTAATGGTAAAACTATTCCTTAAGAGTGCAGGGAAAATTTACTGAGATATTTTCATCCTAAAAAAAATATTTATTGGAAAACATATGTTTATAAGCAACAACAAAACAAACTAGACAAATTTATATGACCTGGATATTTTGAGTTAGACTTGAAAGTTGATTGCTGATTATTTCTCAGAGAGAAAAGCAAAATCAGCATTGCATATGATTCAGATAATGTGTGATAGATTATTTTGTTCTGTTATTATAAAAAGAGAATGTAAAAGGCTTCAAATTTGAGAAAAGAAGAACATCTTTTACATTTTCAGTCAATTTGAGTATAAATGGCCTGCTTTGCTGGATACCATGACAGTAAGCTCTCTAGTTTTATATAATTTTTTTAAATTAACCAGAATTTCAAATACTGTATACCATTTTGAATATAATTACAGAATTGGGGAGGGTAGGTTTGAAAAAATACAATAATCATAAAACACAAGAAGATTGATTTGTGTAGTGTGCTGTCAGAGGAACTCAAAAACTAAATGGTTATAAAGAAAACATAAATGTAAATGTATTAAACTAAAAGATTCATCTGTTGACATACTAAAGGAACATCTGGTTTCTTAGGATTATTTAGCATAGTGGATTTTAGGAAAATAAATTAGGAAAACAAAGAGAGTGGGTTTTTTTGTTTGTTTAGGTTTCTTCTTTTTTAATTAGTTTTTTTTCTAAATTGAGAGATAGTGAAAATATTACCTAAGACAGAAAAATAATGCAAACCTACAAATTAAAAAAAAATTACTTATTATTATAGGAAGAAAATGTCCTGAAGGATACTGCTTCTTTATTTGAAGCACTGGTATTCAGTGCAATCTAAAGCGAAACTTTGAAGAATATACAGACTAAAAGAGAGTAAGAGATGACAGTTTGCTGGACATTTGACTATGAATCTGCAGTCAGGCCTATACCACATAACCAGTAAGGTTCCTCATAAAACTAGTAATGAAAAATTCTTTTGCATACAGAATTTTGTTACCATACAGCTAAAATCCACAGATAAAAATACTGCTGTGGATCCTATGACTGTTGCAAACAGAATAATAGTGATAAATCAAAAGGAACCAAGAAATAAATTGCAAAATGGTCATTAATTTGTTCAGAGGTGTAATTGAGCATAGGTAGGATGGAGACATGAATAGCCCAATATTTATAATTAATTGAGGTCACTGATTAATACTTCTTCTGTGATTCCATGAAAGTCTAATGCTAATTTTTGCTCTGTGAAGTCATGATTATTTTATCAAAAACTTCACGTGGAAGAGGCTAGTCATTCCGTAGACACTGGATAGATGGTGGAAGAAAAGAAACTTCCAGAAATTAAAGACACTTACTTAGTGTCTTAATGATGAGATACATTTCTGGAAATAATGATATTGCATTTGAAAAAAAAAAAATCACAAAAAAACGTGGTGCAGAAATCTTTTGTGACTGGTCGGTGTTTTTGAAGTGGTAACAACTCCAAAAGAAAGCTGCAGCATGCATTCAGAGAACCTCTATAAAGACTGCTCAAAATTCCAGTAACAGGAGATAAGAAAGAGAAATGGAATATTATTAGGAAGATGAAATGAATGAATGATTAGATTATTATCATACAAATGGCTAGGTATCTCTATAATACTTGTAGGTGCTTTTAAAAATCCAGTACCTCATACCCAATCAGTATTTCAAACATTAATCAGAGGAAGGACCTGTAACTGATTCCCTTTCACTCAAGAAGGCTCATTACAGAGCTTGATTGTAATATTAGAACTGCCACTGAGATGTACCAGACTAAAACCTGAAGTGTCTTGTCTGCTAAAGCAAGAAATCAAAGCTTGTGATTTCATTAATTCCTGTTATTAATTTTTTGTTCTAATTGCAATTGGTTTTGTACTAGAAATATAAACATAGGGGGGAATATTTTAATATTAGAAGAAGATTTCATAAAAATATACTCCCTCTCACATGTTTTAACCATTTTAAAGAATTTTAACAAATATTTAAAGTAATTAACTCTTTGCTTGGAAGTCAACTTATTCTTTTGGAAACATGCTAAAAGAGACTGGAAGGATTGCTGGCTCAAGACATTTTCAGTGTGTGTGTGGGAGGGAAAGGGCAGGTCAGGCCTTGCTCTGGTGAGGTGAGGTGAGGTGATGCCCTGCCCCACACCCCCCACACCCCCAGCCCTGCAGTGGCCACCAATCCCTGTCACACCAGAGGCAATGCTCCACACCTGCCTCTGGAGCCCAAATCCCAGCTCCTGAGTGGCCAAATGACCAGGAGTCCCACCTGGGGGCAGTGCCCAGGAAAGCCAAAGGGTATTTAAGCCAAAGCATGCAGGGGGCATGTCTTGACCCCACCTGCTCTTGGAATTTCTGTCAGTAAAACACCCCTGGGACAAGGGGTGGTAGCTATACTTGTTCTTTGCAATAACATTTCTACCTTTCTCCTAATTCCTTCTTCTGAGAATTTTGAATAATGTAAAATTGGACAGGCTTGAAGTTTGCTAAGTTGAATGTGCCAAATTAATGCTTTGTGAAATTCTTTATGTTGACTGAATGCTGCTCTAAACTTTTGCCAAGGTTCCCTGATTTTCTGAAGTTACTGGTAAAGTTTTTTTGTTGTTTTGACCTTTTGAGGATCTCTTGTCTGTATTTTTCATGTGCACTTCCTAACTCAGAGTACATAAAAAACCATAAGCCTTTTTAAGAGGCTTGCCAAGAAAAGTTTCGGGGCCTTACAGCTATTCTTGGCACAAGACCAGAAAACTGATGGGCTTATATTATATTTTATGTGTATTTTGTTCAATGTTTTATACAATATAATATATAAGAATTCTTAGAAATACAGAGGATTCCACTCTCCTTGTCAAATGCCATAATACCAAGTGCACAGCTAATTTTCTTTTTATCTTCTTTCTTCCCAACTTCAACTCCTTTTCAGAATAATGTCTCATCTGAATAAGAAGACTTCCAAAACAAAAGCTAAGTGAAAAGAGAAGGAGGGAGGTATTTTTATTGAAGTGTTCATATGCAGAGGCAACTGCTGCACACCCTGAGGCCCTACTTCCCAAGAAGTGACTGGACACCAATGGCTGTTGGCAAGTAGAGAATACATATTTTTGTTTTCATTTGTTTCCACATGTGTCCTTTGCCTTTCTTCATTACTTCATTAAACTTACTTTATTTTGATGCACAAGCTTTTTTTTTTTTTTCTCCTGTCCTGCAGAGGTGCAGAGGAGGGGAGTCATAAAGTGGATTTGTGGACACCTGGTAGGTGGCCATCCAAGATCAGCCCACCACAGTTCTTTCTGGTAACTAAGGTGGGGCATTTGAAAATTTGAGAGCAGGACAGTAATTGAGACAGGTAAAAGGCACAGTATAGTTGGGATTTTCTTTGCATGTGTGTGATTATAATGAAGAGGCAAGGGGTGAAATGAGTGTAACCAGACCCTCTTTTTTGGTGTTATGTTGCTATTTTGACTTAATTGTAGGAAACTATTTTTGCTAAATATACGGCAAGGTTTCCATGGCAAGGTTTTTGGTAGTGCAGAGGCTACAAGAGTGGCTCTTGCGAAAAGACACCAGAAGCTGCTCCCATGTCAGGGTAAGTCCCATCTGGCTCCAAGACGGCCCCACTGCTGGAAAAAGATGAGCCCATCAACTGTGTTGGTAGTGCCTCTGTGATAATATATTTAGGAAGGGTAAAAAATTGGAGAGCAGAGATAAAATTTCAGAGAAATGGTTCTGCTGACACCAAGGTCAGGAAAGAAATATGGGGAAGAGATGCTACAGCAGCCAGAGCAGATATTCCCCTGCAGCTCATGGAGCAGCCAGTGGAGAGGCAGGCTGTTCACCTGCCGTGGAGGTCCATGGTGGAGCAAATATCCATCTGCAGCCCGTGGAGATCTCACACCAGAGCAAGTTTTCATACAGGACCTGGGAGTCCAGTGATGACCCACACTGGAACAGTCCGTTCCTGAAGGGCTGTAGCCCATGGAGAGAGCCCATGCTGGCATGGTTCATGAAGAACTGCATCCTGTGGGAAGGATTTATGTTGAAGTTTGTGCAGAACTGTCTCCTGTGGGTGGGATGCCATGCTGGAGATGGGAAAGGGTGTAAAGAGGAAGAGGCAGCAAAGAAAAAGTGTATGATGAACTGATCATAGCCACCACTCCCAGTCCCCTCCACAGTGTTCAGGGAAGAGGGAGGAGGTAGATGAGTCAGGAGTGAAGATGATACTGGGAAGAAGGGGGTGGAGAGAATTTGGGTTTTGTTTTGTTCCTATTTTTCACTATCTAAAATAAAATTGTGCTAATTCTATCTTAGCTACTTTACCCCATGGGTTCTTACATATAGATGTATATATATACTTAGATGAGTTGTCATTAGACAAAGGATAACTGTACATATGCAAATACTGACAGCACACATTGCAAAGAAGAGTAAAGGTGTTAGAATACATGAGAAATATACCTCATGGTTTGTGATTTCATGTGCTGAACCAGGTCTTCACCTGCATTAAATCAGTTCATAAAAGACTATGTGGAAATCTTTGGACTTCTCTGACTCACTGCTTAGATACACACCTGCCTAAATCACACCAATGGTTCATGACCAACTGAAAGGCTAAACTGCGTGACAACTCAATCTACTTTTCACACTTATTTTAACATGTTAGCAAGTATATTATTCTAATTTTAGTAGATGGATGAGAATTAGCAAAAATGCCTTCAGCTTTTTACAGAAAAAGTAACAAGAATACCTATGTGTTGCAATAATGTATTCAAGCTTTATTTTTATGGAGTAGACTGTACAACAGCTGCTCTGTAAGAGTAAAAATTATGTGAAGGAATTAGAAAAAAATAGGGGTTAAAAATAGGTATCACAGCTTATATGTCAGTGAGAGACAGAAGAGGTATTCAGGCTGCAACAGAGGAAGCTGTAACTGTGGGGTACAGGATGCAACTGATGGAGTCCATGATGAGCTTTGGATTCAATGTCGTGATAGAGGCTTACAACAAGCCCATAGTGTTCAGCTCAGGACAGCCATAGCAGCCATTATTCCCACAGAAATAATTCCCAGGTCATAACTATTGTGCAGAAACAATATCTGAATATTCAGTTTAAAGTTCTATTGTAGCAATTCCGTTGAAAGACAAGGTATATTAGCCTGCTGGCACACATTTTATGTAGCACCATTTTGAATGCCATAATTGAATTTTGGGTTTGCATGGCCAGGTTTTGGTAGTGGGGGGCCTACAAGGTGACTTCTGTGAGAAGCTTGACAGAAGGCTCCAGAATGGACATACCACTGGCAAAGGCTGGGCAGGTCAGATATAGTGGCAACACTTCGGTAATAACCTATTTAAGAAGAAAAAGAATAAAGTTGTATGCAGTTGTAATTGTGTCCAGAGAAGAGTGGAGTGAGAATATGTGAGAGGAACAGCCCTGTAGACACCAAGGTCAGCGGAGAAGGAGGGGGAAGAGGTGTTTCATGTGCCAAAGCAGATCTTGGTGAAGCAGCTGTGCTCCTGCAGCCCATAGAGGTCCATGGAGCTATAGACTCCATCTGTAGCCCTTGGTGGAGAGCCATGCCAGAGCAGATGTATGCCTGAGAGAGGGCTGTGAACCTGGGGGAGGCCTCTGATCAAGAAGGTTCCTGGCAGGGACCTGCAGACCTATGGAGAGAGAAGCCCACACTACAGCAGGTTTCCTGGTAGGACTTGTGATCACATGAGGGACCCACACTGGAGGAGCCTGTCCTGGAAGGACTGCACCCCTGGAAGAGTGACCACATTGCAGAAGTTTGTGAAGAACTGTTGCACGTGGGATGGACTTAAGCTGGAGAAGTCCGTGGAGGACTGTCTCTGCTGGGAGGGACTGCATGTTAGAGCAGGAGAAGGACTCTTCTCCCTGGGAAGCAGCAGGAACAACCTGTGATTAGTTGACCATAACCCTCATTTCCCTTCTCCCTGTGCCACTAGAGGGAAGGAAGTAGAGCTTGGGAAGGAGGGAGGGGTGAGGGGAAGATGTTTTTAAGATTTATTTTACTTCTCATTATTCTGCTCTGATTTTGTTAGTAATAAATTCAATTAATATCCCAAATTCAAGTCTGTTTGGCCTGGGATGGTACTTGGTGAGTGAACTCTCATGGATCTTATCTCAACCCATGAACCTTTTGTTACATTTTCCCTCCCCTGTTCAGTTGCAAAGGGAAGTGATAGAACCACTCTGGTAGGTAGCTGACATCAACCTGGATCAACCCACTACACCAAGCTAAAACATTTGGAACTGGATATGAAATCGAAAGTTCTTAAGTGTTTGAGAGCACACCAATTCTGGCAGATGTAGAGTTGTTCACTATTTATCACAGTACTGAGTGACTGTCACACAGAATGAGCAGCACCTATAATTTACCTTATCTGCAATGCAGTATTGCACTTCACTGTAGCCTGTGGTTTTTTTTGCAGTGGATAATGTTGCCTTTTGCTCCTTGTTTAATAGTTGGGGTAAGGCTCTATCTCTAAAAGAACACTATAGTCCTGAAACAGATACAGAAAAACCCCAAAAAACAAATGAATAAACAAATTCCAGGGAGAAGATATGTGTACCTGCCTCTCCTCTTCCCCTCATGAGGAAGTTGTAGACTGTGGTGGGGTCTCCCCTCAGTCTCCCTTTCTCCAGGCTGAACAGACCAAGTGACCTCAGCTGCTCCCCCTAACTCTTTCCCTCCAGACCCTTCATCTTCCTCGTGGCTCTCTTTTGGGTGCTCTCTAACAGTTTAATGACTTTCTTATATTGTGGTGCCTAAAACTGCACAGAATATTCAAATTAAGGTTGCACCAGTGCAGAGTAGCATAATCCAGGTGATGCTGCGCTTAATGCACCTCAGTCTCTAGGCTTTTGAAAGCAGAGGGGGAAATAAAGCAGGACAAAATACAACTGATGTAAAAGACCATTGCCTTTTCCCCCTTGTTTCTCTGCATATCATTTCAGAAGTAAAAGGGGAGCAGATGTATTTCAATTTTACCTGCAAAGACAGATGTTTCAGTATTTAATACTCTAGCATCTTGAAGGAAATTACATAAGGCAAGAGAAGTAGCAAAGAGAGGGATATCTAAACCAGAATGTTCATGGAAATGCATCGTGAGTAAGAGTATAATTGTTATCTTTGTTTAAGTGAAAATAAATATCTCAGATTTACCATGTCATTTTCTCCCTCTTGTCCTGCACTTCTGGTATCTACAGGCTGCCATTAACCAGGTTATGAAAAGAAAAACAGTGAGAAGTCTTTGTGAAAGGAAAAAAGTGAGTTGTTGAGGGAGACAAATGAAGCAGTGACAACACAAAGTGAAACAGCAGACTGTAGTGCTGGCAGCTAAAAAACCACTGTTTGTCACTACTGGCTGCTTCAAGTTGCAGCTTCCTTCTGACTTTCAAGATGTAGCAGCCTTAAGGAACCAGAGGAATTTGTGAGGACTTCGTTTGTGAATTTACAGTGTGAGGTGAAAAGATGGTGAAGCTGGAACAGGAACTGGGAAAGGAAAGGAATAATACAGAGAGAACAAGTTCTAACCCTCAAAACAACATGCTTTGTCACTACTTAGAGTATGGCAATGTGTTCAGGTGGGAAAGAAGTAAGGAAAACTACAGAAACCAAGTGTAACAAAGTGTAACTGCAATCAGTTTCTAGAAAGACTATGACTAAGTTCCTGTCTTTACAGCAATAATTTAAAATCTTTATTAATAGGTCATGATTTCTTTTATAAAATACTTTCCTTTAAAAAGGAAAAGGGATCTTTTCTACTTCCTGCCCACCCATCTGCCCCCTTCCACCCCCCTGAAAAAAGATACTTTAATAAGAAACTAAGAATTGACATGTTCTAAATGTGTATACTTGAAAAGGGTTATTGCAGTAATCATTTAAGATATTGGTTGCTCAAGGTAGTAGTTGTCCCATTGTGTCTCCTGAAAACAGCCTTCGCTTGCAGGAGCAGGCCCATGAGTTTCAGAGTTAACAATGAGCTTAGGAGGGAGGGAGGGAGAGAGGATGATGTGGGAATATGGACAGTCAAACCATAATTCTGCCCTATTATGAATCCCAGCAATGTTATACTGTCATGAATAATAAATATTCCATCTGTCCAGATTAAATGCAGAAGTTTGTCCCTGTCAGGCAAGAGAAAGCACTAAGATAAAACATACTCTAGGAAAACAGAAAATCTTTATCTAGGTGGACAAACTGTGTGCCCAGCATAGTCATATTAAAGATAAGTTTTACATTTAAAATAAGTAGTCTGTGAGTAAAATGAAAGCCCAGAAAGATTATAAAGGGGTTTGAAAACAGTGACTTGTGCCAAATGTGTCTTAGGATAAATGAATGTTTTGATTATTTCTTTAAGTGGAGGATTTCAATGTCAGTGTGTTCTCTTTCAAAATGGAATGGAACATTATGATTGCACAATTTGAAATTATTTTCCTCTGTGGAATGTCCTTCACATTATATAAAAGAGCAAAATTAAATGTAATTGATCATCTTCACCCTAAATGGATTCTTTTTTGTTAGCAAAAATTATTTAACATACATCTATGACAGCCCAATAAAATTTTGGGGGCTTTTGATATTTCACAGAGAAAAAAAATGTGAACCCACAGAGTTTTATAAAGACAGGAAAGCTGTCTTCTATTTGTTTCAAATGTATAAAAAAATACTGTCATAATAATTCAAAGCAATAATTTACAGCCCTTATATTTTACATTGTTCAAGGAACACCATTGACTCTAGTCAGTTCTCCAAGCTTTTGGTGCAAGAGCAAGTAACACCAGTTTCCAAGAGCTACCCAGAAAAATGAAAACACTAAAATAAAAACACATCCTCAGGGAGCAAGAGTGCTGGCACAAAATCTATCCTGGGGCAATCGACTGCATAAATGTAGCGAAATATGTGCCCTCTGTGAAGGAGTTTGTCCAGTGAAATCAGCAGCATTTCTCTTACAAAACACTCAATTGCTTCAGGATGTGATTCTATGCAGGTAAATTCAGGATATCTAAAGCTGTTGCCAGCCTGTTATCTTGAACTGTCTGAAATGGTGACTGCATTTTGTGTGGCAGGGTTTACTGCAGAAGACATAATGCAGAGAAGCTTCTGGATGTTTATTCCAGCATTCAAGTGACTTGTTTACCCCTGAACAGATGGTCATTCAACCACAGCATACATCAGCTGGCACCTTTATTGCCCTAATAAGGATGAGGAAGAATCACCAACAGGTTTCTATCTTGTTAACACAGTGGGATGTGCAGGCTACAGTACAATGAGAAGTGCCAGAGGTATCAAACTAGATGGATCCACCAGGAGTGCGGCAAACAGATCTGCCTTGTTGTGTTGTCAGAGCCCTGGTCTTCTTGGCATTGGTACTGGATAAAAAAGGCTTGTGTTTCTCTCCTAACAGGTTTAATGATCTGTAGCACCTCCTGATTTTTTTTGCTTTTACGGGGTTATATAATATAGGTAGCTGAACCAGGGGCCGCAAAAGTTGTGGGAAAGAGTGCTCACTGCTTGAATGTAATTTGTTCGTCGAATTACAGCAAAAACAAGGCAAGTGAGACTTGTGGAATGGGCATACATGAGGTTCCAATGGGAACTGCCAGGCCCTTGGGAGAGGGAACAATTGTACTTTCTGTCACATTATAGGAGTGCACCATGGGGTTCTAGGCTGTAGCCAGTTGGGAGGGAGGGGGAAAAATGCACCCCCAGAACCACGAGCAAGGCCTCAGGCTGAGGGGTCTGCACCTGCTGTGGGCAACCCACCGCACCAGAAGGAGGGTCAGAGTTCATAGCAGAGCCCTTTACACTCTTTCATTTGCAGCTCCATCTACATGGCATGTTCCTTGGATCCAGAACAAGATTTGGGGCATCATGTTCACCTTTTCAGAGTGCATTAAATGTTGCTGTGCTTAGAACTAGCCTACAGCTGGCCCAAAGAAACAAAATGCTGGAATACCTGTTTGGTCACCATTTTAACTTGTTTTACTTAAAAAAATACCGTCTATTGGTTTGCATTACCTATTTGTGCAAAAGTAGCCCTTTTCCAGTAGAAATGGCTGAAGCACAGCAGCCTTCCAAAACTAGTAGAATATATATGGCTTAATACATTTAATGGTTTTATCCTCTTAAGTACACAAAGGCAAAGAGGTTTTAGAAGAAAAAGCAAGCGAATTTACCTATCTGGTCTCTACAAAAGATCTGACCAGATCTACATACACACTGTTTGCATCGTGTCTGCCTTCTGCCCAAAGACATCCAGCAATTCCCATGACCGTTTTCATATACTGCATTTCTAGCATCTATGCCTGTAGAAATGATGCAGCAAATATAAAGCAATATGTAAGTTCCGGCAATGTATGTGTCTGAAACTCTCTAGATATTTATTTGTATGATTATCCACTGTAATTAAATCCATTCTAAAGTAATTGAGTTAGACAAATGCTGTATGTTGTAGTTTACTGCTCAGCTAAAAAGCAGGTACAGTACAGCCTGTGATGCTGTTTGCTTTATTCTGTCACCTTGAAAATATCTCAGCTCTGAAGGTGCACCATTGAAGATATCTTTTGTCTGACATATCTGTCAAAATACAATTTTATTATTATTTTTCTTTTTTACTCTTATTAAAGCAGCAATCAAAATATAAGGAAAAATGGCAATGGTGAAAGTAGGATTTCCCTCATAGGTAAAATCTGCCCCAGAGGAATTCCAAGCACAGTTAAGATCACTGTATGAATAGAAGGGGAGTATTTAGTGTTTTTAATAAAAAAGCTGTATTCCAGAAATAGTTATATAACTTACAAATGAGGAACACCAGCATTGTCACCAGCAGTGACAATACAGTGGATTCTCCTAAAAAAAAGTTCTCCCAAAAAGATAAGCATTTATCAAATCCATATAACTTGAACTGCAATCAAAAATACTGTCATTCAATCCCACATTGGTGCTGCCACAGGGATGGTTTGGAGCTAGGGTGGTAATGCACAGACAGCAGCACACTTCAGTTTGTGCACCAGGTTAGGAGGTGCTAATCTGATGCTGACATCTACTTGAATTTTGACAGCACTCTTCGAGTGAGGTGATCCTAGGAAGCTTTCTGCACGTGTAAGATACTGAAAAGGCAGAGCATTCTAAAATTTAATAATGGCAAAGATATTGTCCAATTATTATTGCTGAAAAAAATCAGGACTGGAAATAACAGATTTCAGTTCCAATATATTGTACTACATCTTCATGACAGCTCCTTCTTAAAAAGAAAAATTTTGTACTCCCATCCATTTATTTGATTTTACTGAAGAACACCCCACATTTACGAGTTGCAAACAGCTATGCTTTTATTCCTGCAACGGCTAGTAAAATCACACTTCTGGGGCTTACTGACATCAGTACTTGTTTTTCCATAAAAATACACAGGGTTTCTATTTTTGCAGCATTACTCAAACGAGAAAATCTCTTCTACAAGCCCTGTTAACCATATATGCGTTCATATTCTTTTGCATGTATATAGATATGCACATTTTAGGATGCATTCCTTACTTTCCATTAATATAATTTATTGGAAGAATGTGTATTTTACAAAAAGAAGATCCACTGATAAAAATATATTTTGTAGTTATTCTCATCAAAGCAACATGCCCACTGTTATGAAGTATACTGTCTTTGCAGAATATTTGCGTGAGGCTGACACATTAGACACAGTTTCTGTACGACATCTGTGTCTTTATGGAAAATGAGTTTTAGGGCATCTCAGAGGAGCTGACAAACTATGTTTAAATGACTGAATCAGGTCCCTAGGTGGTTTGTTAAGTGACATCAATGTCACTGATAATATTTGGATTTCCAGGTCACAAATTATTTTCTATTTTCTAAACATCAGCAAGTAATTAGCAGTTGACAGAAATGTATTCAAGTGTCCAGTAATATTCAAGCCTTCAGTAATATTCAAGCCTCCAAAAATCTTCACAAGATTTAGGATATTGCGTGGGCCTTATGGGAGGTCTGAGTAAGAGAGAGGACAAGGATAATAAAACCAGTCTCTTCTTTCTACCAGTTGCCAATTTGACAAATATCTCTTGGAGCTGGTGTTAGGTGTCAGGTGAAGCATTTGAAGTGGGTGAAAAGTAATATATCATATAAATAAAAATGAAACTCTCAGTATCTGACAAAAAATGCCTGCAGAGCAATACTTTCCAGTCATAACTGATTCTCTTAGTAGAGAGAGGAAATATACTGAAAGACTTTTAGCCCTTCACCTTGCTACAGAAAATAAAAATGGCTCCATTCATGATAGAAAAACACTGGCATACGAAATATAAATTTTCTCCCAAAAAAGTATAATTTTTAATGCAAAAGAAAGGCAGAAAGCAGCTGTAGGATTGTTTAGCATTCCAAACTGACTTGCCTACTTCAGAATGTCTGTTCTTAGTGAATATTTAGTAGTGCAGCTGGCATTGTTACTGATTGAAGAACTCCACTTATCATATTGAGCATCTTACTTTCCTGGAAAAATCTCTCACAGCTTCCTACTCAATTTATCCATCATCCGACCTCAAATTTTTTATTTGTTTACTTTTTTTTTCTTCTTTGATTTTTTCTTTTGTTTTCCTTCCTTCCCTTGATCTCCTCTCATCCTGTTGCCTTCCCTACTCTAATTTTCTTCTCCCTCTACTTTAACTTCTCTCTCCCTGACCTTCTTACCCTTCCCTTTATACTTCCTTCTTTTTAATTTTTAACAGGTCTGAATATTTACTTTCCAAATAACAAAAGAAGAATTAGGAAAAAAAAAAAGGAAAAAAAGACTTAATTAAATTATAACCATTAATTTATAGAAAACTTTCCAATAAGAGAAGCCATGCGCAATGGTTTAGGGGATAAGATATAATTATTTGTGTGCAAACAACCTCATTATTAGAACAAACTCTGAAGTACTAGAACTGCAACATGGACTTCAACAAAATGTGGTCATTTTTATGCATTTGAAAATAAGGTATTTTACTTAGCACTAAGGTGGTGATGGTAATGGAAGCAGGAAGACATGTTATATAAATCTGGAAGAGGCAGCAAGGTCTGTATTTTCAGAATATTAAATAACTTTCTCCAAAAGGTTACTTTCCAAAGGGCGTAAGAGAAAAATATTTGTTAATCTGTAGCAGGATGGTTTTTTTCATGCTCAGTTAGGGGTGCATCATACTCTACTTGTTCTACTGTGTTTATGTGCCTAAGACTTCCAGAATAATGCTCACTTTTTAGCCCAGATCACATTGGAAATATCATTTGTATTTATACTGAGTTATAAAAATAAGCAACTAAATAAAACTATTAGGAACAGCCCTATCAGCAGATACATGTCCTATAGAGGTAAAATGTGCATGCAGTACAGAATCCTGCACTTTAATCCTTTAATTTCAGATACAGGTTATCTCAATTTCAATAGTTTTTGTACATCAATATTCCTGCCTCTTCACCAGTTTCAATAATAAGTCTTATACCTTTAAAAATATCATGTATTGGTTACTTAGTGAAGCAGAGACCCAAATTTAACAATGATATCCATAGCAAACACACCTGACACACTCTAGGAATAGAAACGAATAAATAAAATTGTTCTGCTGATTCTTTTTTCCTTTTTTTTTCTTTTCTTTTTGTTAAACAAAGTATGCATAGTTAGCTGTACAGTCACCCCTCTTGCTTTATTTTGGAAGTCTCCATTTATGCTATGCCTTAAGCCATTTTTCTTTTAACTTAAGTGGAAAAAGAATAAAAGAACCAAAAGTGCAGCATGTTGCTAAGATCTTATTTTGCTGAAGATAAACCAGAGGCAACCTAAAGACAAGTATTTGGCAACTTAGCAGAAATACCTCCTTTTTTGCATGATAATATATTATTTTTGTACAGTGCATTTTGCTTCAATATTATTATTTCATACATTGTAATCATATATTAAATAGGTAAATATTAAAAAAAATGCAACTTTAATGTATCCAAACCCCATTTATAAACATTAGCTAGGATATTGTATTTGAATGCCAAACACGTAAGCATTACTTTTACAAATGAGGGGGAGCAAAAGCATTCTCTTCCCAAGAGAAATCAGCAAAAATACTTCAGTGTCATCACCTACCATTCAGATGGAATTGCTAAAAAACCAGATTCTTTACAAGGGACTTCAGGTATTTACTGTGTCCAGCTTCTTGGACAGTATTGCATTTTATTTTATATAATAGTGTAGTAACAGGCACAATAAAGCTTTGATTTTAGGAGTGTTTCTGGCAGCTACTTTTCAAATGCTCTTAATTTTTCTTAAAACCTTCTCAATCTTAATGTACAAAAGATGAATTTATCAACAGCCTACCCATCTTCTCAGAAAATAGTCTTCTTTTGTAAAGTGGAATCATGGAATGTAAAAAGCAAGATCAATTGCTATATTGGTATGAACAATCTTAAGTAGATCCTACTTTTCCTAACCCTGCTGGCTGTAGTTTTCATTTCTATAGGAACAATTTCATTTCAGTGGTAGCTGTTTATTTAGTGCAAATTCCAAATTTAAAGGATGGTTAGAATCTACCGAGTAACCAGAATGGAAATACAAAGAAAAATAGATGTGTGCAGCCTTCATGGATGCTTTTTCTGTTTATTTACTTCTTTTGTCATTTAATTTTGAAGGTGAGGGGGTGTGTCTTTTCTGGATGCTTTACTTTATAAATCATCTCCATTGGAGAATTAATTTTTGTACTGTGGTGTGAAAAATAGGACTGCCTTTCAGACAAAAATAGAATATTGGTTCCAACTTGTGTCTAAATTATGCAATTATGTGCTTTTGAAAAAGGAATTCTAATCTAAAATTCATTCATTATATGAGTAGATCTGTGTTTTAATTGTTATAACAATACCAAATGCTGCACTTGCATAGAGGCAGAGGACTCTGGACAAAAGTGTGTTTTGCTTTTGGGCGAGTCTGGAATACAAACAATTTAAACCACTTATTTTCTTGTATTACTGTTATGTATTCCTATGTTCTGTTTTTCATTTTGACCAGGTTTGTCTGTGTACTTTCTGTAGTCATCTTGAAAAACCAACAGTATAACAAAAAAAAATATTTTTATGTACACATGTAGGAGAAATGTCCATTGCATATTGTGAAGTTATTTCATAGAGTAGTTTGAATCTAGAGAGTAGAATAATAAAACACAGTAATCAAAATTTGCTTTTCAGTAGCTAATGAACTCAATAAATCAGAACCCTACCCCATAATCTCAGAACCCAGGCAGTACTGCTGCCACTGACAGACAGCCCACTTGGAGAGAAAATACTGCTGGTTGTTCTCCTGGGTACACAATTCACGGGCTATGACCTCCCTGGGGAATGGCAGTGGCCTCATACGGCCAGTCCAGTATGATCCCGGCTCAGGATGCTCAGTGAACAGAAATGGCTGCAGCACAGGCGGGTGCTGGGTTGGAAGGATGGCTCTGGAGGATACAGTGGCACTGGAGAGGCTACCTCTGCCCTGGAAAACCACTACCTTGTCCATGTGTTCAGGCAGGGCAGCGTCAGGAAGGTGCTGAGTGCTTCTGGAGCATGCTTTAGTCTGCATGGGAGATGACAAATCTTCCTGGGGACACAAATCCAGACTAGCTTGGAGCATGCTGCAGCACAGCTGTCTATCAGCAGCAGTGTGCACCAGGGGGAGGGCAGAATACAGCTTTCAACCCACCAGTTCACACCAGGGACCCTGAAATACCTGCTACTCCAGCAACTGGAAATCTTGACCATTTAAACACTTGTGGGGTCAGAAGTGAATTCTCAGCAGCATTTCCTTCTCTCAGAACATTTCTTTCCCTCCAGCGCAATAAAAACAGGAGTAATACATCCAGAAGGGGCTGTGGATGTGGAAGAAGTGATAAAAATTCATCCCACATTCCTCTGGAGGCCAGGCTGTAATTCTGACTGGCTCATCCATCTTCTTTTTTTTTGTTGATTTTTTTTCTCCAGCATCTCTGTGTTGACGGTTCAATTCCACCAGGAAAATCAAGGGATACTCAGTGTCACTGCACAGCAACAGGACTCACAGGAGCCCGACCACATTTTGGCTTGCTGCCTGACCTCACCTGGTGCTTGTGAAATCTCTCAGTCTTACCTCACTGGCATAGCCTTCTCCTGCTGCATGCCATCCGTCCCAGCTCTGAACAAGGAGAGCACCCAAGGAGCATGGCTGGAACTCAGGAGCCTGTACCACCCATGGGCAGCAGGGTCTGGGGGCACACAGGTGTGAAAGCATCCTCCTGTGTGTTGGCATGGTTGAGCAGAGCCCTGTGAGGGCAGGCTGAGGCAGGGCGCTAGGGAGAGGTATGGCCAGGGTGAGCAGTGCTAGAGTAGGGTGCAGGCTTTGCTGACAGGGCCCTTGTGGAGAACTGCTGCACTGTGGGGTTTGAAACAGAGAGGAAAAAACGGCCAAAAAAGGGATATGACTCCCTGAAAAATGCCCAGAGAAGCTGCCAGTACTTCATCCCCAGCAGTGTTCAGGGCAAGGTCGGATGGAGCTTTGAGCTTCCTGGTCTGAAGGAAAGTGTCCCTGCCCATAGCAGAGAGGTTGAAAGTAGTGATCTTTAAAGGTCCCTTCCAAAGCAAACCATGACTCTGTGATTCTAAATAGAAATAAAGTAGCCTCTAGGGAAATTCTGCCTGCTGTGGACAGATTGCTGTAGGAGCTTATGGTAACTGACATATGTCTGCATAAGTCTATATTTGAAATCATGTACTACTGAAATGTAGCAATAAGCAACCTGGTTGCATTCAGATCCCTTGACTGGTGGGTGCCCACACTGAATAGAACATGCTAAAATTGTGAGCTAAAGCCCTTCAATACATAGCAAAATTCACTGTTACATTGTAACTTTTTTTTTCAGAATATTTTTTTCATAATAGGATTTATCTTTAGAAAAAATCCATGAGCAAATAGTAGTTTCCTAATTAAATGACAGGTTAAAAATAACTTGTCCTCTGTTACATAGTGTTGGGGGTTGAGTTGTCTTTCCTTTTGTTTCCTTTTAACAGTATAGAATTTTTTTCCATTCAGTTGCTAAATAGCCTTAATCACTGAGTACTTAAGAAAACAAAGGCTATACCTAGGCCTAAAGAAAAGGCCCATCTATGTTTACTGTTCTGTCGGGGAGTTTTCTCTCCAAGGGGGGGGGGGGGATATCTGGAGAATTGGAGACTGGTAAAAGGTGAGGGCAGAGGATGGGCTGGCACTGGGTTTCCGAGGACGACGGAGAGGAGCTTCTGCTTCGCTGCTGCTGCTGGAGCCCTGGCTTGGAGCTGTTTTCTTCTGCTGCTCGAGTGAGCCTTTGCTTGCGAGAGCAGCCACTGAACCTGTTACCATCTGCTCAGGTGCCCGGGATCCCTGAGCTCGCCTCTTCCTGGTCTGCTGGGAGCCGGGGGGCCGCTGCCCCGCCCCCGTCGCTCCTTCGGCACTGCTCTGGGTTTCACTGCGCTGCAGCCCCGCACCCCTGCCTGCCGAGACGTCCTGCCGTCCCAGTTTGCTGCTTTCCAAGAATCCTGCTGGGGCACTGGAATCGACTGCTCCAAGGGGGTTTGTGAAGCAAAACCCCTCTTCCGTTTTGTTTTCCCCTGCTGACTGAACCACCATAGCACGTGCTCCCTGCTGGCTGTGACCATCACTGCACTGAGGGGGGAAAGTGCCTTCAGGCCAGGAGGTCGGGACCGAGTTCTTGGTTCTGTTTGTTGTTAGTGCCATAAGAGTTGTTGTTTGTTTGCTGTGTTATAAATCCTAGTAAAGAACTGTTATTCCTACTCCCATATCTTTGCCTGAGAACCCCCTTAATTTCAAAATTACAATAATTCGGAGGGGAGGGGTTCACATTCTTCATTCCGAGGGAGGCTCCTGCCTTCCCTAGCAGAGACCTGTCCTTCAAACCAGGACACATAGGTACAGTGAAAACTGCAGGAAACTGTAGAACCCAAGATATTTTATAATTCTAAAATATGAGTAATGTTTTAAAGATAACTGCTTTGTAAGGAAAAAATAAGTCACAGTTTAACTGTATAAAAATTTTCTTTTTTTTTAAAATTACAGTGTAAATTACATTTTCACAAATGAAGAAAACAAAAGGTCTGTTGAAAACTGCGGTCTCTCCTAATTGCCAGGAAAAAAATTACTTTCTAATAATTTCTAGAATCTGGCAGGACTCTTTTAGGCCTAGCTTTGTAACAGGCTACTGTTAGAGACAGACAGCTAAAATAAGTGGGCTCTAATTGGGAAAGATATATAGACATCTCCAAAGGCAATTACAACATCCTAAAACTAACCTCTAAATTTGATTAGATGACTCATTCTTAAAGGTGCTTCTTTGACCATAAATAAAAGCATGGATGAACAACTTGGGTTTAGGGACCTGAGACATTTCAAATCAGAAAAATTAATCATGTCCTTGGACTGAAATCATATGTGAAGTATAGAATCTTAGAAAGACAAAAATATGTATAATCTTAAGTGAGACACTTAGCTAGTAAAATGCTTTTGTTTATATAGCACTTGGTGTAGGTTAACTTTGACCTAAGAAATTTTAATCTGCTTATTTTCTACTCAAAATTTAAAGTATGCCATCTAATTCTCCTAGGGAAAAAAAAAAATCTTACTTTGTGCAGAAAAAAATTTATAGACTTCACACATACACAGACATTGAGGTGTATACCTTGATTTCCAATATTGCTTCCTCAATAGCCAGGGGAGGAAAGGATTTTGTTTGCACAAAGAGTAAAGTCTTTAGATCTGCTGTTCCTCCTTAGTAGAGATTAGCACTGTAAACAGCCAGTAGAGAATAGTCCCTGCGCAAAATCTTAAACTAGCACACAGATACCATAATTCCTGTATTTCTTTCCAAATACTCTTAAACCTCAGAGATAGTGGAATGAAATATGGAAGAAAAAGTATTTTAAATCCTCATATTTTCAGATCCTAGATCAACGACTTCAGATACATGAGCAGAGCAAGATTAACAAGATTGTTCAATTTTAATTTAGATTAGGAATCTGCAACCTCTGGGATCCTTATCTGATACCTAGATTTGGAAACCATAGTAGCTACCTATTATTCATCTTTCTGTCCCAGGTTTAGCATCCTGAAATTGTGAACTAAATAAAATTAATCAGAAAATTAGGAAAGAAATTTGTACTGGACCAATATTAGTATGCTGTGTTCTATTCAGTTTATTGAAATACTGGCATCTTCTTTATAATATTCTTCTGAAATTTATAAATCAGTGCTTACCATTAAAATAACCAAAACAAATAAAATATAATATTTGATTTCAAAGTGTTTTTATGTAAAACTTCTCATTGTCCAAATGTTCATCTGTTTTTAACCTTATTGGCTTTAATTCAATTCCAAATCAAGATTATCCATTCAATTTAAACATTTAACCTAAAGACTTATGTTAATTTCTTAGTATTTGCTTGAGCGCTTGTTGCTGGGGGAGGGACATGTTGTTTTGGATTGGTTTTATTTTCTTCCATTTAATTCCTTTTATTTCAGTGATCTTCTTTCATGTGAAAAATAGCAAAAAAAAAAAAAAAATTCAAGGATAATGTTTTTCAATAATGCCTGTAGCTTCTTGTGAAAATACCCAAAGCAATTATTGAAACAGTTCTGATTTCACTGTATTTTAACTTTTTTTTTTTTCTAAAATTGTTATTATAGTGCTAAATCTATTGGCATGAATGTTATTTTTTTAGACTTTATTTTTTCTTTTAAAAAATTTGTCCACTTAAAGTTACTATTAACCTTTCTACTCTTAAGGTTCGATTCCTAACCTACAGTCAAATTCTGTCATTGAAGCAATTAACTGGATATGTTAATTACAGGAATGTATGCCTGTCCTGATTTCATCTGAGATAGAGTTACTTTTCTTATTAGTAGCTGGTACAGTGCTGTGTTTTGGATTCAGGATGAGAATGTTGATAACACACTGATATTATGGTTGTTGCTTATCAGCGTTCAAGGACTCGTCAGCTTCTCATGGTGTCCTACCTGCAGGGAGGCTGGAAGGCACAAAAAGTTGAGAGGAGACACAGCCCGGACAGCTGACCCAAACTGGCCAAAGGGATATTCCAAACCATATGGCATCATGCTCACGGACAAAACATGCAGAAAGCTGGCTGGGTATTGGTCATTGGGTGGTGAGCTGATGTAAAGTGCATTGCTTGTTCTGTATATTCCAGTTCTATTTTTACTCTTATTTTTGCTGGTTTTGTTATTATTATTACTAGTACTAGTACTACTACTAATAGTACTACTAATAATACTGTTGCTATTGTTGATGGTTTTCTTAGTTTATTATTTTCCCTTCTTTTTCTGTCCAATTTAACTGCCTTTATGTCAAGCCAAGAATTTTAGGTTTTTGTTCCTGATTCTTTCCCCCATTCCACTGTGAGCGGGGAGTGAGGGAGCAGCTGTGTGTTTAGCTACCTGCTGGGTTAAACCGCAGTAATAAGAGGAGGGTTAAACAGTGGAAATATTGTGATATTTCAGGTGTTCTCTCAGGTCCTTGACAGAATTGAATCTGTGGTTTTTTACTTTTTCTGTGTTCAGTATTTGAAGGAAGACTTGCAGGACTACGAGGAAGAATTCTCATGAAGAAGCAAAATTAATATAGAGAGTTTCGGATGGACAGACCTCATTTCAGAGGTTATCTCTTTTCTCCTGAACAATTTATTACACAATGTTAATGCCCTGATGACGGAACAGTGTTCTTTGTTGCTGGTTCTTTCTGAAGCATTATAGTATTTCATTCCAGAAGCATCTGCAGAGCCAAGAGGGGAAAAAAAACCCCAAAAACCACCAAACCCCAAGAAAACAACAACAACAAAAAACCAAATAAACAAAATCCCCAAAACAAAACAAAAAACAAACAACAAACAACAAACCAAACAAAAAACCACAACCCCCCCAGAGAAACCCCAAAAAACACCAAAACAACAACAACAGCAACAAAAACAACAACAATCTCTCTATGTTAGATCTATCAGAAGAGTTGGGTAGGATCAAAATTCCTGCAGGTGACCCCATTATATCGATCCATACAGAAAGAGTTAAATGACTTACTGTATGTCTTTATCTCATTT
Source organism: Picathartes gymnocephalus (assembly GCA_013390045.1). Lineage (NCBI taxonomy): Eukaryota > Metazoa > Chordata > Aves > Passeriformes > Picathartidae > Picathartes > Picathartes gymnocephalus. The sequence goes on from WEKY01015666.1 coordinate 43,060, forward strand.
CCAGCCCTGTAGACCTCACCCACTGACCATTTTCTTTTGAAATTGAAGGCATCATCTCTGCTCTAATTGATCATCTTAGTGGTTAATTGGTTTTGCAAGCACTCACAAATACATTGGGATTATATTGAGGGGATACACTGAGGGGAAAGTCCTGCTTGAAAAACTTAATTTCCTTTATGACAAGGTTACTCACTTAGCTGATCAAGGGAAGCCAGTTGATCTAATTTATTTTGGATTGCAGTAAAGCTTTTGATAATGTCTCTCACAGTCTTTCTTCTGGGCAAAATGTCTAGCACACAGTTGAATAAGCACATCATGTGATGGGAGAGCAACTGGCTCACAGGTCAGGCACAAAGGACTATAGTAAATTGTTACATCAGACTGGTGACCAGTCACTACCAGGATCCCGTAGGGCTCCATTTTAGGGTTAGTTCTCTTCATTTTCATCATAAAAGCCTTGGATGCAGCACTTGAAGTCATACTAATTAAGTTTGCTGATGACTCTATATTGAGAGGGGTTGAAGGCAGAGATGCCCTGCAGAGAGATCTTGACAAATCAGAGGGCTGGGCAATCATGAGCAATATGAAGCTTAACAAGAGCAAGTGCTGGATTCTGGTCCTATGTCCATGGTTACAAGCACTCTGTCCTCATCCATGCCAATGTGCCTCTATTGATATAGGAGAGAACTTGTTACTCCAGAGAGAAATGCCTTTTAAGTTATGTGTATGTTAATATACTGGGTCTCAGTTGGTCCACGAGTCCTATAAATACTTTAGTAGAGTTCTTTTAAATGTTTACTGCAGCTGCTGGCAGAAAAAAATTCTAGTTTCCTTATTAATAAACATCTCAGGGAGTTGTCCTTCATCCTGGAAAATAAAATCGGAAAAGAACGTGCTATCCAATAGCTGTCAGTTCTTTATCTACATAGTTTTCTAGTGCATTTTGAGTCATAAACTAAGAAAGTACCTATCCAAAATTTATATGTGGGAAAAGAGGGACTCTATATGATATTTTTATATTAGGCTTATACCAGAAAGAATCTTTTTGCAACCAAGAGCAACAGAATGTTTAAATATTCTAATTAGAGATCTAAGTTTAGGATAGCTATCTTGACAGTACAGATGTGTGACTGAGTCATTTTAAACTCTAAGTGTTTATTGCTGTTAAATCTATACACTCATTCCTACTTTCATAACTAATCAAGTTGACATTTTGTGTTGGAGACATGCAGATTTACAGTCTATCTTCTGACTCCTTTAAAAGTGTAATAGTTGTGTGATTAAACATTTCAGGAGTATAAAAGATGTTCATGATCTGTGCCATGTTATCAGAACTTAAATGAATGATTACTTAACAAAGACAGTAGGAATGAGGAGTTAAAATGTAGGGGTTTTTTTAATATCTGCATACAGTATTGAAATAAATAATAAAAATTAAAAGCTTGAAATAAAGCTTTTTAGATAAGAAAATAATTCAGATATAATAAAACACCGTAATAGTTTTATTTCATTCCCACTGAGATACCATACAATATCATAATGAAATAGAATAATAAGAGTTTGATAGACCTTGTGTATCAGATACAGTTTTGAATCTTGCAGTATCTATATAATCTATTCACCCAGAGCATCACTATTTTTTCTCTTTCATGTTTTAACTAAGAAAACAGAGGGAATTCTGACTACTGCTAGAGTTGTTCCATCTAAATATTGCAGTACTAGGTATTTTTCAAGTCAAAAGTTATCTTGTTAAAAGTTCCATGTCTTGGATATGAGCAGAAAAATCTTAGCACAACTGACTTACCTAACAAAACTGATAAGACATTTTCTTAATTCAAAGATAAGATACAGCACATTGATGCTTTTCATTATAGATTTTATTCTGAAACTGAAGTAAAGGGACTAGTCCCTTAACCTGGTAATGGTCCACTGAGATGACTGTCCACCAAAATACAGATACAATATCCAAATTGCTGTTATAATATCTGTTGCTACTAAATTCTAGCTCCAAATGGATGATTCTGAGTTTAAGGCTATAAATTGCGTGCTTATTTCACAGGAGAATATGCAGGTACAATAGGCATAAATTAATATAAATACTTTTCTTATTTTGAAAACGGTAAACATATTTGAATTTCAATAAATCATACAAGTGTTAATATATAAGAGCTGACTTATTTTGTATTAGAAAACGAACAAGACCCCTCAGAAATTCCTGCTTTGAATTTTGAAAAAATTACAACTTTTGATTATGTTATATTGTATCTATACTATATTAAATTTTGGTAAGACCTTCCTTCTGCTTTCCTTCTTTCACCTATTGTTCAAACCAGGAAGATTATGCGACTGGTGTATTTTTTCCAATCATCCTGTGTATGTGTCAAATAGAAAGTTTCAAATAACCTACTAGGAAACTCCTCGTGTTCAACCTGATTTATATCTAGGTGCTCCAGGTACAAAATTGTGTTTGGCAATAGATGAAACAGAAGATGGTGACATGGTAAAATATGTCTGAACTGCTGTATGAACAGCCTGTAGCAATGTAATACTGTGATTCAGACCTATGGAGATGTCAGCTGAACCTTTAGTCTTTAAGGCTGCTGCTTGTGTATCTGAATATAAATAAATATCTGAAGATAAACATAAAGCTCTCTGTTACAGCTAATGCTAACTTGCACTTGAAACCTTATTGAAAATAACAGAAACCTCAGGTTTGTATTTATTTGTAAAAGCATGTTAGAAAACATAAAAAGATCCCCAAGTGAACACTTCAGTAAGGAAGAGGAAATCATCAATATCACATTACTCCTGGAAAAGAAACCCTGTCATTAAAATCACCCTACTGATTGAGAACTGGCAATGCTGGCAGCTGGGTGTGACTCTTCCCAAAACTAAAACACTCAGTCATAGACTCAAAGGGGAAATACAAAGGTGAACATAACAGCAAAAGAAGGGGAATTTACTAGGAAGTATATATGGAACAGCTTTAATTGCTTATTATTAGAATTTTCCCCAATACTGTTACCTTATTTATTTTCTTTCCTTTTTTTTTCTGTAAAAAATAAAAGCTGAATTAAAAATAATTTCTTGATTTGACTGCTAAGATTTTCATCATTTGTAAATTGATGGCTTGCTTTTTTTTTTTTTTTGATCCATTAGAAATTTTTAGTGTTGCAAATACACACCATAACATCATATATTATGTGATATGGGACATGTTTTACCTGACTGGTCCATCATACCCTGTGTTGTATAGGTTAATTAAGTGAACCAAGGTACGTAGTTGCTGATCTTATACAGGAGTATACATATTCCATGCATTCCGCACCTAAAATGTGACAAAAATTCCATTCCACAATATCCCTGACCTTTGACAGGAAGAAGTTCTGCAAACACAGTCTTTCCAGGTGATTCATGTTATATACTGTCAGTTTGTAATTATACTCCTCTTACACACAAAGGACAGTTCCTCATTCCTCCCAACATTCCCTTTTGTGCACAACTCAATCCTTAGACTTGTGTGGACTAAGATTGAACACCAAATTATCAAAAGAGTTAAGGAAATTAATTCCTACAATGGATTTAGTCAACCTGTATTGTCTATAGTAATCATCGTTGTCTTGGCCTCCCTTTTCACTAATGCCACCTAAGAACAACCTCACGCCATCCATTTCCACAAACAGCTGCTGTAGCCTGTTAAATACTCTCACAGAAAATATGCCAGATGGCAATCATAGAGGTAGCAGAACTGCCAAACAATGTAGAAAAAAGAAATAATTTTGAACTCTTCTTCTCTGGAGGGCTGTTTTAAATGTGGGAATTAAATGGCAAAAGAACAACATAAAATGATAGTATCATTCTGGGTAAAAGTTGAGTCTAGGACAAATCCTGAACAGTATGTGTGTTAAACTGCACACCTCCACATGTGCACACATACACCCGCGTCCCCACGCACTGACACTTATGAAAGTTACTGACATGTATTTCTATATCACCTAAGATGTACTCTTTTTTTTCATATATGCTAATATGGATAATACATAAAGGTGCACTTTTGAAAGTTTTCAAGAGTCTTTTAACTCATAAGGTTTTAAAGCGTCGGTGGTTATTTTTTTCCTTTCTAAGTCTCTGCATCATGGATATGCTGCCTTTTAGGATGTCACTCTCCTGATTTTTATTAATGAATTTTCATTTGAATGCTAATGAATTTTCTAAAAGGAACAAACTAGTTTAATCTCAGATGTGGCTAGTATGTTCCTTCTGACTTCTAGAACGTGGTGTCTGGACGTTCGCAGAGAGACTCAGTATGGATTTTATCAAGCTATATAGTGATGAAAACAAAGAAGACCTCGTAGACCTATTCTTGGTGATGTTGATGCTAACTCATGAAATCAATTCCTTTCAAAACTAACAAATTGCTAGACCATAGTCATAACTTTTCGCTACCAAGGGCTTTGATTCATTTAGCTATACCATGTGATTTTCATTACTGTTAAGTACAGTTAGCACTTGTGGATAAATGAAGATCGAAAATGCAGAATACAAAACAGATTTGTCATAGTTTGATGATGTGAAAACAATAATCCTATTTCATTTAGAAAGTTATTGGTCTGGACTGAAGCTTTCTCTCTAAATTTGGCACTCATTGAGCTTGTGGACACTTCTCTGTTTTTGCTAAATACCTTGATATATAATAATATGTTTTAAATAGTTGTACGGCCACTCTTGGTTCAGGAGTAAACTAAATGATGGAACAAAGAGAATGTCCTAGGGCCAGCCTTACCCATAGAAACCCCTAGCACCTGACAGATAAGTAGATTGGAATGGATGAAGTAAATGTAGGGTTTTTATAACCTACGAAGAGATGGCAGACTGACTTCTCATAACGTCCCCATGATGGTGACTTTATTGCTGGGCATGGGTTAGGTTTTGCTGCTTTTGAATTATTTATATCAAGGAACAATCTTTAGCACAGGAAGTCTTAAACATGACTTTTGTTTCCAGCAAGAGAATTCAGGTGTAGCTAAAGCTGATATAGGTGGATCTGACAATGAGCTAAAAAAAAAAGAAGAAAAAGAAAAGAAAAAAAATTTAAGAAATAAGTACAAAATATTTTGGAAAGGCTCTTCAAAATAAATGTAGGAGATTCTCGAGGTGGTTGTCTTCCTCTGGACAATTTGAAGAGATATCATGAAATATATAAGATATGGAGAAACTAAAAACCTGAATGAAATTTAGAGGTCACTATGGTATTTTCTTAGTTGTTCAAGATATTCTAACAGCCTCTCTAACACCTGAATAAATCAGAATTAAATACTAGAGTATTATCATGCTTTAATATAAATTAACTGCATGTTCTTAACCATAATTCATCTCTGTATAGATTGTTATTATTTATTATATAAATAATGCAAAGATATAATCATTGTTGTGCAAACACAGTTTAATCAGCATTATTTCATCCCCATCAAATTTACTTGCGCTATGGAGAATTTTAAAATATCAGGGACTGCTATTTTTGAGTTTATGTCTGGTCCTTCCAACCATCTCCATGTGTTTTCTAAAATTATTGTTCCATTAGATTCCACTGCAAAAAGAACTCTATACTTCTTAATTTGATGAAGACCCTACTTACTGTCTAGAAATAAAAGTATTTTTGGTTATCTCAAAGGCGGAGTAAGAAGCTTTCAATTACAAAATAGCAATCAATGACGAATAAATAATCTGAACATTTACTTTGTTTATCACTGATGTTTTCCAGTGATACTTAAATGCCACTGAAGTGTGTGGCTAAGAAACTACTACATAATCATCCACAAATAGCTAAATAGATGACTCTGCATTGCTGTATAAATAAAACTCCCTTTTCTTGTCCAACTAATCATGTTTGGGTACTGAAAGACCATTAGTACAAAATGTTATCCAAATAATTGCAAATTTACCAATCTCTCATTTATGGTTTCACTCAACTTCTGGACTTGGCAAACTGGAGCTCAGAAGATTTGTGGCACATCTATACTGACATGGAAAACAGAGAAAGGGATTGACCTTCATACTACTGCTAGTTAAGTATTATTGTGTTCCCTTCCTCTATTTTGGACAAACACAAACAGGTTCATCCAAGCTGGAATGTAGGAACCATTATGGGGATTGGTCATTCTGCAGGCTGCTTCCAAACAGTAAAATGGTCAAGACTGCTCCAGTTTCAACTGCTTGTATCTTGCCTATTACTTCAACAGAATCCACGTGTCTCTCATTCCATCTTGCAAAGTGGAGTATGAAGTTCATCATTTATAGACGCAAAAGTGTTTGGGCTGCAAGAGAAAGCAAAACAAAAAACACACCAGCAAGACAGTCTTCTCTTAGCCTCAGAAAGATTTGTGCCTCTCCCTCTCTTTTGTTTATCAGCATATACACAGTCTCAATGTCTTCTTCTGCTTTCTTATTTTGGATGTATTCACATCTGAAATGAAAATTCCGTTGAAACTCAGCCAAAGTTTTCATAACAAAAATAAAAGGAAAATAAAAAAAAAAGAGCACCCTCCCACCCCAAAATCCCCAAACCAACACCAAGCCCAAATAATTTTTAAAAACTACTAAATCAATATCCTTTACATAGATGTGTTTTCTCAGTTCTCTAAGATAGATATTTAAAGTTAATGTCTTAGTATTGAAGGGAGAGATAATTCAGTCCAATCTACTGCTCGAGTCAAGACCAACATAGTAAGACCGATCTTCATTCAGCCAAAGTAGGAATAACTCCAAGGGTGGAGATTGCACAGCCTGGGTTTTGATGTGCTCCTCCAAGAAAACTTTGACTGTTTTCTTGTAATCACACATCAGGTAGCTGAAGACCGCAATTAAAACCCTCTTGGCATTCTCTTCCCTAGTCTCAATAAACCAAGACGAAGTTCAGTAACGGCTATGGGATTTGTTCCTTGTAGGAACTATCTCCAACTGAAATAAAAGAGGCGGAGGCCTTTAAATAAATGTGCAAGAATATTTAGTTTAAATTTGCAAGGATAATTGTGAAAAGCATTCACACAAACCCTAAGACCTCTTTTGCTCTACTGATAGCTCTCAATTTAAATGTATTTGGAATAGTTTACACTGTCAGTGTGATGTAAATAAGTCCCACTGTAACTGATAGTATTTCATATTTTCATCTTAACTTACCTCAGGTGATTGAAGAAGCTAGTAGGTATTCTGAAATGAGATCAATATTCATCACATTGTTAGAAGGCCATGCAGAATTATGAAGAACTACATATTCTTAGTGAAAATTTGTAGCCTTTATGGTGGCTAGCACTGTTCTATCAAAAAAGTAGTAACTCCAGTTAGTCCAATTTGGAGTGAATAAAACCACAGAAATATTGCTTGGTGGATTCATGTATATTTTTTGTGGTGTTTCCATCTTTCCAATATGTCATTTATTATTGTCTTCAAAAATACTTTTTTTCTGCTAGATAAATCCTACAAGTACAGATACTTAGAATGCTCATAGTACTAGCAATGCCAATGTTAGAAGAAAGAGGGTGTTTTTTTTAATAATTAAGCATTTGACTATGAAATCCCACTGTGGAAGACTATACTTTTAAACGCTAGATTTCTTAAAATTCAAAAGTAGATGTTTGCTTGCCTTTTGCACAAAAGGGACAAGGAAATTTTCATATTGAGTTTAAGATATTTTGCCACGTATCGCTCCAATTTATAAAGCTTAACAGAGCATGGCAGGGAAAAAAGACCAGGAACCTACATGCACAATTGTATTTTAAGACTATCCTCTTCTGTCAGTAGCTTTGATTACTTGTTAGAATCTTCACAGTGACCACCGAATATTTCCTGTGAATATAACTGATGAGGTCTGATTGACACTGGCTGCTACCAAATTAGCATTTCCATGGCAGCCAACGTCAATTACCATCAATGATGGGATGCTCATCTAGGAGAATCTGAACAGCATTGCAATATAAACCAAATCATTTAAGTTACAGCAAATGGAAAAAAAGATAGGGAAATAGAGAGGGAAAATAAAGGAAAAATAATCTAATGCTGCTGTCACTACAAGCTGCATGTTTTCTGCTATAAACAAGAATGACTGTTATTAGGAAGTAACAAAACATGAGACTTTTGTTCTTTTTATATTCACCATTATCTATTGTAAATGTAATTCTTTATGTTGTAAAAAATGTCTTCCAGAAATATTTATACAAGGAGTTGTGTTTTTTCAAAGACAATATGGTCAGGTTCTTTTCTTTTTATCAGTCTCTTATATTTTGAATTTCTGATAGGTCTAAGAGATTCAGGAAAATTGGGTAGACTCAATATCTTCATTTTCTTTGAAACATATATATCCAATAAGAATCTTGTTAAGAATTTTTTTTTAATCTGTTTCTCTAACTTATTACTATTCTAACTTGCTACTATTCCATGAGCTTTCAGTTAAGATTTGGATACCACATCTGAAATTAGGTAAAGACCTGAGCTACCATTTTCCTTTGAAAACAAAGGACTGCAGGGCCTTCAGGTTGAAGAAGTGCTGCAGGAAACTCTACAAGATTTCCATTCAGATATGAGGCTAGGATGCCAAAAGGTGGACACCGTTAATTTTTGAGATAGCCAAAATGAAGAAGTTCAAACTCATAATGAGTGCTAGGTAAAATGGTTTCATGTTCACATGAAAACTATGGGGAAGGTGACAGTAGGCAAAAGATTTATTTTCCTTTCAGTTATATTTTAAAAATTATTTTCCTTCACTTTTTGTAAACTTACTTTTGAAATACAGTTGAATGTACAGTACCTGTTTAAAAGAAACCTACATACAGTATTCAAAGTCAATAAGAAGGAATTACTAGTTACAGTCAGATATAACTAAATTAGAGTGAAGGTTTGGACTGAACTACTGAGAATTTTAACAGAAAGGCAGGATTTCCCTGGGTTCAAGAAAGCTCATGTGTCCACAACCTCACTGACCCTAAAAGATGCATATTTTTGTTTGAACTCCAGCCAAGACAATGGTTTTGTGACCTAGTTATGACATAATGTGTTGTGGTAATATTAGACAATATGGCTATTAGGATTGCATGTTTTTCAGTTGGCCGGAAATAAACCTACTTTATCATTTTATTTCCTTAGGTGTTGAGTTTCCTGAATTATTTTTGATTTGTTGGGCAGACATAAAAGTAAGACCTTGTTCAGTTAAAACTGAAATATGAGTCTTTATTTGTTGTATTTTCCAGCCTTACAGGAAACGCATAAACTATGGGCTCTCTCCCCTGTTCAATAGCTATAACTTGTAAGACTGGTGTGCAAAGTATAAATATCTATAAAACTGTGCATAAGTTTCCCTCAACTATGATTGCAATTCGAAATATGCCAAAATATAACTCATGTTGATAGTTTATATCCTATAGGTTAATGTCAAGTAGTTTAGTGAGGCTACATCATTATTTTGTGTTGACTCTCGGAGTACACGGGACCTGAAGGGAATATATTCCTCTCAACAGTCTATAAACCCAAGCAGGTTCATAAGCATGCACATGTACATAGTCATTTAGTTGCTGGGGAGAATCAGAAGTGGAGATATTCTCCTTGACAGTATCTATAATACTAAATTTAAAAAGTGCCAGGAGCCTGTTCCTTTCCCCAAGACAGTCTATCAGTTTATACTCTCAGAGTTTAGACTTAGTCTCATTATACCAGAAATTGTTATTGCTGAATATCGTTATCTTGGAAAAAATCCACTTCAAAAAATATACAGATAAGAACCTGGAAATGAACCAAAAATTAAGTTCTATGTAACTTTTATAAGTAGCACCTCTTCCAGGATTATTTCTTATGTGAATCCCATGAAAATTTCTATAAAGGGCAGGAAGAGTTTGCGTCTTCCTTAAACAACAGAACAGATATCCTGATAAATAGATACTGACAGAATTTCCAGTTTGCCCAAACATGCTGATGGTTCTTAGTGTATTTGTGGTTGAAAATCTACAGATTCACAAACAATCAAAGCTCTTTATTGTGTTCCCATTTCATATTGTCCTCCATGTTGTTTCTTTATAGAAATAATAGTATGTTAAGGAAACACAAGGGTACTAAGTGTGGGAAACTTGATGTGTCCCTACACATTTTTTATTCAAAGTAATTGTCATGTTCTTACTGTTGAAAGATTGGCTTCCTGTAAATTAATATTGCTTCAGAATTGATTGCAGCATTACATGGATTACATTTGACACCTCTGGAAAGCTTGTTTTTGCCCCAGGCATCTCTATATGTGCCTGCAGTCTTGACAGTATGAGTTATGTGGGTAAATATTTACATACATCCTGCATAATATGCTGAGAGGCAAATCAAAAGGCAGAGTTTTCTCTGCTGGAAGTGAAGGGGAATTTGCTATAGAGAACCAGTTGCAATGATGAGGCACAACATGCCTAATGTTGAAGGAATTTGTCTCTCTGTCCATCCAATGTACATTTTCTTGCAGGGACTCTGACCCTTTTTTAACATCTTACTGTCTCTGCATTTTTATTATGTCTAAAATGCTATGCATATGTTGGCAGGAATTCTTTGCTTCCTTATTTTTTAATACCCTATGTAAAGACCAAATTCCTGTAAGATACCCTGGTTTTACCCCTGAAGCTTCAATTTCTTTCTATATACTTGTTCTTTCAGGAATACATACTACAGTAAATTCCTTCTTACTTGCAATATGTGGGATTAAGGGTTGGTGGGGTTTTTTTGTTGTTTTATTTTTTTTTCCCTGTGGTTCTTGTTGTTGTTTTGGGGGTTTTTTTTGTTTCTTTTGTTATTTGTTTGGAGGTGTTTTTTTTGGTTTGGTTTTCTTTTTTTTTATTAGTTGGGGTTTTTTTCAGATTTTAAAATTTGTTTTTCTTTCAGAACTGAATAAACTCTTAAAATTTTATTTTCAGTTTTCCCTTTCCATCTCTCATCTCCTATCGAAAAATAATGCAGTTGGAATTGACATATCTCAATGAATGTATTTGGTCTATGAGATGTTTCTTCCAACTTTCCTCTTTTTCATTACAAGATATTTTTTCTTTATGTATTAACATAATTAGCCATAGTTCAGTTAATTAATACAATACTAGAATCCTTAATTTGGACATATAAACACTTATGCTGTAAAAAAAAAATAAAGGATTTTCATTTACTCAAGAATGTTTATATTATTATTAAATATTAATTTAAAGTCTTTAGGATTTTTTGATGTTTATAGTTTTATTTTCTATAGGATTGCATCTGCTGGTTGATGGAAGCAACAGTGAAGACAAGATGTCTGGATATATGGAGATCAGAGGATTCTGATATATATAATACTATAATTATATAGTATTAAAAGTGTAAATTAGGTGGAATTCACAATATGTGTGTTAGATGACACAAAAAACTAGCTTGCTGGCAAATACCCACTAACCTTGTTATAATGAGAAGATGTCCTGCTGTCATGGAGTCTCTGAGAAATCATTTGCTGGGCTTAATTATGCCTGGTTTTATTTTGGAGAGTATTTGTTTAGAAAATTTAAAAGCGATTTGGAGTTTAGAGAGTTATTAAAAATAAGCAAAGTAACAAAGTAAGAAAAGATCACTCAATAATTCAGAACAAACCAAATAATTTTGATTAGTTTCTGATTTATACCAGAAAAATATAAACAACTTACTAGAGAATCAAGAATTTTTGCTACCCCAAAAGATTACACACAGACATACTGCTTTGTCTTGACTTACACCTAATGGGATAGAAGTCACATCTGTTCTTGAAGCTTTGTCACTGCTTTAGAGAAGAAGGAAATTCCTCATAATCAGCATGTTGTCAGAGGTCTGTGCTAACACAGTCCTGTGGTGCTTATAAACCAAAGCTTTGGTCTTATCCCCAGGCAAAAGACATCTGGCCTGTCTATACAAGTAAAAGTAAAGATACTCAGTATAATTTTTCTTAGTACCAAATATCTGCATGAAATATAAAGTGTATTATATTCATAAAGTTAAATTGAATAAGGTGATAGTCTCTGTTGAGCTTAATATCCATGATAGTATCTCTGATTAAAAAAAAAGTTAATATAAGGTGTGAACAAATAACCGGCTTCAAGCATTTAGGCCAGTTAAGACAGACTACCTTACATCTCTATTACTAAAGCTAGTCCTGTGTAAAACAAATTTTCTCTGGACATAACCACTTGGGTGTTCCAAAATGGAGCCAAGAGACAAACAAACTGTTTAAGACAGTGGAGAGCTGGAGTCCACTGTTTAGACATGCTTTTTGGATATAAGTCAAAATCTGGGAATTGATAACATATTGCTGGATTGGATAGTAATAGTCAGTTGGATATTAACATAAATGAAGTTAGCTAGTCAAAGTATAATAATTTACTTAAACAACAATCCATTGCCTATGAATGTTAATTCTAGAGAGAGGATTTAGTTGTTTAAAGGCTGATTGGAAAAGCTGCACAGGAATGTAGTAGGATAATATAACCCATTAACATAGCTGTCCAGATGGCTGAACTTTTGTTTCAGTACTATGAACTGTGAAACACAAGTTCAGTAGCAGTCATAGATGCCAGCGCATTAGAACTCACAGGACAGCATAAGTCTTGAGGCAAGAGCTTTCAGTTTTCTCCTATTTACATTTCCAGCTTGACATACGACATGCAATTTGGGCCTAATATTTTTGGCATGTCAGTCCAGTGATGGGCTAAGAGAGAATAGGGCAATAATTGTACAAAGAGATCTTGACTCAGATTCCTATTAACAGCAAATCAGAGAAATGGGGGTGTTGTGACAGAAAGAAATTATATTCTTCCATGTGAGCATTTTCCATCTCACAGTAAGCAATCATTGAAGCCTACTGTGTTCACTATTATGAAAACCACTTATGCATAGTCAGAACTCCTATGTAAAATTGACCAAATAATGAAATGAAAGCTGTTCTGAGTAACTCTTTGCTTTACTCTAAAAAAAGTAGTTAATTGCTTCCGGATATATTAGAGTTTATTGGTATTGTACAGATGTGTATAATCACTGCTTTTCCCTGTTTGAATAGCAGCCATCTGTTTGTCTCTGAATGATCGCAGCATTTAATAAATACACTTCTGTCTGTATCTGAGAAGTATTCACTCTTTCCCTACCAGTGGAAGCAGGATGGCAAGACGAAAAACAAGATTCATCTATTAATACCAACTAATGCATATAAGTATTGTAACTGGCTGTCTTGATTTTTATGGGATAGAGTTACTTTTCTTCATAGTAGCTTAGTAGCTTACAGGATTATGTTTTGGATTTGTGCTGAAAACTGTGTTGCTGATGCCACAATGTTTTAGCTGTTGCTGAGCAGTGCTTGCACAGCATCAAGGCCTTGTCTGCTTCTTTTCATGCTGTCTCACTAACAAGTAGTATAAGGCTGTATAAGAATTTAGGCAGGGGACAGAACTGGGATTGCTGACCCCAACTGACCAAAGGGGTGGTCCACACGTATGACATTGTATTTAAAAATAAAATCTGGGATAAAAAGGAGGAAGGGATTAACATTAGCAGTTACGGCCTTTATCTTCCCAAACAGCTGATAGAGATGATGAAATCCTGCTTTCCTGGAGATACCTGCACATCTGCCTTCTGAGAGCAGTACTGAATTAATTCCTTTTTGCTTTGCAGGTATGTACAACTTTATAATTCTCTATTAAACCATCTCTATCTCAACCCACATTTTTGCACTTTTACCCTTATAAATCTTTTCCCCATCCTTCTGTAAGGGAGTGAGAGAGTGGCTGTGTGTTGTTTACCTTCCTAGGAGGTTAAACTATGACAACAATGACTGAGCTCTTTTTTTTGAAAGCGCTCCTATGATTCAGTAAATGCAACTGCGCTAAATAGGTGTCAATCAATTATAGCATTTATAGAAATTGCAGTTGGCATTCTTTCTCTTTTCATCAATATGAGATAATTTCCTAAGAACTGCTTAGAGAATTGTTGCATTATCCCTGTGTTCTTGTTATTTAGCTAAAGGGGAAAAAAAAAAAGAGAATAAAAAGGAATCTTTTTAGTAATTTCACCCTTAAATGAACAGGAGCCTCAGAAGCCAGAATGCTACAAAAACTATGTTATTGTTGTTACTGAGAGTTTTTCTTTTAATGTTGAATTCCACTTCAGAAATATAAGTGAACTATAACCACAGAGAATATGCATGATTTTAAATGAATTAAATAGCAGTTATTAAATCTTTAGATATTTTTACCCTGGAAGCTGAGTATATAAGAAAGAACTCTTTATGCTGCCTCTAAATTTCCAAGGCACTGACAAGTATAAATCATATAAGTTACTAAACAATTACTTTTAGACTTTTGATAGTCAATAAGGGAACAATGGAAGATTTCATTTAGATTAAATTTTGAAATGTGGATTATGCTGCAATAAATATCTCTATTTTTTTTTTCACTTCATTAACAGTTACAGCTAAATACAGAAACTTCATTTATTATTTTTGAAGCAATTAGCCTAAGATGAAGAGTATCATGATGTACCTTATAATGTATGATGGACAGTGAATCATTTTATGGTCGATGCTTTCATAGAGTTGCATTTAATTTTAAACTTATTCAGTGTCATTAAGAACTACTGAATCAGACTTTTCTGAGCATCCTGTTGTGCTTTGTTATGTGAAAAATCATGAAAATGGTAATTTCTCTTGCTATGAAGAAATCTGAGTCTTTGAGGCTAGTCTTTTTTAAAATTAATTTACCTGTCAAGGAGACCATATGAAAAAGAATGTAACAACTAATGCCAAATAAGAGCTGCACAGATGGTTGTATGTGCGAAGCTTATCAGTGGAAGCCTTTTGAGTGTATTTCAATCCCAGCCTTCCCCGGAGGCTTGGCTTTGGGGGCTCAAAAACAAATTAGTGCCAGTGCAGCCAGGGGTGGACTGCATCCAGCCAGTGGGGGTGGAAAGACAGTCCCAGCAGAGCTGCAGGATGGTCACAGCTGAGGTCCACCCCTAGTAGCACTCAAACTCTGCCTTCAGCTGAGAGCAGCCCTGCCTGAGCTGCAGTGCAGCCCTGCTCTGCCTGGCCCTACTGAGCCAGACCCCCTAGGTGGGCTGGCCTCTTGGACTGGCCTGCACAACCCTGTCCCCGTGCCCCTCCATGTATATTCCAGGGCTGTGTCTGACCCTGTTCACCTCACTGGGTCTGATCCTGACTCCATAGCTCCCACCACCTGTCTATCCCTGAAAATCTGCCAATTGAAAATTTATACACATCTGTCTTCCATATGTGCAAAACAACGTTCACAGATATTTGCAGTTTTTCAATGACTGTACCTCACACATGTGTAAACCTTTTAGATGAGATAAGTGGTCCAGTTTTTAACTTTTTCTCATATTTTATGACAAAATTCATATCATAATTTCAGAATCTCTACAAAGGTGGTAAAAATGATGTACTGTTTGACCTTGTTCCATGAACCCCAGTACTAGATACATCTTGTCTAACTTGAGGCACTTCACTAACAGATACTTCATCTAAGTTTTCAATGGAGGAATATAGGTTCTTTCAGCTTTCAGAAAGATTTAGCTGTTCTGAAGATGTTAATTCCTATACTGAGGTGGGTATTTTGCTATATGAACTGTCTGTTCTGAATAAGAAAACGTCTTAAATTAGACATCATAGTGCCTAGAGATATATCTTGATCTTTCCTTTGAGGACAAGATAAGTGTTATGAGAATTTGTAAGTGATTGTGATTTAAAATAATTCAAAATATAAATCATTTTTGAAATATAGCTGCATTATCAATCTCCCTGTTTCCTAAAGAAGAAATTAATCTTTTATTTGAAAGAACACATACCTCAAATTTTGTGCATATTGAGAATGCATTAAGATCTTATACCCAAGCTGTATATGAACAACTGTGACTTTTTTGAAAAGTGAGGGTATTAATTAATAACATACATAATAATAATAGTTATATTCCCCCCAAAAAAAACCAAACCAAAACTCACAACTGTACATGATGATACAGACTAAATTTGAATGCATAAATATTTCATTTAAGGAACAAAAATCTTCAGAATTGAAAAGGTTCAAGTAATTAATGCTTCAGAATTTCTGAGTTCATCATGACCTAAGAAGTATATGAGCATGCTACTAAATATAAATTCTGATATAATGTAAAACAGATTGCTGTTAAAACACTTACTCTTTGCCATCTTAAAACAAAGGATTCTTAAAATAATTGTGAGTGCATTTTCATTCTTTAACAAGTTTATGCTTTTAAAAAATATACATCTAACTGAAATTTCAGAATCTTATTTTGTTGGTTATGCAGTAACGGCAACCATTATTTTCTGGGTTTCTTTTTATTCTTTAAATTACTGATATTTTTCTCAATTCAATTTTGTCTCAACAAAGTTTAGGTTTGGGAATAGAGAATTTCATTTAATAGCTAGGCATTCTGAGGAGTAGAAATTCTCCTCAGGTTTCCTAAATGTAAGAAAAGCCTCCTGAAAAATCCATTTATTGATAAAATACACAAGCCACCACACGATTAGCCAGTTGTGCATATTGCCTGCTCTACTACATCCTGCAGGCTGTTAGTCTTGTTTCTAAGGAAAGAGTTTATTGGGGGGGTATTTTTTTCATTTTGTATTTTTCTGTTTGGTTATTTTTTTGTGGTGGGCATATTTGTGTGTGGGTTTTTTTTTTGAAAACAGATGAAACATCAAAGGCTGGTTATGACCTTTATCTGTGTCTTTTAAATTTAGACTTATAAAATAGAACAGTTAAGTGAATTGAAGGACAGAAGAAATTTCACAGTAGATCTGACGGGATATTGGCTGTCAGTGTGAGGACTACCTTAGCTGGACGGTGGGGGAGTAGTTTTTGATAATTACTTTAGTTGGTATCGATTTATTCTGCATAAGTATACAAAGTTTTGGCCCTTTGTCTAATAAGACAGGAACCTAAAAGGGATAGAGAATCATATATTTTATTATCAGTCATCAGGTACATGTTTAATGTGTTCTATGGGGGAATCTACACAACTCCAGGTAATGATATGGGTAGCAATAGCTGTAGACATAAATGGGAGTGCAAAGACTAACACACACATATGGGGAAAAAAAAAAGAAAGAAAAAGAGAAAGCTTTCTCATACTAATAGGATGTTTGTGTTCTGATTCCTCTTAGAAGCCTTACCTTTTCTAAGGCTCTCAGCAATGACTTCCAGCAGGGTTCTCATTAATATAAATTCCTACATGCTTGCAGGGCTTTAAATTACACTTGTTAATGCACGTGTTGCGCTGCATGTGAATTTTGTGGGATCAAACCCAAGGAGCAATTATGATGATAGATGTAAATACTAGAAAGTGTGGAGGCCATTAATTAATTGTGTGGATGTTTTTACTGCAAATGCTTCTTATCACATGGATTTTTATGCTTTTCTCTCTCATATCTTCTGAACTAACAGTCTACTATTTTTGAAATTTGAAAGAAAGGCAAAAAATCTAAAATAAATTAACTCTTTGTATATTTTGTGAAAATATGAATCCAGACAGAGAAGGTAAATGTCAGAAACAATCTCACTGAAAATATTTTAGATTCCACTTTGCAGGACAAAACACACACACAAGATCACAACTACACAAAACACTTCACCTTAGCTTACTCTATGATAAAATCCACGGTAGTTAAACAGATTCAGAATAATGAGAAAAAAAGCCTCCCTTAATTCAATTGTTTTCAGGATAAATGTTAACACCAATGTGTATGTGTCCTGGATTGAAGGACAGGTGTCTGCTAAGGAAGGCAGGAGCCTCCCTTGGAATGGAGAATGTAAAACCCTTTCCTCCAAATTATTGTAATTTTGAAATTAAGGACCTCTCATGCAAAGATATGAGAATAGGAATAACAGTTCTTTACTAGTGTTTATAATAAAGCAAACAAACAACAACTCTTATGGCATGAACAACAAACAGAACCAGGAACCCAGTCCCAGCCCCTCTGGGCCTGCAGGCACTGTCCCCGTGGGTGCAGTGATGGTCACAGCCGGCAGGGGGCGCTGGTGGCGCTGGGTGGGCAGGGCAGGTGCGATGATTCCCCCGCGGCTGCAGGGGGCGCTGTGGTGCGAGCTCCAGCAGACACGTGGCAATGGCGGCTCGGCCGGGACAGGGAAGGATGGAAGAGAGAGAGGCTTTGCTTCACAAACCCTCCTGGAGCAGTCAATCCCTGTGCCTCAGCAGGACTCTCGGAAACAGCAAGCTGGGACGGCAGGACGTCTCGGCAGGCAGGGGGAGCGGGGCTGCAGCACAGTGAAACCCAGAGCAGTGCAGAAGGAGCGGCGGGGGTGGGGCAGGGGCAGCCTGGCTTCCAGCAGAGCAGGGAGAGGCGGGTTCAGGGATCCCGGGCACCCGAGCAGATGGCAACAGGTTCAGTTGCTGCTCTCACAAGAAGAGGCTCATCCAAGTGGCAGAAGAAACAGCTCCAAGCCAGGGGTCCAGCCACAGCAAAGAAACTGCTCTCCCAAAAGAGCGAAGCAGCACCTCTCCGTGTTCCCCTCCAAAGCGCAGCGTCAGCCCTCCGCTGCCCCCACTCCCGCCTTTTACCAGCCCCTCTCTTCAGGGCTTGGCCACAATCCTTTGTTCTTCTTAAGTACCCAGTAGTTAGAGTTCATTAGCAACTTAATGGGAAAAAATTCTATACGTTAAAGGAAGCAAAAGGAAAGAAAAAACCTAACCCCCAACATTATGATGTAGGTGTACAATCTGAACATATGTATATAAAGCTGACAGAAAAATAAAATAATCCTACAGATCATGATCTGTTATGTTGGCCTTTGAAAACAACTACTATTTTTTATAGTTTTGATTTAAATTCTGATTATCCCTCTGAGCTGGAATTATGTTCAGCAGCAAGACTTCATTTTCCTTCAACATAAACACACAGAGCAGCCATGCATTACATTTATGAGGTCCAATATGTCAAGGTGCCTTAAGAACACATGGTGTTTAAGCATATCAACTGTCCTTTATATGGCTGTACTTTTAGATCATGGAGCATCTCGGGAAATGGCATCCACTGAGTGGGTAAGGAAAAGGCCTATTCTAGCTTTAAGTAGACCATAACCAGCATAGGTGCTAACATATAACTAGTTTACTTGAGGGTATGGCAAAATTTCTTCTTTTTAAATTCTCCAACACAGGATGGTCCTGCTAGGTAGTCTGTTTTTCAAATTGAGATATTATATTTTTTGATGGCTGAAATCACTCACTATAAGCCGCATTGTCTCTTACACTTTTCAATCACATTCTCTGAGAAAGAGTGGATGTATCATTAAAAAGATATAGCTTATGAATATTTCATGAGGTGTCCTCCTTGAGTTCTACAGAGGTAAAAAACACCAAAACAAAATAACCCAGTGTTTAAATTGTACTTGTTAGAACTATAACCTAATTGGTTTCACTCCTTTGATTACCTTTCTGTAGTTAGATTCTAGTTCATGGTGGATGTGTTCTCAGGCCATCTGAGTTAGGTCAGCCAAAGATGTCATGTACCTACCTTAAATACACATAGTATTCTGCTTTGTATGACTTAGTCCTTCACAGAATCCTTTTAGATAGAACACATACTGTATACATTTCCAAAAGATTTACTGTGGCAAGATTGCACTGCTTGTTGGTAGGTCGAAAGTGAGATATAGACATTGACAAAATAAATAACAAGTAACCCCATCCCACACATTTCAGTTTCCTTCAGTTTTCTGCAGAATTCTGTTAGAATCCTAACTTTTTTTTTTTTTCCTTGTACCTTGCTAAATCAACATGGATACTTTTCCTTAGTTATTGATTCTGACTGAACATGTTTTTTCAAGATGCAGTACAGTTCTCTAAATCTTCCGTTTCAGAAAGCTTGTGCTTCAAATATCTTTACTAGTTAAACAGACTTAAGTGGTAAAAAATATTCTAATAATGGAGTTGCACTGTATCTAGATTCACTTACATCTGAGCCTTTATCAGCAGTGAAGATGTAGCTGTTAGATATGGGAGGATGAATTAATTATAACGCAAGAGATGATTTAAAAAAATGGTTCAACTGAAAGATTTCTAAAATTTCCATGTGCCTTTCCTAGATATAAGGATGACAGAGCATTAGTAGCTCACACATAGGTCTATTTTGAAGATGTTTAGAATTAGATTAAGTGATGTTCATTTCCAATGTTAGTTTAATGACTGTGTAGGAATTCATCCATTGCTTAATTTTCAGCATTAATTAATTAATTTATTTAATTATTTTCATTATTTAACTTTTGCCAGTGTTCATACAAACTCTCAAATGCCTGCCTGGGCAAGTGAGCATAGGGTTAACAGAATGATATTTGCCTTATGAATTTAAGTTTTATGATCAAAGCATTTATTTTGGATATGGAAGACTTGGCTTTTGGTGTAAAATTTTCAGGAAATAAAACTCTCAGACTAGAGAGAATAAAACTGTCATAGACCACATTTTGGGAAAGTGCTCTCTTGACTAGATTATAAGACATTCAAATAAAAAGAAAAGAGTTTCACTGCAGCCAAGCATCCAGGTCCAGCTTTTGTCTTAATACTAGTTTAGTGCATTCCATTTAAAACTTTAAATATTCTGTAAAATCTGTCTGCATTATATGTCTTCTTGCCCAAAGTGCAGAGTGTACCCATACTAACACCAAGCCCAGCCTCCCTACCCACCCAAGCACGAAGTACACACTGCAACAGGTGCATGCTGTTCCTACTCTGTAGCCCTTGAGGACTGGTGTCCTCACCAGCTAAGAGACATTTCAAAGTCACGGTGTCCCTCCTCCCGAGGCTGTGTTGTGGTCAGCCAGGAGTGCAGGAAGCAGAAAGCAGAAAAGGCAGTGTCTGATTCTCTCAGTCTGAGCAGTCGGGTGGGAAAGAGGGGCATCTGCGATGAGACATAAGAATCCCATTCATGCAATTAGTTGTTTCATTTTATTCTATTTTTCATACAATACTGCTGCGAAATTTTATGGTAAGGACCATGTCTGGGCTTACTTCGAAGCTCCATTCCAGTACATGCTCATGTCAGGACTTAAAGAACCCAATAAATTTTCTCAAACACTGGCAAAGCAGAAAGTTCCCGCAAGATAAGCTAACAAGACAGACACAGATGGAGACAAGGAAGGTGTTAATTTCAGGCCCACATGGAGGTGAAAGGTTTGGAATTAGCACACCAGACAAGACTCCACCATGCAGACTGTGAGAAAAGTACAGATTCAACAATAAGAAGATGCCAGGCCTGGTGAAGCGGATCTGAGTAGCCTATTCAGACAAAAATTCGCACCAGGCTAACTGTGGGAAAGGAAGCAACTGCTTACTCACATGCCATCCCAAGTTATCGGAATGAAACATATGGCTCTGGATACCTGGGACTTGAACTGTACAGAAGTGTATCCTCCAGAAAAACTCTCTGGGAACCCACACCACAGAGAAGACCATAAGAAAAAGGGTTTCCATGCGGTGGTGACTATAATTCTCTGTCTTCCTCTGTTCCCATCTCTTTCCCTCTCACATTTACTGTTAAATAAAATCCATAGTATTGACTTTGGCATATGGTCTTATTTTCACCTTAATTCAGGCAGAGGTGTTTTTAATAACTAGACTGCAATATTCTTTCATAAGTTGGAACATAAGAGCTGCTTTTTAAATATTTTTAAAGAAAAGATGCCATTTTTCTCTATTAAGCAATAATCTTCACATAATTGCTAAACAGGTTCTAACTTTCTAGAAGTGCTTAGCTTTTAAGATAAGCAACTTATTACATGGTCAGTGGAGAGGCAGTGCCCAAAATTAGTGTACTTAATTTCCCTTTTGCGGTACTTATGACTCTACATAAGTATCAAGCATCACTGAACTGGAGTTCTACTGTTCTCTACTGATTTCATGTTGACATATTCACTTGACTTTGAAGACAGAAATATTTTATTTTACCCTAGACAACTAAAAATCACTTACTTACAAGTGTAAAATAGACAGTAGTCATGTCCAGTACTCTGGGTTTTTTTGTTTAGTTTTGTTTTTCCTGTAAATATGTGAGTTTGGAGGTTTTGGTTGTTGGGTGGTTTTTTTGTTGTTGTTGTTGTTGTTGTTTTGTTTTGTTTTGTTTTTTTTTAATTAGACTTTTTGAAAGAAAAGGAAAATATATATTTAATTTTCATTGAGATAATCTGTTTCCCGTTCTGGGTCCAAAAGTTTATGAACTTCAGCAATTTCCTTAAGCAGTGACAATCACTGAATCATATTATGGTTGAAGTTGGAAGCGAACTCTTGAGGTTATCTGCTCCTGCCACCCTGCTCAAGCTGACTGCCCAGATTCATGTCCAAACAACTTCACAGTATCTTCAAGAGGGGAGATTCTACAACCTCTGTGGACAACCTTTGGCAGAGCTCAGTCATCTTTTTCAGTAAAAAGCTGTTTCCTGGTGTTCAAAGGGAACTTCCTGTGTTCAGTTTGTGCTCATTGTCTCCTCTTATGCCACTGCAATGAGCCTGACTCTATCCTCTTTTGTAGAACCATGGAATAGTTTGGATTGGAAGAGACCTTTAAAGTCATCTAGTTCATCTCAGGGGGTTTACACAAGTCCACTTCTTGCGCTTGTCCAGGTGTCTCTTGATGGCATAGTGTCCCTCAGATGTGACAACCACAGCAGCCAGCTTAGTGACATCTGCAAACTGGCTAAGAATTCACTCAATCCTACTGTCTTTATCCTTGATGAAGGTATAAAAGAGTATTAGTCCCAATATGAACCTCTGAGAAACTCTACTTTTTACTGATGCCCTTGTGGGCATTGAGCTCTTGACCATTCCTGTCTGGATGTGACATCCATTACTCTTCCCTTGTCCACCGATGTAGTCAGACCTTCATAGAAGGCTAAGGCAGGATTTGTCCTTGGTGAAGCCATGCTGGCTGTCTCTAATCACCTCCCTGTCCACCATGTGCCATAGCCTAGCCTCTAGGAGAATATGCTCCACAATCTTTCCAGATACAAAGGTGAGGCTCACAGGTCAGTCATTTCCAGGGTCCTCCTTTCTATCCTTTTGAAAAATGGGTGAAATATTTCCCTTTTTCCAGTCTCTGGCGACTTCATCTTACAGCCATAGCTTTTGAAATACCATAAAGAGTGGCTTGGCTATTACATAAAACTCAGAACTCTGGGATGCCTTCCATTGGGTCCCATAGAATGTATGTTCAGGTTCACCAGGTTGTCAAGAATCTGATCTTTCCTTACAGCAGAGGGACTTTGCTCCCCCAGTCCTTCTCTCACAATCCACCTGCTCAAGCAGTGTGGGAAGCAAGGCTGACAGTAAAGAATGAGGCAAAAAGCTGTTCTTGAGTACCTCAGCATTCTCTTTGTCTCTTTGTATCAGATTGCCTGTGTTGCTCACTGAGGTGGGTTTCTTTAAACTTTGTTTTCTAGCTGATATTCCTATAGAATCTCTTCCTGTTACTCTTTGCATCTCTCAATGAGTTCAGCTCCAGGTCCTCCTTGGCCTTCCTAAATTCACTCTTACACAATCAGACAGAATCCCTCTACTCTTGCCAGGACACCCTGCTTTCAGTTCCTGTGCATGTCCTTCTTGCCTCTTGGTTTGATAAGAAGGTCTTGGCTCAGCCATGCCAGACTCTTGCCTTCCTTTCATGATTTCTTACACCTGAGAACTGAGAGTTCCTCTCCTGTACGAAAAATATCCTCAAAGATTTGCCAGCTCTGTTCTGCTTCCTTGTCTTTGAGGGCAGTTTTGCAGGGAGTCCTATTGACTAACTCCTTGAACAGCTGCAATTTTGCTTTCCTAATATTCAGGGTCCTGACTTTCTTCTGTGCCTGATCCATAATCCTTAGGACTGCAGACTCCAGCAGTGCATGACCACCACAGCTCACACTGCCTGAAGTCTTGGTGCCACTGATTAGGTCACTTGCACAGTAGCTGGAGCAAGAAGGTTTTTCCAATCAGTTCCCCTTGACTGGGTGGCCTACAGTAGACACAAGACACAAGGTTACCTTTGTTGCCTCAGCCTCTGGCTCTCACTCAGAAATCTTTCTCTCACGTGAAATAGTGATCATGCTTATCACAATTCTTCAGAGACATCTCCTTATACTTTATCTATTTCTTGATGTCTTTAACATTTGTTTAATATTTAAATGAGGATTTATTCTCAGGTTTAAAGTGAGTAGTTAAGGTAAACAAGCTTATAAAAAGAAGTTTTAAATATACACTGCAGCACAGAGTTCCATTTCCTCAAGGAGAGGTTTTAAGAGGAATAAGGAATTTTCATCTGAAAATTAAGAAAATTTTTTCAAGAAGCTTTTAGAAAAGAAACACTTCTTTTAAAATAATATGCTCTTCTTTCAATATGCTTTTCTCCCTCCTTCGTAAGTATGTTTATCACAAAATTACATTATATATTTATATTACTTTTATATATTTATATTAACTTTTTAATTTATTTACTTTTATATATTTATATTACTTTTATGTTATTTTTTTTAATCACTACATATGCTACTCAGTCTTCAAAACCGGATTTCATTTCATCTAGAAATTCAGACTTGACAGAATTATATTTATAAAGTTTCTATAATTTAAGTTTTTTACATAGTCAAACATTTCTAATTTTGCACTACAAATAGCAGTGCACATATTAATTGCTATGTATTTTAATAAATTGAGCTAACTCCATTTTCATTATATTTTAGTAGAACATTTTCTTGTAAATATCTTCTAAGTCATGCATACATATTTTATTAAATATCTCTTGTGATAGAGAGATAATTATTCATCATGCAGTGTTCATGTAGATTTTCTCAAGTTTAGTCATTCAGCATGGTTTCCAGAGAAATCAGCTTCTATCTGCCAACACTTTCACGAGGAAAAAACAATATTGCAAGTGTTAGAGAAAACTTATTTCCCAAAAGCAAAATATAAATTCCGATGTTTTCAATGTGAATTAAATATTCAGGAATTGAAACTATCTCATTATAATTTAAGCATGAGTGTTAATATCACTAAAAATTGCTTACCTAAATTTACAAGATAATGACTTACTGTACAAAAACAATGCCAGCCAACAAATATCTTGAGTTTCTTTTGATCAAAGTGATGGCTATGTACTCTATTTTTGCTGCAGTTGGAAAAAAATGTTAAGTCTAATTCTGAAAGATGAGAAAAAGGGATCCAGACAGTGCTATAACCCTGTAGTGGAAGCATAACTTCTCTTACTTCTTTTTTATGCTGTAGACCTTTAGGGTAATAAGTTGGATAAAGTCCTAATTCTCACTTTTCTTTCATCTTAGATGAAGTGATTTGTCCCAAATTTACAGATAGTATTTTTTGTTCAAGTGGTGTCCTAGTTTTAACTAGGATAGACTTAATTTTCTTTCTAGTAGCTGGTATTGTGCTGTGGTTTGGATTTAGTCTGAGAGTAATGTTGATAACACACTGATGTTTGAGTTGTGGCTGAGTAGTGCTGACTTCTAAGTGAAGGACTTTCCTGTTTCCCGTGTTCTGCCCGTTAACAGATGCACAAGAAGCCAAGAGAGAACACAGACAGGAACACTCCAATTTCTCTTCCCTGTCCCACCTGGATAGGGGGAGTGAGCAAGAGACTGCATGGTACTTGGTTGCCATCTGTGATTAACCAGGACAAGTTGTTCTACAGTGCTGAAATTGGCACAGTTGGACTGTATAAACATTTTTATATCCTTTCAATATTCCTAATACATTTCAATTATTCTTCCTAATAACCAGTTGAGCAAGTATTAGCGTTTCTAGTTCTGTGGTAGTAAATCCACATACAGACATTTATGTTTAAGACATAAGCAATAATTAGGAAAAATAAAAATAATTGTATCTGTTTGACTGCTCTCTCAAGTGAAGAAGATAATTTCTGTGGTAAGACCCTACACAGATGTGCTCACGCAAGACAGTAGATGAACCATGAAGTAAAAAACATATCCACTGTTAGTCAAACAATCTACTACAGTAGTTATTTTGTTAATGCAGCCATCTCACCCCTCACATCTCATCCTTCTATTTTTCGCAGTTATTTCTAGTAGCAAAACTTCTAGAAGCACTGTAAATTTTTTCTTAGTATATGCTTTATTTACATAGTGTCCTACATCTGAGAGTTCTCCCATGAATAAGACAAATGACAGCCACTGCTCTCTATGATAATTCAGGAAAAAATTATTTGAGTCTACCTATTTTAAAACCATGTACAAACTTATTTGATATTATGTCATTATCATACTGATGATCCATGTATGTACCTCAGGCTAACAAAGAAATAAAAAAAATCTTAAAGGCAGATACTTGGATTATTATCCTTCATCTACAAGCAGACTGAATATACTGGGCATCATTCATCACGTGGAATTTACAATACTGAAGATACCATATGATGTAAAAAAAAGACACATTTGAAAACTTATTTATTTGCATACACCAACATCGACCATATATAATTACTATGTAGAAATAAACTTTGAATTTATCTTGTGCATTTTATCTGTAATAAAATAATTCAGTTTAAAGAAGTGAAAAATATGAGAACTGAGTTTTACTGACAGACTGTAAGGTTCTTGAAGCTATGCCTGATGGACTCTTAGGCTCATTGTTTTCTATTAGTGTTCCTTGGAATTAACTTGCCTTGGAACCATGCCTTGTACTGTCACGGAATAAAATACCTGAATTTGTCCAAATAATCAAGAAATTAATTCACATCTAATCAAGTGTCCCATTTAAAGGATCAAAGCACACTCATTGTCCCTCTGTGGCAGTGTAGACACACCCAGAAGTTTTATTTCTTGTGTTCTATTTATTTATTTTATCTACTTCAAATTTATATATATATATATATTTGAAGTAGATTATATATTTATATCTATATCTATATCTATATCTACATCTATATCTATACACCTTCTAGGGTAGGACTCAGGTCTTCCATCTCAAGTCTCAAGTTTAGATTTTAGGAAAAATTTCTATAAAGGTTAAGGAAACCTCCCTATCTGACAATCCAGGGGCCACTCTGAGAGTGAGACTTGCACCCCCTGAGCTGGGACCGAGGCCCCTTCACAGCTGCAGGCCTCCCACTCACACAATTGCATGAGGTTTCCCAGATATCTCGATCTTTAAAATAGTTGTCTTGCTGCAAGAACTAAATATAAAAATAAAACCACCTCGAGCTGATTCCTCTGAGGAAGGGTCCCAAAAAAAAGGAAACCCTGGGCTTCCATACCCTCACAGTCTCAGTGAGAAAGTATAGAGTCATCGACTCCAGCAGTGTCTCTGAGAGTCCAGTCACCTGGCTGGACCACAGCCCGCTGTGCCCTCTATTCTGCAAAGGGTCAGAAGTTCACAGCCTCTTGGCTGGGGCTCCAACACCCAGGGCTCAACCCACAGCTCAAACTGCAGCTGCATCCTGAGATAAATGTACCAGCACTGAATGTATTCCTCAACATAAATGTGTATTAAATCAATAAAAATCCAGGCATGGATTTACTTTCACAAAGCCAAACAATCCTGAGATGCCCTAAGTCATCTAATACATTTGTCCAAAATGAGAGAAAATGACATATCATTTACAGGAGATCTGTGTCATTCACAGATCTGGAGGCGAGAAAAATATCCCAGAGGCTCTAAAATGACATTAGATGCCTACATTCGTGGCAAGTGGATGAGGTTTTAGTCAGGGCTTATATCTATTGTCAGCTGTGGTACTTCAGACACCCACCACACACTCAAGAAACTAAATTTAGGTAAATTCATTTGGAACTTGGTTCCCATCTCTAGGGAAACAGTAACCAATATCTGCTGTGATGATATCACACAGGATTTTGGTGCTTGCTTTATCCTTGTAAAGTCATGCTAGCTGTTTTACTTAATATGCACAAGAGGGAGAGGAGATACATAAACCAATTAAAGCTTCTGTCCCATTTTGTCTCCTAACTGTACAGCAGTAGCAAGGATTTCTTCCAATCCACCAGTTGTCTTAAGCAGGGGTAGAATCATAGAATCATTAAGTCTGGAAAAGACTTCCAAATCATTAGGTTCAACCTTTGGAAGAACACTACCTTATCAACTAAACCATAGCATAACGTGTCATGTCCAATTGTTTCTTGAACACTTCCAAGGACGGTGACTGCAGCATCTCCCTGAGCAGCCCATTCCGGAGCTTAACCACCTTTTGAGTGGAAAAAGTTCTTCTTGATGTCCAGCTGGAACCTCCCCTAATACAGAATGAGGCTATGCCCTCTTGTCCTTTTTCAGGCTGCCCAGGAGAAAAGGCCAAAGATCACCATCTTGCTACAACCTCCTTTCGGGAGTTGTAGAGAGTGATAAGGTCTCCCGTGAGCTCCCTTTTCTCCAGACTTAACAAAATAATTTCCTTCAGCTACCCCTGAGCTGTGCTCAAGACCCTTTAGCAGCTCTGTTACCCTTCTCTGGACCCATTCCAGCACCTCAACGACTTTCTTGTTGTGAGGTGTTGCGGCGGATTTTTATGTTCATTGTACTTTGGTTTGTTCCATGTACCCCTGTTTGCACTTGGTTTATTCCCCTTGTCAGTCTGTTAACCCCTCCCCGGGTCAATCAAGGAGTTGTCTCCCTCACTTGTCAGTTGTCCCCAGACTCTGCCCCCTGTTCTAGCAAGTTCTTTGTTACTTGGTTGGTGATTCGCTCCTTTGAATGTATCCCCTCCCACCTGTTTTCTCCTTGGTTACTCTGTGTGTCCCTCATTCCCAAACGACTCCTTTGCTGTTCCCTCATTGGTTGTACTCATGAACCCTCCCCTGAGAACCTAGGGGTATAAAACCCCTTGTCACCAGTGTTCAGGAGGTCTCTCTGGCCCAGGCTCTCTAGGGGTCTGAGCTCTTGAGGGTGCAAGCCATAGAGGCCAGGCTTAGTTTGCGTTACCCATCAGCTCAATAAACTGAGTTGGTCTGCAAGGCGGCTAAGCCCTCCTTTTGTCGGCTCTTCTGAGCTCTCTCCGAACTTTCTTGGGATGCTGCTTAAGGCAACTGCCTGCCATAGCTGCCACCAGGGGTCTGGCTTGGGGGGTCTGCTGAGGTACCCTGAGGAGGCGCCTGCTACCAGCGTGGCACTTGGCATCCGGGCAGCCAAGCGCGGCGTCAGTGAGGGACCCAGAACGGGACACAGAAATTCAGGTGTGGCTTCACCAGCGCCGAGTACAGGGTGACGATCACTGTCCTGGCCCTGCTGGCCACACTATTGCTAATACAGGCCAGGATGCCATTGGCCTTCTTGACCACCTGTACACACTGCCAGTTCAAGACCAGCTGCTGTCAAACAGCAAGTCCTTTTCTGCTGTGCCTCTTCCAGCCATTCTTCCCCAACCCTGTAATTTTCCTGAGATTTTTTTTGACTGAAAGGCAGGACCTGGTACTTGCTGTATTGAACCTCAGACCACTGGCTTTGGCCCATTGATGCAGCCAGTCCATATCCCTCTGCAGAGCCTTCCTACCCACCAGCAGATCAACACTCCCACCCAACTTAGTGTTGTCTGCGAACTTAGTGAGGATGCACTCGATCTCCTCATCCAGATCATTGATATTAAAGATATTAAACAGAACCACCCCCAGTACTGAGCCTTGAGGAAGCCCACTAGCGACTGACTGCCACTGGATATGACACCATTTACCACCACTCTCTGGGCCTGACCACCCAGCCAGTTCTCCACACAGTGAGGAGTGCACCTGTCCCAGCCATGGGCTGCCAGCTTCACCAGAAGGGTGCTGTTTCACAAAACATCCTACTTCTTTAAGAATGAGTGAAACTTTTCTAAGTCCTAATTGTGGGTTGGTTACGCTCTGTAAATAATACGTTGATGTGCCCCCACCTGAAGTATCCAAAAAGGACAGCTACAGTAGCTATTGTGATCCCTTCCTATCCAGCCACCAAATTTATTTTTTTCAGAGGACCATGGGTAGGAACCCAGACCTTTTCCCAAGGTGAAGTCAGGACACAGTTGAGAACCTAGGGAAGGAAAGGTCACATCCTTTACCTTGCAGTACACACATAACCAGCATGAAGCAGATTTGGCATTTAGATAGATAACACATACTTTTTTGGTGTGTCTGTCATTCTTTCACCTAAATTACCAAAAAAAGATTGCAAAACTGTGGGGGTTTTGATGTTTAAAAAAAATAACGTTAGCTTTTTAAATCCAGGATTTAGAAACTTTTCACCTGGTAATTATGTGACTGTGATGGGTGAAAGGAGAGCAAGCAAAAAAGACAGAGTGAAATACAGAGATTAAAAAGAGATGATTAAGACATTTTTTAACTTCAAGCTTGATTCAATAGCCCTGGGAAATCTCATGCTTCTTTAATGAGTGCTGCTTTTAGCCATCTCTGCCTAATGAGAAAAATAGGTCCAGAGAGATCAGTTCAAAGTTAAGTGCTCCATAGACAGGTTGAGTTTAAAACCATTTTCCCCTCAGCTTCCCTAGTCTGTCTCCATTTATGTTTTTTTGCTTCTGTCATCTAGTATTCTTGAGCATGAACCATGGGAAGAGCTTGAAATTTACAATCTCATTATGCAAGGAGCTATTTCTTTGCCATCATTTTCAAACAAATATGGTTGCCTGTAGTTAATGTCTCTGTCCATATTTAATGTCACTCTTCCGTTAGTTTTTGGTTCCTACTCTACTACATTGTTTCCCTGCAGTGATAGCTGGCAATTTTATTTCTGATAGCCAAGACGCGCAGGTATCTCTGTGGTATATGTATTCCAAACCTATACAATGATTCCCCATCCCATTCCAGTTCTATTTTGCATATAGCAGAGCTGTGCTTCCTTGTAATCTGTAGTCAGAAAATACCTCAAATACTCTGATTGGACATGTGACTGAACATTCATTTACAACCTTTCTCTCAGCTCCCTAATTAATATCAGAGCTATATACCTATCTGCAAGTCCACAGACACGTGCACAAAAACATATAAATATATGAAAATATGAAACTCTGAAAATATTTTAAGAATAAAGAAGAAAGTTTTACCTTTACAATCATCATCATCATATCTTGTAGATAAAAAACCAAGTAAGTAATCCAAGAAAATATCTGACTAGAAAGGATATGTGAGCTCTTCCCTAACAGTAATTTGGATAGTTAATTTGACAACTACATATTTTAATACATATAGTTTTGTAAATTTCTTTTAAGTCAACTACTTTTTTTTCTTTCTTTTTCCTTTTTGTTTTCTTTCTTTCTTTCTTTTTTTTTTTTTTCCTAGAGGAATTTTTTTGCCTGTTCAATTCTGGTTCATACAAAGACGTTAATTAACCTTAGGGTATGCAGGCATATGCTGGCCCACAGGTATACTGGTAATTTAATTATTTGGGAGTTTGTCTACATGAGGGAAAAAAGTTGTACCTTTCTTTAACAATTCCTGTAAGTGATGTTTTCAGTATACAGTAATTCTGGCAGTGCCTTTTTATTTTTTTTCTGAAAATGCTGATTTTCTTGCTTCTATAAAATCGTTCTCAAAAGTGCTGCCATAAAAAAGCCTGGCTTCTGGGAATGGCTACTTAACTGCAGGACGTTAAAGGATAGCATAAACAGAATTTGAACTACAGAAAAAGTTAGATCTCAGGAAGTTTTGAACTGACTAAAATGTTACCTGTGTAATTTAAACATGTATAACATCATCAGTAATCAAAGTATGAGTATGTCTATATTTATTTGAAATATTTTATATTTTTGCCACGAGTTAAAGTACTGTAAAAATTTTAAATCAACTGTCGACAATGTCATCTTAAAATGTTTTTACTATTTTTGTTTTTTCTCTATTAGGGTAATTGCATGCATTAAGCAAAATTGCTGTATTGTAGTTTGTCTTTTATTTGTACTGGTCTTGCAGTGACAACATACTACTGTGGCACTCATGTTTAATGATGTTTCTAAAATATGTCAGACTCTTCAGAATATCACCATCTGTTTGTCACTCCCACTACTGCAGCTGAAAGCCAATCAATCTTTCACACAAAGGGATTTTGGGTGCAGGTCTATTTTCTGTGGTGCAAGGGGTCTTGCCCACAGTCAGTGAAGAATTCCAGGAAGCAAAGGCAGCTGATCACTGCTGAAGACCTAATAATGTGCAACAAATCTTAAGCCTATGACAAAAGTTTATGCTGTAGAAAACTAGAAAGCTTAATAAAATCCAGGGAAATCCACAAGCATATAATACTCAACTTGTTGCTCTGCGGCACTCTTGTAATCATACTGTATGCTGTTGTACTCATGTTAGAGCTAGCCGGGTTGAAACTCCTACATTTCACATGAAAGACAAATTTCAGGAAAATATTTCTATACCATGTTTTTATTCTCTTATGGGTGAAACTTCCTATATAATTATTTCCCCCTCTTTTCCTTTTTAAATTTTTTTCTACCTTTTTTTCACACCCCAGGATGCAGAAATACGAAGCTGAGGTTTTGTATCAGAATGGTGTGGCAAGGTTTAGGTACTGGTAAGGGCTATAGGAGTGGCTGCTCTGAAAAGCTGGTAAAGCTTACCCTAGATCCAACAAAGCCAAAGCCAGGTGGCTGCAGGACAGGTCCACCTCTGGCCAGGGCAGTCAGTCGGTGACACTGCTAACAACTCTGTGATAAAACATTTAACAAGAAGGAAATAAAATGTTATGGCACAAAAGTACTTGCAGCCAGTGAAGAGAAGAAGAAGAACATGTGAGAGAAACAGTCCTGAAGACACCAATGGCAGTGGAGAAGGAGGGGGAGTAGGTGCTACAGGCACTGGAGCAGAGATTTCGCTGCAGCCCGTGGTGCAGACCATGGTGAAGCAGCTGTGTTCCTGCAGCCCATGGAGGTCCATGGTGGAGCAGAGATCCAACCACAGCCTGTGAAGGATCCCATGCCAAAGCAGGTGGATATCTGCGAGGAGGCTGTGACCTTGTGGGAATCCCGCACTGGAGCAGGGGAATTGCAGGGAGAAGGACATACAGAATCGGGAATTAAGTTAAGCCTGGAAAGGAAGGAGGAGTGGGGAGAGGACAGTTTTAAGATTTTTCTTTTCATTGTTCTAATCTGTTTTTGATTGGTAATAAATTCAAGTAGTTTCCCCAAGCTGAGTCTGTTTTGCCTGTGACAGTAACTGGTGAGTGATCTCTCCCTGTCCTGTATGTCAACCCATGTGCCTTTAGTTATTTTTTTTCCTGTGTGTCCAGTTGAGGAGGGGAGTGATTAAGTGGCTTTGGTGGGCACTTGGCATCCACCCAACCTCAAACCATCATAGCAAGAAAGTGAATGAAATTTCTCTAAAACTTGAGGGAGCTTTAGTATCACAGTTCTTCATTTGTATGGGAGATTTTAAATGCCAGACAAGACACAGGGAAAGAAAATGTGAAATGCAAACTCCCAAGGTCTCTGGACAGTTTCTGACATAATTTTCTAATTCAGATGCTGGGTTTTGCAGCAAGAGTTACACACAGCTGGATCTCCTCTTCACTAAAAAGGCAAAACTGATTTGTGACATAATAATCAACAGAAGCCTTAGGTGTGGTGTCATGTCAAATAGCGGAGGGACTGGATCTGTTTAGCTCAAGAGAGAAAGGGGACTGAACAAAAGTCAGCAGTGCCTGTGGGAAGGTCATAGAAGGGACAGAGTCAGGCCCTTAACAGTGGTATGCTATGGGAGGTTGAGAGACAAGGCACACAAATTAAAACTAGACAGCCTAGGACTGCATATAAAAGAAAATCATTCCCCATGTGGACAAAAAGTCTGTGGAACAGGTTGACCAGAGAGCCTTTGTCTCCTCCATAGTGAAGGTGATTCAGGACCCTAATGGGCACATTCTGAGCAACCTGGCTTGACTTCTGTATTGTAACTCTGACCAGGAGTTTGGACTAGAACCTCATAATGTTCCCTCCAGCCTGAACTATCATATAGTCCTATGATTTTATATTTCAAGGCCCTGACTCTAAGAAGGCATACTAGACTGCTAATAAGAAAATACTTGCATTTTTTTTTTCCTACCAAGCAGCTTTTTGCTGACATGGATGCTAAAATGACATGAAATAGATGATTGTTTGTTTCAAAAGCATAACACCAGCATTTTGTCTGAAAAGGAAAAACAATTACAAAATGACTGCCCCTAACACCAAGCTCTTTCAGAACTGTAAACATGCAGTTCTGGGAGTCTGCAAAGGGATTTGATACTTTTCCATTCCAGGGAGAATTTTCATTGAATTTCTTTTTTTTTTTCTAATTTTTTTTTTTTTTTTAGATTTTGACTTCAATGACAGCAACACCCTGCACAAAATTTTCAGACCTTTTTTGAATCCTTTAGTTCTGAAAACATTAATTCCTCATTTCCTTTACCAAAAGACAAATGTTACAGAGAGCTATTGAACACTTTCATTTTCACCAGAGGGTCTTTGCAGATGCATTGTCTGACAAGCACAGTGTGAGATGAAGGGGAGCACAGCACAGAAGGGATAGTGCCAAGATATTTAAATATGCTGGCATTTACAGCAGTTGGGAAGAAAAGACTATGAAACTTGCCTACTGAGTGGGAATTTTTGCAGGAACTGGAGAGACTCATGGCCAGCTTCCTGCCTAACTAACACCCAGCAACATCAGTGACCAAAAGCCCTATAGTTAAGACCAGGATACAGGTATAAAGCACCCACCATTTTGATTGGTCTACAGGGGAAACTTCAGGTTCCATTCAGTGCCGCAGAAGTTGGTGCGGTAGTAGCGGTAACTATGGAGTAAAGCCTGCTGTGAGCACCCCATCCTGTCAAAGGCCTTAATCCAGGAGAAGATCTTAGGGAAGGACACATATGTCCAGTCACAGACTGTAGGAACTGCCTTGTGTTATATAAGCCAGCAGGGTTTGGGGTGTTGACTGCCTCCCCTTCAAGAGGAGCACTCTGGTTGAGATAAACACCTGCTGGTGGAGCTGACTAATGAGATAGGAATATTGCACAGCAACAGATGAAGGATAAATCAATAGGACATTTGTGGAGACTCTACAGAGGCAAGAGCCAAAATGTCACCTTGGCCTCCTTGCTGCTTATCTGCACAGACTCTGATGATGCTGCCAGTGGAGACCTTGAATGCATAGTCACTCTATGGGTCTTTAATCTACAGTAGAGGAGATAAGCATGGAGCTGTTGTTCTTGGTGCTGCCAGTCTGGGGGAGAGGCCAAATTGGGAGAGGGATGCATTTACAAACTTTCCTCTGGCTGTACAGCAGGTGTCCTTTGCAGATTTCTGTGACTGTGCGAACCTCTTTGAGGAGACATTGCCAAGGAGAGTGGTGTAGAGTATCTTTCCCAACTGGGTCGCTCAGCTTGTGAGCAGTTATTTAAGCCAGGGTCTTCAGGCACTGGAGATCAATGCCTGAAGATAAGTGAAGAAGGGGGAGATTGTAGGAAGCACACCAGGGACAGAACTATAGGGAAAAACCTCAGCCTCTCTTTGAAAAAAATGATTTGTCTAGAAGCCTATATGAGTTGTGGAAACATGAGAAAAAAAGAGAAGGAACTGAAAACCTATGAAGAGTTGCACAGTTATGAGCTCATCACAGAGAACCACATGAATGCTCACAGGCCCTTTAAGAAAATTGGAAAGAGGAAACAAGGTGGGAGGATTGTGTTCTATGCACAGGAGCAGCTCGCATGTATGAAATAGGATCAGAGAAGATGCCAACTAAGAGGAGGAGGTCACAGTGAGCAACTGCTAAGGACCACCTGATTGAGAAGATGAAGTGGGTGAGACCTTCTGCAAACAACACAATGTAGTCTTCCACGTCTTACATGTCTGCTCCAGCAGACCTTTCCTTCCAAAAATATATTAGTCAGGTAATTGAATTCTGGAATAAATATTCATGTGAAGCTTGAGATAAAAACAAACCAAAGCAAACCAAAGCAACAGCTAGACATCACCTCCCAAAAAAGTTCTTATGCCAGAATTTGGCATCCAATTCTGGTAAAAAACCAGCTATTAATTAGATTTATTATACAAGGATATGCACCTTACATGTTCTGGAGAATAGAAAAAAAGTGTTTAAGGAGAGTATGTGCTCAAATTTACACCCGTGCTTATTATTTTGTCATCTAGAAGATTCATTTGCATTCTAGAATAATGTATTAAATCAAGAACAGTTTCATCACATATTATACATTAGATAAAATTCCATCCTAGATTTCTAAACACGTTATAAGAAATAAATAAATGCCACCACTAATATATTTTCATTACTTGGTTAAGAGACTTCCAGAATCTTAAGTGGAAACTAATCCTGCTTTCGCCATCTAAAAATTTGGTATACAGCCAATGAATCACCTTTAAAAGCTTTCTGTCAGTCAATAAATTAATTCTGAGCAATATTGTTTAGATTATTAAAGTTAGTTAAGACTGATCCCATGCAAATGAATGAGGATAGACATTCTTCACATGCACATTTTTGCTGCAGATAATTGTTTACTACTCAGTGTCTTATTACAAACCTATTTTCACCTATTTGTCTCTACACCCCTCTTTTATAACATGTAACATATAAAAGTATTTATCTTCCTCAAAAGATGAAAGTTTACTTCTAGAAAGCTAATTTACTGAGCTCTATTTCAAAATGTGATTCCAGTCAGCAGTATAAATAATAGTAAATACAGTTAAATAAGATCTTTGTAAGTTTACTCAGTTCCCGTTGGTTTTGTGGTGGGATTCACCTCACCGTACTTAGATGTTGACATTAGGCAGCTACTGAAAGGATGAGAAGATTATTGCATGAACTCAACAGAATTTCAGAGGAGCTTTAAGCACCTAAAGTAAAGTAAAATGAACCCCACGTCTACTGTTCTGTAAGTGAGAAATCTGCCTGAAACCATAGTCTTAAATCATCATTCTTTATGTTCTCTTGTTGAACTTATATCTATTCCCAACACACTCTTATAATATTCACACATATAAATTAATAATACAATTGTTATATACTATAAGCAACCTATACTAAAATGGATATTAATAATTTATGTGTCCCTATTTCTAAAGCATATTAAATTCATGTGTTAACCTCATGCAATATTTCTTAATGGAAATCTAACACAAAATAGGATACAAACCAGCAATAGCTCCATACTGACTAGATCTGACAGAATATTCAATCAGGATATTTTAGTCATTTTTGCTACTTTTCATGTCAGAATTGTCATACCAATTCAAGTCTAGTGTGTCATCTAATTGAAATGTATACATAATTTACATTAAGTGGCAGCAAGTTGAATACACAAATTTCTAGCTTTGGTACCCTTTAACAGTCAGTTCTTAGGTAAAGATTAGTTCTTATTATATATATATAGTATATTTATA